>JARQOD010000001.1:952456118-952472056 GCA_033576555.1 Oophaga sylvatica | reverse complement strand
TCCAATGACCATACCCCCTGAATCCAAAGACCATTCCAAAACGCCCCCCCCAGCCCGTCAGGCTGGATCGGTGGTTATGATCGACACTTTGGAGGAAGGAAAGACTTCCCCAGGGATAACGTTTCCCCGGACGTAACCACCATTCTAGCGACTCTCTCACCCTGTGGGAGATGATGACACTGCAATCCAGTGAAAACCGTGATCGAAAACCAACGGTTCAAGATGAGCATTTGGAGAGCCCTGGAATGAAATTGGGCAAACGGAATTGCTTCCATTGACGCCACCATCAAACCCAGAAGGCGCATACACCTTCGAAGGGACATTGCTGTCGCAGACTTCATACCCTGCACATGGTGAAGAAGACTCGCTTGCTTGTCTGAGGGCAGAGACACCACGCTCGTACTGTGTCGAATTGCATTCCCAAAAACAGGATTGACTGCGATGGTTCCAGGGATGTTTTCTCCCAATTGATCAGCCACCCGAAGTCCTCCAGGAGCTGAAGGGATAAATCGCGAGCCGTCACCCCCCTCCTCCTTTGAGGACGCCACAATCAAAAGGTCGTCCAGATAGGGAAGAATCGTAATCCCCTGTCTTCGCAGAATCGCCATGAGAGGAGCCAGAATTTTGTAAAAACTCTGGGTGCTGAGGCCAGACCGAATGGCAGGGCCACAAACTGGTAAGGGCCCCTGACCTATGGCAAAACGCAGGAAGCGTTGGTGGGCCCTTCCCGATGGGGACATGCAAATAAGCGTCGCGAATGTCGATTGACACCAGAAAATCGTTCTGTGACAAGGCCGCCACAATGGAGCGAAGTGATTCCATGGGGAATTTCTGGGTGCGGACATGCCGATTTAATCTTTTGAGATCCAGAATGGGACGAAATTTGTCCTCCTTTTTGGGGACTACAAAGAGGTTGGAATAAAAACCTCTTCCTTGGTCCTCCGGTGGAACTGGACCACCACACCCTTCTGTAGAAGGGAATCGACCTCCCTTTAGTAGAGCGGCAATTATCCCGGGCTCTGACGGAATGCGGGATAGGCAAAAACTTCTGGGGGTCGAGAAAGAAATCTATGAAGTAGCCTGCCGACACGACCCGCGTCACCCGGGTGTCCGACACGCGGGAAGCTCAAGTCGGCTTGAATTGGAGCAGGCGACCTCCCCCTCGAGAGCCCTCGAGGGAGACCCTGGCGTCAGTCCGTTTTAGGGGGTTTTTTTGTCAGCTTCCCGCTTGTCTTGGCGAAGCTCTTTTTTCCAGGGAGTGCGGGATTTCTGAGCGCTCTTTTTCCCGAAAAAGAGGGACGCCCGATCCCCAAGAGGGCTGAAACCCAAAAAGTCCCCTGGACCAAAAGGACCGCCGACTACCACCGGCACTAGGCCTGCCAGACGCAGAAACCACAGCTCTTCGTTGCGGTAAAGCCGTTTCTTTTTTCCTTTGCTTGGCAATCAGCTCCGTGAGGCCAGACCAAATAGCTGACCACCTTTGTAAGCTAAGGAAAGCAAACCTTGCTTGGAAACCGCGTCTCGGTCCACTGTCTAAGCCACAGAGCTCTCCTGACGTGATCGCCGAGGATTGTGCTCTGGACAGCATGGAGGCAGTATCCAAACCTGTATCACTGCCATATCGAGCTGCATTCTCCAATGACTTGAAAAGCCCCCCTACCTCGGGTAGTGGGGATCCATCTTTGCCACGCCGTCCGTAGACGGTCAAAACCCGCTCAAGGAGGCTTTACAAGCACACATGGATCCTAGCACAGCTCTGAATCCATGACCGCGGCCTCGTAGATGGATTTTACCACCATTTTCCGTTTTTCTGTTTCCAGGGGATCCTGCAGACTCGCCTTCCCTTTTAACGGGGAAGTAATGAGGATTTGCTAAGCTGGGATAAAGGGACATCCACTTCAGGAGAAGGAACCCAAAATTAGTAATCAACTCCGTAGTACACGGATACAGCGTCTCGAAAAACCGTGCCCCCTGAAAACGTTTATCGGACACAGGCGTTCCTTCTCCACTGCCTCATTAAGCTCATCCAGAGATGGAAGGCTGATCGCGACTTATGCGGCTCCTGAAACACCCCGGGCCGACTTCCAGGACGTCTAGTTACCCCCTCTGGTAACTGTAATGCCTCCCTCATGGCTCCAATAAAAGCCTCCGTACGGCTCAAAAGAGAGGCAGATTGAGCCTGCCGATCCTCTCTTTATCCGAATCGGATAGCTCACCATCTGAGCTTGGAGGGGAACCCTCCATATCAGAAATCTCTGAGTCGCTACGCGAGAAAGATGGCACCGGCCTGTGTCGCTTCCTGCCATGAGAGGATCTAGCTGACACCCAATAACCTAGAAGGTCAGACAGCCATCAATAGAACGAGCGAGGGCATCCATTTTGGCGTCCCTGTAACTCCGACTGCTGCGCTTGACGCCGTCGAGGTCTGCGTGTCAGATACTGAGGCTGATCCTGTAGCGGATCTGGGAGACGGTCCGCTCCTGGACCCTGATCCGACATGCCCTCCCCACAGTATATGACAGGTAAAAACCTGACAGCACCAGAACAGTGTGGATTTCAAAGGCAAAAATGAACGCTAAAGGGGTTAAGCTTCTTAAATAGAGAGCTACCCCAGCTGTCTCCCAAAAAAGGGTTAACCACCAAAGAATGGGTTAATGTTGCAGACTCTCCACAACCCTTATTTTAATGAAAAGGGTGTACGACCCACAGGTGCCTCTTATGAGGTAACAGCTGCAGGACAGTGTTTCAAAAGTATGCCACATAAAACAAGAACGCCAACGAGATCGCTAACATATTGCGCTGAATTGTATATCGCAATACCAAAGTCGCTAAAGAGATCGCTAACCACTTATGCGTCGTCAATGAGACCGCCCACCGTGGAAGCTACTAGCGACATAAAAAATTATCACAAAAAATGATCACAAAACTATGCGTCGGTTATTGTGATCGCAGCGGGAGCGTTCTGTGTGACTATACCTTGTCCTGCGCTGAGGGGGTCAGCTTCTGCCCTGACAGGTAGAGGCGACTCACCCAGCTGGCCGTGGTGTAGTGTCTCCTTTCGGTCGGTCGGGGAGAGCGGAGAGTGAGGAGCCCAGGAGGCCGTCAGTAAGGCCGCCGCGCTAGAGATCTAAACCGGGGAAGAAAAAAGGGCAGGAAAAGGCGCGCGCTCAGAGCGCTTCCTGCCTATGAAAAAATGGGAGAGCGCGAAGCCACGCCCCCGCCGGTTTCAAAAAAAGCACGCGACTCACCCCGCTCCGCTCCCATGTCCTGTAGGCAATCCACCTGCGGACAAAAGTACACAATCACCATACATGAATACATGTAGCAGCGGCTGCCGCAGCGGCTGCTAAAGCACTCAAACACATTAACATGTGGAGTACTCACCCAGCTGAGCGCCACAGGGACCCCTCAGAGATTTGTGGCGCTGCCCGTAGCTTCCCCCAGGGCGGGGAACGCAGTGACCCCAGAAGCGCGGTTTGCGTCCCCGCCAGGGAAGCAATCCTCATCCCCCAGGGCCGGCAGGGTTCTGCAGGGACCACCTTATAGGGTAATACAGATCCGCCAAGGGAGAGGTGGGAGTCCAGCAGCGCTGAGACCCCCGAGACCTCTAGACCACTTCTGGTGATCCAAGTCTCTGTCCGACTAAAAATAAAAAAGTCTTCTGAGGAGCTGCTTCCAGCAGCGACTATCCTCTGTGAACCTCAAATTTTAGACTGGAGAGCTGGAGTAGGAGGAGCCCTATATAGCTGGAGGGGCCGGCCAACACTTTTTAATCTGAGGTGTGTTATCCTATGTGGGCTCCGCCTACCCACTAGTAATGACTGTCTCTCCCTTCCTTCATCTGCAGCTGAAATAGAGGACCAGGTCATTGAGTCTGGGGCAAGTGCTTTCTACGTTACTCCGTTTCAATTTTATGTATGCAGCACCATGCTCCTCATCTATAATACAGAATCAAAGTCCTCAAGTACTTTAATAAAACAGAAGTTCAGGTGTTTGGCTCAAGGGGTATTTCTCAAGTTTGAAAATCATCCTTAACCATGGGATAGGGAATAGCGTCCAGATCGCAGGGGGTTTTTACCGCTAAGACCCCCATCAATCCTGAGAATCAGGGCTCTGAAGAGTCCAATGAGAATGGAGGGGTGGTTGATCATGTGCAATTGTGGCTACATTCATTCTTATGGGAATGTCGAAGACCAGCCAAGCACAGAATTCCGCTATCTCCATGGGTCCCATTACCAATGGATGAAGGGTGAAGGGTGTACGATTTACCGCCACTTTCCCCTTTTCATGGCACACTCCAAAGCCCCGATTCTTGGGATTGTGTAGGGCTCAGGGTTGACCTGAGATTGGGAACTTATTCCCTAGCCCACAGATAGGGGATGAACTCAAATATCAGGTTATCATCACAGGTAAAAATGATGCCACAGAGAAAGCCAAATGTCACCTGCACCACAAGGAGACCAATGGACATAAAAAATTAAATTCCATCAGTGCTGTGTTTCTCTGCTACACTGGCCTCTAACCAGTAGCCTACAATCTGTTGCAAAAGTTGGACCTCGTATATGTCTTGACAGCCCACAAGCTAAAAGTTGTAGTTCTTCAAGAGCTGGACTGTCTCGGTTAATGATCACGACTAATAGAATCGATAATTTATTAACTATTCATATCAAAGTGTTTTAGACTCCTAAAAAGCTCAAGATAAATAATCAGAATAGAAGATCAATCTCAGAGGACTCTACCATGCATGGTCCTCACTAGAAGCAATTTCATTATCAGTTACCTGACTATCCAAGCTTCTTGATTGCCAAAGTATTTTTTTTTTTAAAGGAAAAGATCTAAGATAGGATGATAAGATTCAATTCTTCTATGTGATATTAATGCTTTCTTTTCCTAGAATACTATGGATGTGGGTTAAGGCCCTTTCATAATAGGTTGAATCGGCTGAATGATCCATTTGGGTTGATCAGCAATCGAACAAGAAATCAGCTGGTTATAGTTTTTATATGTCCTAAAAATAAAAAAAAAAATCAACATTGTCGGTTGAATATCACTATGTTCACTGGGGAGAGCTCTTGATAATATGCAGACTGTATGGGGCCGAAACGATCATTAGTCCCTGTACAGTTAGCAATGGGTAGTGTAAACAAGCCTTTAAAGGGACATCTAGCAGTCGGATAGCCCTCCAAAGCCATGTACATGGGCATGCAGAGCATAGAAAGCTGAATCAAATGCTACCTTGATATCTGTAATCGATGAATGGACAGCTTCGGAGGATTGATCCCACGACAGATGCCCTTTAAACGAGCAGAATGACTTGTATCACCGACTAGATATGGACAGAAACTGCCCCTTGTAAAAGCAGCTTTAAAGTGAATGCCCACCCCTGGAATACAAATTACTATTTAATCCTTAATTTCTTAACATTTTACAATATTCAAGGCACAGCACTAAAATTGGGAGGAGCTTCAATGAGCATGCTCAGATAACACCTTATCCCAGCACGTTCGCTCATCGCTAGTCTACAAATGAGTACAAAGGAGGAGCGGTCTTAAAAGAAAGAAAAAACACAAAACAAAAGGTCCAATTTCTATTAAAATACATTAATAGATCAATTAGTACAGAATGTTTTATGAAAAGCACAAGGATCCAAGCCAGAACATCTACAGTAATGCCTTTCCCCCGCCGCATGTTACATACATATAGAGACGTACATTACACAGAACACCAAGCTTTTTTTTTGGGTGCGCGCATTCTTCCTCCATGACATCACGCAGATAATGTAGTAATGGTACGGATGTGATTGCCAAAAACACGACTCATAACTCATCCGCATCTCAGTTATGTTAATGATGGATTCGAGTTTACTAATAATCTACCTCCCACACAATAAGGTTATATACATATATAAATGACTTGTCATGTTACGACCAGTCAGCGAGGATCGTGAATGGAAGATTTCTCTAGGTAATGCTTAGTTTCTTAATGAATCTCAGGTGTAATCCCTTGGGCGGTTTCAGTGAGCACATTGTTACTGTGCTACATAACTTACATGGTCTCCCTCTGGCAAGAACTTACATATAATTCTGCGAATTTAAGCTCAGGAACGAGGAGGTGGGAAAATAACATTACACATACGAGGAATCGAGGACTAATTACAGAACATTTGGAAACTGTGCTCGAATAGAAAAAAAAAAATAAGTCTGGAGCTTGTGGTCAACACAGACGGTTGTTCTCCTACGAGACGTGCACACACTGCAGTGATTAGTATAGATAGGAGCATGTGCACAGACATGATACAAAGTCGCTGGAAAGACCAAATATAAAGCCGTAACGACGTTGCCGCCCAACTCACAAATAGGAGAAAGTTCCGCCTTTTTCCTCCAGAAGTAGCACTACTCTTGTTCAGGAACCATGTCCAGGATTGTAGCTCACCCCTCGAAACGAGAGGATGATAATAGTTTTGGGGTTTTTTGTGGCAGAAAAAAAATCTTGTGTTTCAATACTAAATGCTCAACTTTTTTAAACTATTTTTTTCAATAAGTTTTTTCTTGAAGTCGTTTTGAAGACGTTTTTGAAGCTTATTTTTCCCCACACCAGTTTTTTTTCAGGTTTTATTGTGTTACATGCATTTTTAAAAAATTTTAAAAATTGTTTTTCTATATCATGATCTTTAAAGGAATCTCAGATTTACCCATCTAAATGGGCATACGGGTCATAGAATGATGACCTAAGTGATGCCTTAAGGTTTTTTATCAGATGCGTTTTTGTAGAAAAATCTCTTCTCGGCCGCTGGTGAGGAAATCTTGCACGTGAGCAGAAATCGTCTATCTCGCATCTGCAGTGTTGCGCCCTCCTATGGGCACAGGCTCCAAGAGCCTTCTATGCAAGTGCTAACGCAAGGAGAGGAGATTCTCAGCAGTGGCTGACTCCACAGGAACGGCTCACGGGAGACGTGAAATATGAAAATGTTGTGTGAAGGCCATCTTCTCTACCGCCAATGTCCTGCCCATAGTTTGAAGCCAAGTATTATTGTACATATTTATAATATATGATAAGATATTTTTCTATCAGGACTTAGACCAGATAATAAACAAACCAAAATATTCCTACTATTAAAGTGCCAAGACATCAACACTAAAAAACCACCACCTATGACCAAATAGTCAAGGTAGGACATGTTTTGGCTAAGTAAGGAGAGTGAGCTCCTCATGGCAAAGGACAAGACAGAATTTGCATCATCTCCTGACCGCATTTAAAAGAAAAAATTATGGAATATGGAAATAGGGAATGTATACATTTTACATTAATATAGCACCAAATACAAAACCCCAATATCTTGGTGGCCAAAGCGTAGAACTTAAAAGTATACCAAGACACGACAAAAATTATTACATAGATTTGGCTTTATTTTCTGCTAAATCTGTGTTCGGTTTTTTGTTTTAATCCTGCCACATGTAATCTGCATTTTGCAAAGTGAGCGACAACACATTTTCGAACAAGACAACATTTTAAGAAAACAAGGGCATATTACATTGACATATTTCTGTTCATTAATTGGACAAGACTAATAGTTTCAGGTTTGAAAAATAAAATTAACTTATATTTTAAAAAAAAAAATATCAACCTAAAATGAATGACCCGCCCTTAGCTCCAATAAAGAGGTGTTCAAGAAAAGAAAAAAAAAAAAAAAAAAAAGAGTAACAATACGAATGTCGAAGAGCTGTAACCATTTCAAACAGCTAATTGGCCGGCGTGGCAAGAGTCAACTCATGTGAATTTCATACTAACAGACTATTATAAGGAAAGGCCAAAAGTTTTAACGTTTTAGTGTGGATTTGCAGCATAGCCCTTGAATTACAGAATTACAAAAAAAGATCCGCAATATAAATTGACATCCTCTAGATTTAAAGTCTGCACTTCATGTCATTTTCTGTACGGATTTTTATCTGACGCATGTGAACAGACAAGAGCAGATCTATTCACAGGACCCTTGTCCAGAGGCTACATCAGTAGTCCGTGGCAACTGTATGCGAGACTCGAGAATATTCTGCTACCCGCCGGAATGCCCAGCACCTCTTTTGATTTGTAACCCCAGCACAATGGGGGATGACGGCAGGTAGAAGGCGGTTCCCAGGACTGAATACGGACGTGGCTGCTGGACCAGTTTCATGCATATCGATTCGCTCATCACAAGTCAAATCTCCTCCAGTTTACCGATCATATTTTATGATGCAGATTTTCCACCTTTTAACGTGAATGGAAAATCAACAATGTGTAAAAGCACTCAAACTAATCCACATCTATTGTTGGCTACTAATACTGTAAAACTGCTGCTTTGAGAACGTTGCATAATTAGAAGTTTATAAGTTTTGGATACTTTTCTTTGTCCACACTTGTTCTGATTAAAAAAAAAAAATCATGAAAAAAAACCCCCAAAAACAGATTTTTTTTTAATAAAAGTCAGTTCAGCAATCAGCTGATCATAAGGGTCTGAAATCAGTAACCAAACAACCAACATAAATGGGACACGATAGCAATAGTTGAGGTGGGTATACACCTGCGACATGCGGCATTAAATGAGCGCAGTTCAGCAAATATTTACTGATGGGCGTCATTTAGTAGTAGCCTGATCACCAGACTGTGCTTAACAATGCGCTCTCTGAACAATCTACGGTAATAGTTTAGTGCGCATAGGCTGCATTTTTCTGTGCAGGGAAAGAGACCAGTTTACACAGCATGATGTTTCCACCGAGCGCAATGATTAATGATCACAAATGATCATTTCATCCGACAAACAAGCATTTCAGTCATTCATAGGGTGATCGTCAGTCTGTTTAGACTGCAAGATTACTGTGAGGCAAGCGCTCCCAGCATCACTTGTTCCTGAAATCACGTAGTGTAAATGGACCCTTCGGATAGAGCCATGTGGTAAAACTGGTCGTATGCAGCCTTAGATCTGCCCACAAGAGTGGACAATTTGCACACGATTTTTTTTCACAATATTACGAGTATTTGCAGAATCATAAAATGTTAGAGTTGGAAGGGACCTCCAGGGTCGTCGTGTCTAAAACGCTGCTCAATGCAGGATTCATTAAACCATCTCAGACAGATGTCTGATCAACGTCTTATTGATGTGCCACGAGTGGGCAGACTTTCAAGAGGCACCCTAAAAAATGGTGTAGGTGGGGTATCCAATCCGGAGACACCCCCTCAATAATTCTGGTACTTTGACACACATGAAAATTTGCTATCAGCTTGAGCCAACCTGTTGCATTCACTCCAACAGTAAGTCACACAGAAGGTACATTATCCAGGACTGAAAGCCCTGAATATCTTCACAGGTTTTTTTTTGTGGATTTTGGTGCAGATTTGGTGACAAAAAAAAACAAAAAAAACACACACACCTAGAGTGGTGCTCTAAGCATTTGGGCATAGATTTTATTTCTCCTCCGGAGTTGGGTCTCTATAATGCAAGTTTCCAGCACCTAGTATTATAAAGTACTTAGCAGCCGCAGTCTTCTGTTCTTGGCACCGCTCTGGTCATCTTCTGCTGGATTGCTCCAGTGTTTGCTGGGTGGTCCAGAAGTCACTTCTCAATGTACGTCTATGAGAGACAGAACGAGGCTCTCAGACCTGTAACGAGAGGTTGTTAGTAGGATGAGCAAATGTGCTCAGACAAGGTGTTCTCCGAGCGAATGTGCTCAGACAAGGAGTTCTCCGGGCGAATGTGCTCAGACAAGGTGTTCTCCGAGCGAATGTGCTCAGACAAGGTGTTCTCCGAGCGAATGTGCTCAGACAAGGTGTTCTCCGAGCGAATGTGCTCAGACAAGGTGTTCTCCAAGCTAATGTGCTTAGACAAGGTTTCTCCGAGCGAATATGCTCAGACAAGGTGTTCTCCGAGCGAATGTGCTCAGACAAGGTATTCTCCGAGCATGCTCATGTGGTAACATGGTGTCTTCGAATATTATGTCTGAGTCACGGCTGTTGCCGCAACACATTCAAGGATTTCCTGATTGTTAGGCAATCCCTTCATATGTTGCGGCTGGCGGCTGTCGAACAGACTTGAAACATGCAGGTGCAGGGACTCGCATATATTTCTCAGGAACGTCAAAGTCCCTCGGTTAGCATCCGAACATGGTCATCACTACTGGTTACCTCTGCCAACATGGTGAAATGGGAATGGAGCCACCAGGAAGAGCAAAATATGGCAGCTGGTAAGTTTCTTACTAGGGCAGGGAACATACTTTAGGAATACCAATCTAGCGGTGAATTAAAAAAAATATGCTGGAGTGGTTTTTCCAAATCCTAAAAAGTAAAAAAGAAGGAATATGAGACAACAATGTCATGTTGACATCTCCTGTGCATTCTGTTCATTTATGTGGCGCTGTGTACACAAATGGGAAAAATGTGCCGTTAGTACACATGGAGTTGTTTTTCCTCCGCACATTTTCCCACTGAAAAAAAACCCAAAAACTTGTCAATTCGGGTTTTGCGCTGCATCGTAAAACTTTCTCATTGAATCGGTGTAGCAAAAACAACAACAAAAAAGTATCAGAGAATGCGAGTTCAATAAAAACTCGCAACTCTTCAAAATACACTTTTGTAAAAATGCATGCATTAAACATGTAAATGTAACCAGTGTAAGTGAAGATTGCCACCTAGATAGTTCTCCTTCCTTATTAAATCACTGTTGAAACTTGCTGTGGTGCTTCGGGGACTTTTGATTTCAAGTTTTTGTCTGGTATGTTGCGTACGTTTCAAGAGGTCAGAACGGTGCTGCCTTGTGCTTGGGAAAAAGAGCCGGCTGTTTGTTCCAATTACAACAGGAGCGAACTCGTCCTACCTCAAACTTCATGTCTCGCACTTACACATAACTCCAAGTATTCTCTTACACTGGAAGTGTCTGCTCATATTGTGTCTGCCGGTAAAATAATAGCACAGGTTCCCGTGTCCTAACAAGTCATCCGCGCATTTAATTAATCCAAATCGTCAAGGAGTTCAAACGTCTGAGCACCGAGAAAGTACATCCTAAATCAAGTTATAACATAAGAAGACAAAGCCAACCAATTACGTCTAATTTTTGTCGCCAGTGTCCTCATTTGGCTTTTTTCTTTTTTATACGGAAACTAATTTTAGACTAGAATTATTTTTTTAGACAATGGATACAGAAGAACAAAATTTCATAATTGTTTTTGATTAGGAACAATTTTCTAAACCCATAGAAACTTTGGACAGAATTAGAAAATGGGGTTTACTTCTCACCACAGCACCCTTCCTGTCCGTAGGCCATGAGCGGTACTGCAGCTTCAAAAACCGCTAACAGAAAAATTGAGGAAAATATACCATAAGGAAACCGCCTTTACCAAAACCTGTCAGATGACAAATGCACTAGCAGGAATCAGCAGGCCCTCACGATAAAGGCAGGGGCAGCACAGGTGCAAACTACTGATGGAAACGGCCACCCACACACCTACCAGATTATGGAACGCCAGTCACACAGGTATTGTGGTGCAAAGTATCCGGCTTACAGCCTATTGATGACACCCATAGTATTATCAGGCGGGCTGCCCAGCACTATATACATGCACCCCACAGGGACAGACGCACCAGTACACCCAGCCAACAAAAGGAGCCTAGCTGCATACTGAAAAAATGGTAAAAAGTGCAACAAAAGATGAAAAAATAATGCATATGATAAATACATTAAATGAGGTATTGGTTGATATTTTTGGCCAAATTAGATAAGCTCGCAACCCAAAGTCAAGGGTCCTCATACTTGCATGTATATAGTGCTGGGCAGCCCGCCTAATAATACTATGCGCGTCATTAATAGGCTGTAAGCCGGGGACATTGCATTGCACATACTTGAGTGACTGGCGTTCTACGCAAGCCTCATTTGTGTGCATTTTCTTCTACTAGGCAGCCAACCTCTCCATAATCTGGTAGGTGTGTGGGTGGCTATTTCTATCAGTAGCTTGCACCAGTGCTGCCCCTGCCTTTATAGTGGGGGCCTGCTGCGTCCTGCTAGTGCATTAGTCATCTGACAGGTTTTGGTGAGGCCGTTTCCTTATGGTATGTGTTTTTCTTTATTTTTCTATGTTCGGTGTTTTTGAAGTTAGTGTTAGGACTCGCAGGTATGAGGACCCTTGATGTTGGGTTGCGAGCTCATCTATTTTGGGCAAAATATCAACCAATATATCATTTAATGTATTTATCATATGCATTAATTTTTTCGCACTTTTTTCTTTTCTGCAGGATGCGCAAGTCCCCTTTTTGTTGGCTTGGTGTACTGAGGCGTCTGTCCTTGTGGGGTGCATGTAATAGTGCTGGGCAGCCTGCTTGCTAATATTATGGTGTATCAATAGGCTGTAAGCTGGACACTTTGCATCACACATACCTGTGTGAATGGCATTCTATGCAAGCCTCATTTGTGTGCATTTTTTTCTACTAGGCAGCCAACCCCTCCATAATTTGGTAGGTGTGTGGGTGGCTGTTTTCCATCAGTAGTTTGCACCTGTGCTTCTCCTACCTTTATGGTGAGGGTCTGCTGCGTCCTGCTAGTGCATTTGTTCATCTGACAGGTTTGGCAAAGGCTGTTTCCTTATGGTATTGCAGTTTATCTACTGAGCCAAAGGGCAGAAGTGGCACTGTTTGTGAGTAAAAAATAAGAAAAAATAAAAGAAAAAAACTTGCATAAAGACAGTCAAAAAACCTGTTGAAAAAAGGGCAACGTATGTTATAAGCAATTTCCCTAAAACTGGTTGACTTTCTCAGCTTTGGTTACTGTAACCTCGGCCGAGATTTACTCAGAGTTCTGTTCCTTCTTTGTGTCCTATATAATTATGTCAGTGAAATTTTGGGAGAGTCGACCACTAAAAAGCCAAATGTATTTCTTGATAAAATAATTTATCAATAAATTACGTTGAGGACAGTGGGGCCCCGCCCATAAGTTTATATCATGGAAAGAGGCCGCAATTTTAATATCATGGAGGCAATGGCCAAACAAAACAGCACTGACTGGGGCCCCTTCCTGGCTAAGCCCAATACAGATGTCCTGACCGTTACACCTGTTTGGGAGGTGTGAGAAAGAAGCTATATTTACGCTCAGCAGCAAAGTGATCACATATTAACCTCTTGGAAGCCGTGGTGCAAGGAGTAAAAGGCTGGAAGGGATTTCTTGGGACTTTTGCCTAAAACAGAGTTGGCCACATTGTTAGAATATAGAGTAAACCAGTGTACATGCTTGTAAAAAAAAATTATAGTAAGGATCTGTAATATATACTATATATATATATATAATTTATATATAAACCGTTATAAGGCTATGTTCACACGTTGCTTTTTTTTGCTGCAGCCAAAAATCTGATCTCTTGGAAGTAAAAAAGCTGCAGAAAAAAAGCAGGTTTTGTGGCTTTTTTGCTGCATTTTTCAGCTTCACAAAGTTCAGCTTTGCTTCCGCTCTGCAAGCAGGAACAATACAAGGTGTTAGGCCACCAATGCAAGACGCATGTGAAACCTTAAAACTTTTTGGGAAAAAAGGGCAATTTGATGCACTTATTTAATGGAAAAAGTCTTTTTTAAAAAAAACAGACTATTCTGAACAAAAAAAAAAAAATTCACGAGTTTATGAAAACAAACAATTGCAAATGTTTAAACAGCGGGGTGGGAGGGGGACTGAACTGGTCAGGCATTGTTTCCTTTCTCACATTGTTCAGGAATTATTTCCTTTCTCACATTGGTCAGGCATTGTCTTTCTCACATTGGTCAGGAATTGTTTCCTTTCTCACATTGGTCAGGCATTGTTTCCCTTTCTCACACTGGTCAGGAATTGTTTCCTTTCTCACATTGGTCAGGCATGGTCTTTCTCACATTGGTCAGGCATTATTTCCTTTCTCCACATTGGTCAGGCATTGTTTCCTTTCTCACATTGGTCAGGCATTGTTTACTTTCACACATGGTCATGATTTGCTTCCTTTCTCACATTGGTCAGGCATTGTTTCCTTTCACACACTGGTCATGCATTGCTTCCTTTCTCACATTGGTCAGGCATTGTTTCCTTTCTCACATTGGTCAGGCAATGTTTCCTTTCACACACTGGTCATGCATTGCTTCCTTCTCACATTGGTCAGGCATTGTTTCCTTTCTCACATTGGTAGGGCATTCAGTTGGTCGGTCTTTGTTTACTTTCCCACATATCACTAATTTAAAAACCGTACTAATACTAACAGCCATTGTCAGGTGAGGTGAAAAAGACATTATGGTTTAAACTTGGGAAAATAACAAAAATAAATGGGCGTCATATCCTGCTATTCCTGTAAGAAATTTTTTTCCACTAAAAAAGCTGCAAAAGATGATAGCAATGTTTTTTTTGCACTTTCTCACTGCTTTCTGAGTGAAAAAAAAACGCAAAAACAGTGAAAGAACGGACATGCTGCAGTTTTTTTAAAAAGCAAGTTTCCCAATTTAGTCAGGACAAAGAAAAAAAAAAAAGCGTATGCATGAGATTTCTCAAATCTTAGATTTTACTGGTACTGTAAAAAGCTACTTTTAATTTACATAAATAGCACAAAACCCAATGCATAAACATAGTCTAAAATTTATAATAGATAACATTCAGTAGGAACTCTAAGGCTACACTCAGAGTGTGTGAGTTTTTTTTACGCATTCATCTTTCATCCAGGAGAATCGGAGCATGTCCTATTCTCATCAGTTTCTGTGGCTCAGACTCTGCCATTAACATGGCTCCAGATCAGTAGTAGCTGGTGACTAGATGGGGACCCTGCAAATCTCTTACCTTCTGGTGTGACTTTGAATAGCCAGGGCAATCGTGAAGTCATCTGTGCATCACATCACACAGATGACGTCGCACCAGCCTTGAGAAACCAAATGCAGAGCTGGAGACTTTGGAAAGGTAAGTTCCGTGGGCCTCCCGTCTAGATGCAAGGTACCACTGATCTGCACCGGAGTCCCATGAATTGATCCGCTCATCTTTACTATACAGCCCTTGTTACAACGCTATGTGACAACCTATCTACACACCTCATAATGGGGAGCTTCTGCTACCAACAGAGTCATGTTCACAAGTTTTATGGAGCAGATCATCTCCAAAATCCTCCTAAAAAAATATCTATTAATTTCTATAGGATTTCTCACAGGCCAATACATCATTACAAGCTAGCTCTGGTGACATTCGGGTGGTGGTGCACTGAAAAGTAGGGACAGGTACATCACACTTCATTGTCATGTGCCAGATGCCACCATGACTAGCTATGGGAAATAAATCATGGCCTTTGGATGCCACCAAGCCAGGACTGTTTTTAAGAACTGTACTGCATGAGTTCTGAGGATAGCAGGGCCCCCAGATGACTTCCATCTTTAATTAAGCCTACATCAATCATTTTATATACAATTTTATGAAGACCGTTTCCACAGGGATGGCTTTAGAATCTATGAACGCAGGGTGTAAAGGCATTACAGAAATTTAGGGTCTAAAATGTGGGGCAGGTTTCAAAGGTATCACTTTTGGGAGGCTCGTTCGCAGTCGGCACGGTTTCGGATTCATAGGGCCTGTTTTATTATCCTGAGTTTTTTTTTTTTTTTGTTTTGATGAAGGGGGCCAATAAAAGCCCCCTTCACCTCTCGCGCTTCTTCCCCCTGTTTGGTTTTAAAGGAAAATGCTTCATGGGAAAGGCCCCCCTACAGATCAAAAAAAATGTTACAGTGATGTTTATTCAGAAAAAAGGAAAAGCAAGGTGACGAAAGGGCAAATCCGTTTTGTTAAAAAACCCCCCAAGGAAAACACCCGCTAATGGTTCATTAAAATTAATTATCAGGTGAACACGGGAAAAAGATATTGGAGTTCTTCCTTTTTCTTTTAAACCCCTTTTTTGATTTTCCTTCTGGAAAAATAGTAAAGCACGGTTGTATAAAAAAAATAA
>JARQOD010000001.1:952262306-952456018 GCA_033576555.1 Oophaga sylvatica | reverse complement strand
GGTGACAAAAAAAAACAAAAAAAACACACACACCACTAGAGTGGTGCTCTAAGCATTTGGGCATAGATTTTATTTCTCCTCCGGAGTTGGGTCTCTATAATGCAAGTTTCCAGCACCTAGTATTATAAAGTACTTAGCAGCCGCAGTCTTCTGTTCTTGGCACCGCTCTGGTCATCTTCTGCTGGATTGCTCCAGTGTTTGCTGGGTGGTCCAGAAGTCACTTCTCAATGTACGTCTATGAGAGACAGAACGAGGCTCTCAGACCTGTAACGAGAGGTTGTTAGTAGTGATGAGCAAATGTGCTCAGACAAGGTGTTCTCCGAGCGAATGTGCTCAGACAAGGAGTTCTCCGGGCGAATGTGCTCAGACAAGGTGTTCTCCGAGCGAATGTGCTCAGACAAGGTGTTCTCCGAGCGAATGTGCTCAGACAAGGTGTTCTCCGAGCGAATGTGCTCAGACAAGGTGTTCTCCAAGCTAATGTGCTTAGACAAGGTGTTCTCCGAGCGAATATGCTCAGACAAGGTGTTCTCCGAGCGAATGTGCTCAGACAAGGTATTCTCCGAGCATGCTCATGTGGTAACATGGTGTCTTCGAATATTATGTCTGAGTCACGGCTGTTGCCGCAACACATTCAAGGATTTCCTGATTGTTAGGCAATCCCTTCATATGTTGCGGCTGGCGGCTGTCGAACAGACTTGAAACATGCAGGTGCAGGGACTCGCATATATTTCTCAGGAACGTCAAAGTCCCTCGGTTAGCATCCGAACATGGTCATCACTACTGGTTACCTCTGCCAACATGGTGAAATGGGAATGGAGCCACCAGGAAGAGCAAAATATGGCAGCTGGTAAGTTTCTTACTAGGGCAGGGAACATACTTTAGGAATACCAATCTAGCGGTGAATTAAAAAAATATGCTGGAGTGGTTTTCCAAATCCTAAAAAGTAAAAAAGAAGGAATATGAGACAACAATGTCATGTTGACATCTCCTGTGCATTCTGTTCATTTTATGTGGCGCTGTGTACACAAATGGGAAAAATGTGCCGTTAGTACACATGGAGTTGTTTTTTCCTCCGCACATTTTCCCACTGAAAAAAAACCCAAAAACTTGTCAATTCGGGTTTTGCGCTGCATCGTAAAACTTTCTCATTGAATCGGTGTAGCAAAAACAACAACAAAAAAGTATCAGAGAATGCGAGTTCAATAAAAACTCGCAACTCTTCAAAATACACTTTTGTAAAAATGCATGCATTAAACATGTAAATGTAACCAGTGTAAAGTGAAGATTGCCACCTAGATAGTTCTCCTTCCTTATTAAATCACTGTTGAAACTTGCTGTGGTGCTTCGGGGACTTTTGATTTCAAGTTTTTGTCTGGTATGTTGCGTACGTTTCAAGAGGTCAGAACGGTGCTGCCTTGTGCTTGGGAAAAAGAGCCGGCTGCTTGTTCCAATTACAACAGGAGCGAACTCGTCCTACCTCAAACTTCATGTCTCGCACTTACACATAACTCCAAAGTATTCTCTTACACTGGAAGTGTCTGCTCATATTGTGTCTGCCGGTAAAATAATAGCACAGGTTCCCGTGTCCTAACAAGTCATCCGCGCATTTAATTAATCCAAATCGTCAAGGAGTTCAAACGTCTGAGCACCGAGAAAAGTACATCCTAAATCAAGTTATAACATAAGAAGACAAAGCCAACCAATTACGTCTAATTTTTGTCGCCAGTGTCCTCATTTGGCTTTTTTCTTTTTTATACGGAAACTAATTTTAGACTAGAATTATTTTTTTAGACAATGGATACAGAAGAACAAAAATTTCATAATTGTTTTTGATTAGGAACAATTTTCTAAACCCATAGAAACTTTGGACAGAATTAGAAAATGGGGTTTACTTCTCACCACAGCACCCTTCCTGTCCGTAGGCCATGAGCGGTACTGCAGCTTCAAAAACCGCTAACAGAAAAATTGAGGAAAATATACCATAAGGAAACCGCCTTTACCAAAACCTGTCAGATGACAAATGCACTAGCAGGAATCAGCAGGCCCTCACGATAAAGGCAGGGGCAGCACAGGTGCAAACTACTGATGGAAACGGCCACCCACACACCTACCAGATTATGGAACGCCAGTCACACAGGTATGTGTGGTGCAAAGTATCCGGCTTACAGCCTATTGATGACACCCATAGTATTATCAGGCGGGCTGCCCAGCACTATATACATGCACCCCACAGGGACAGACGCACCAGTACACCCAGCCAACAAAAGGAGCCTAGCTGCATACTGAAAAAATGGTAAAAAGTGCAACAAAAGATGAAAAAAATAATGCATATGATAAATACATTAAATGAGGTATTGGTTGATATTTTGGCCAAATTAGATAAGCTCGCAACCCAAAGTCAAGGGTCCTCATACTTGCATGTATATAGTGCTGGGCAGCCCGCCTAATAATACTATGCGCGTCATTAATAGGCTGTAAGCCGGGGACATTGCATTGCACATACTTGAGTGACTGGCGTTCTACGCAAGCCTCATTTGTGTGCATTTTCTTCTACTAGGCAGCCAACCTCTCCATAATCTGGTAGGTGTGTGGGTGGCTATTTCTATCAGTAGCTTGCACCAGTGCTGCCCCTGCCTTTATAGTGGGGGCCTGCTGCGTCCTGCTAGTGCATTAGTCATCTGACAGGTTTTGGTGAGGCCGTTTCCTTATGGTATGTGTTTTTCTTTATTTTTCTATGTTCGGTGTTTTTGAAGTTAGTGTTAGGACTCGCAGGTATGAGGACCCTTGATGTTGGGTTGCGAGCTCATCTATTTTGGGCAAAATATCAACCAATATATCATTTAATGTATTTATCATATGCATTAATTTTTTCGCACTTTTTTCATTTTCTGCAGGATGCAGCAAGTCCCCTTTTTGTTGGCTTGGTGTACTGAGGCGTCTGTCCTTGTGGGGTGCATGTATATAGTGCTGGGCAGCCTGCTTGCTAATATTATGGGTGTCATCAATAGGCTGTAAGCTGGACACTTTGCATCACACATACCTGTGTGAATGGCATTCTATGCAAGCCTCATTTGTGTGCATTTTTTTCTACTAGGCAGCCAACCCCTCCATAATTTGGTAGGTGTGTGGGTGGCTGTTTCCATCAGTAGTTTGCACCTGTGCTTCTCCTACCTTTATGGTGAGGGTCTGCTGCGTCCTGCTAGTGCATTTGTCATCTGACAGGTTTTGGCAAAGGCTGTTTCCTTATGGTATTGCAGTTTATCTACTGAGCCAAAGGGCAGAAGTGGCACTGTTTGTGAGGTAAAAAATAAGAAAAAATAAAAGAAAAAAACTTGCATAAAGACAGTCAAAAAAACCTGTTGCAAAAAGGTCAACGTATGTTACTAAGCAATTTCCATAAAACTGGTTGACTTTCTCAGCTTTGGTTACTGTAACCTCGGCCGAGATTTACTCAAGAGTTCTGTTCTCTTCTTCGTGTCCTATATAATTATGTCAGTGAAATTTTGGGAGAGTCGACCACTAAAAAGCCAAATGTATTTCTTGATAAAATAATTTATCAATAAATTACGTTGAGGACAGTGGGCCCAGCCCATAAGTGATATCATGGAAAGAGGCCGCAATTTTAATATCATGGAGGCAATGGCCAAACAAGCAGCACTGACTGGGGCCCCTTCCTGGCTAAGCCCAATACAGATGTCCTGACCGTTACACCCTGTTGGCAGGTGTGAGAAGAAGCTATATTTACGCTCAGCAGCAAAGTGATCACATATTAACCTCTTGGAAGCCAGTGGTGCAAGGAGTAAAGGCTGGAAGGGATTTCTTGGGACTTTTGCCTAAAACAGAGTTGGCCACATTGTTAGAATATAGAGTAAACCAGTGTACATGCTTGTAAAAAAAAATTATAGTAAGGATCTGTAATATATATATATATTATATATATATATAAACCGTTATAAGGCTATGTTCACACGTTGCTTTTTTTTGCTGCAGCCAAAAATCTGATCTCTTGGAAGTAAAAAAGCTGCAGAAAAAAAGCAGGTTTTGTTGGCTTTTTTTGCTGCATTTTTCAGCTTCACAAAGTTCAGCTTTGCTTCCGCTCTGCAAGCAGGAACAATACAAGGTGTTAGGCCACCAATGCAAGACGCATGTGAAACCTTAAAACTTTTTGGGAAAAAAGGGCAATTTGATGCACTTATTTAATGGAAAAAGTCTTTTTTAAAAAAAACAGACTATTCTGAACAAAAAAAAAAAAATTCACGAGTTTATGAAACAAACAATTGCAAATGTTTAAACAGCGGGGTGGGAGGGGGACTGAACTGGTCAGGCATTGTTTCCTTTCTCACATTGTTCAGGAATTATTTCCTTTCTCACATTGGTCAGGCATTGTCTTTCTCACATTGGTCAGGAATTGTTTCCTTTCTCACATTGGTCAGGCATTGTTTCCTTTCTCACACTGGTCAGGAATTGTTTCCTTTCTCACATTGGTCAGGCATGGTCTTTCTCACATTGGTCAGGCATTATTTCCTTTCTCACATTGGTCAGGCATTGTTTCCTTTCTCACATTGGTCAGGCATTGTTTACTTTCACACACTGGTCATGATTTGCTTCCTTTCTCACATTGGTCAGGCATTGTTTCCTTTCACACACTGGTCATGCATTGCTTCCTTTCTCACATTGGTCAGGCATTGTTTCCTTTCTCACATTGGTCAGGCAATGTTTCCTTTCACACACTGGTCATGCATTGCTTCCTTTCTCACATTGGTCAGGCATTGTTTCCTTTCTCACATTGGTAGGGCATTCAGTTGGTCGGTCTTTGTTTACTTTCCCACATATCACTAATTTAAAAACCGTACTAATACTAACAGCCATTGTCAGGTGAGGTGAAAAAGACATTATGGTTTAAACTTGGGAAAATAACAAAAATAAATGGGCGTCATATCCTGCTATTCCTGTAAGAAATTTTTTTCCACTAAAAAAGCTGCAAAAGATGATAGCAATGTTTTTTTGCACTTTCTCACTGCTTTCTGAGTGAAAAAAAAACGCAAAAACAGTGAAAGAACGGACATGCTGCAGTTTTTTTTAAAAAAGCAAGTTTCCCAATTTAGTCAGGACAAAGAAAAAAAAAAACAAGCGTATGCATGAGATTTCTCAAATCTTAGATTTTACTGGTACTGTAAAAAGCTACTTTTAATTTACATAAATAGCAGCAAAAACCCAATGCATAAACATAGTCTAAAATTTATAATAGATAACATTCAGTAGGAACTCTAAGGCTACACTCAGAGTGTGTGAGTTTTTTTTCCCCATTCATCTCTCATCCAGGAGAATCGGAGCATGTCCTATTCTCATCAGTTCTGTGGCTCAGACTCTGCCATTAACATGGCTCCAGATCAGTAGTAGCTGGTGACTAGATGGGGACCCTGCAAATCTCTTACCTTCTGGTGTGACTTTTGAATAGCCAGGGCAATCGTGAAGTCATCTGTGCATCACATCACACAGATGACGTCGCACCAGCCTTGAGAAACCAAATGCAGAGCTGGAGACGTGGAAAGGTAAGTTCCGTGGGCCTCCCGTCTAGATGCAAGGTACCACTGATCTGCACCGGAGTCCCATGAATTGATCCGCTCATCTTTACTATACAGCCCTTGTTACAAACGCTATGTGACAACCTATCTACACACCTCATAATGGGGAGCTTCTGCTACCAACTAGAGTCATGTTCACAAGTTTTATGGAGCAGATCATCTCCAAAATCCTCCTAAAAAAATATCTATTAATTTCTATAGGATTTCTCACAGGCCAATACATCATTACAAGCTAGCTCTGGTGACATTCGGGTGGTGGTGCACTGAAAAAGTAGGGACAGGTACATCACACTTCATTGTCATGTGCCAGATGCCACCATGACTAGCTATGGGAAATAAATCATGGCCTTTTGGATGCCACCAAGCCAGGACTGTTTTTAAGAACTGGACTGCATGAGTTCTGAGGATAGCAGGGCCCCCAAGATGACTTCCATCTTTAATTAAGCCTACATCAATCATTTTATAACAATTTTATGAAGACCGTTTCCACAGGGATGGCTTTAGAATCTATGAACGCAGGGTGTAAAGGCATTACAGAAATTTAGGGGTCTAAAATGTGGTGGCAGGTTTCAAAGGTATCACTATTTGGGAGGCTCGTTCGCAGTACGGCACTGGTATTCGGCATTCATCAGGTCCATCGTTTTATTATCTCTGCAGTTTTTTTTTTAAATTTGTTTTGATGAATCGGAGGCCGAAGTAAAATGCCGTCTTGCAGCCTCTCGCGCTTCTTCCAATCTGTATTGGTTTTAAAGGCAAAATGCTTCTATGGGAAATGGCCCACTACAGATCAAACACAATGTTCACAGTGATGTTTATTCAGACAGAACAGGAACTGCAAGGGTGAGCGAAAGGGCAAAGTCCCGTTCTGCTTCAACACCATCAGTCAAGGAAGAAGCACCTGCTAATGGTGCATTAAGATTAATTAGTCAGGTGAACAGCGAGGAAAATGAGCTATATGGAGTTCTCTCTACGTTTGCTTAACCTTTTATGATTTTCCTTACTGCAGAAGAACTAGTAAAGTCACGTGTATGTAGTAAAATAAATAACTCTAGGGAATGGATGTAACCATCCAAAGAAAGGTCTTCTCACCTCTCGGGGGAGGTCGTCTTTCATCACAAAGTTGGGAGCTTTTAGCGCTTTCAAAATTGTGTGAGGCAAAATTACACCTCCATGTAACTCGGGATGGCGGTCTGAATCTGGGCTGTGGGGTCCCGCTGCTAGGACCCCCGCTGACCTGCCCTTACAGATGCACCTGAGAAGGGCAGAAACTAAAATATGAGGTCAGGGAGAATACTCAAATGTTGATGGTATGAATTTTTCTTCTTTTGTTTTGTTGGTCTGGAGAGCATGCGTTTATCTTATTTTTTTATTTTTAATACTGCATATTGTCAAGAAACACACCACTATAATCATGGTTTGTCATATTTTGTTGTTGCCCTCAAAATAGACAGACGCCATTTAATTTTAGCTTTCTGGTTTGGGATCTCAAATTTATAAAAAAAGAAAATCCACTGGATTTATTTTAGAGATCTGCCCTGGGGTTCTAAATTCATTTCCGGGGCAGGTCTGGGGTTCTGAATTCATTTCCGGGGCAGGTCTGGGGTTCCGAATTCATTTCTGGGGCGGGCCTAGGGTTCTGAATTCATTTCCGGGGCAGGTCTGGGGTTCTGAATTCATTTCCGGGGCAAGTCTGGGGTTCCGAATTCATTTCCGGGGCAGGCCTGGTGTTCCGAATTCATTTCCGGGGCAGGTCTGGGGTTTCGAATTCATTTTCTGGGGCGGGCCTGGGGTTCTGAATTCATTTCCGAGGCAAGCCTGGGATTCTGCATTCATTTCCGAGGCAGGTCTGGGGTTCCGCATTCATTTCCGAGGCAGGTCTGGGATCTGAGGTAGTTATCGATTTTCATTGTAGCCAGCAATACATTTACTCTTCAGTGACTAAGACAGATGTGATTAGACAGAATGATATTGATACCTAGTAGTACTTTTGCTTTGGCACATAGAGAAGACCTTTGTAGAGCATATGAGCAGGGGTTATTCAGATGGGACAACCCTTATAAAAACTATTGTAGCTTAAGAATCTCCTTTTATACTCATTTTTAGTCTGACAAACACTTTAGTGACAGGCTCCCTTGAATGACACCATACAGTACGTACGACTTTTAAGATTCATGTTCCCGAACCATGAGTAACAAAATCAGCCTGGCTGCATGGATGATGTACTTCAAAAAAAGAAGCCAGGAATTAGTCAGGTCTCTCTATGGTCCCTGGCTGGTTTATCAAACACCTCAATGTGTCAGCGTAATACATACATGGCATCAATCGTGCAATCAGACTCCGATTCAAGCCGCCTCAGCTATGTCAATTTAATGATGAGTTCCCTTTAATGACCCCCTAATGTTTAACAAATATATGGAGGTGGCTCTATCCATGACACATACAATCAGGTTGGAAAAGCTCTTTAGAGGGTAACCTGACAGCTGAAAAATGCTGCCCGAACCAAGGCAGCATGAACCAGAGACCGGCTCCATCATTTTAGCCAGGTAGGTTTTTACTCTGGAGAGCTGCAGCATTTCAAGGAAAACATATTTAAAAGCCGTCGGGGGCCACATGCCGACTAACTAAGAGGTTCTCCCTGCCCGCTAACTTTGAGTTGCAGGTCTGTCCTCAAGTGTGTGTATGAATAGGGAGAAACCTGTCCTTCAGGTGGAGTTGGGCAAGAAGAACCTCTTGACTAGTCATCGTGTGGTCCCCGGCCGGCTCTCAAATGTGTTTTCTCTGAAACACGTCAGCGCCCCAGAGTTAAAAATACCTGAAGGAAATGATAGAGCCAGTGTCCGATAAATACTGCCTGAACTGTGGGCATCTATCAGGTCCCCTTTGAAAGTCTTCTCTACGATTGTTTAGCTGGATCAACAATAAGTGTTATCGTAAAGATTAAAGCAGAATATAGAAGTCTGCGAAATACAGGCTGTGTACCGGCTGTGATGTGTGGGATGGGAAGCAGGACTCTCGAGCAGAGGTCAACAGCCTCACACAAGTCCACACATCGTGATCCATGAATGCTCTTACAAAAGCCGATCTGCGCTCATACATAGATGTGCGCTGCATAGAATCCACACTTTTTGCAAAATAAGCTATGACCTTCAGAACAATCAGGCATTTAAATATCATACATGGAATCAGCCTGTCAAATAACTTTGCATGAGCCATAATCAGTTTGTGGCAAACAGTATAACTGCAGTCCTATCTTCAATGTCGCATTTTCCAGGCCAAACCCATACACTCTCGAAAGTACAAAAAGAAGGATGAAAGCACGGTGAAAGCAGATCTTTTTCCGTAACAGTATTACGGACAAAGTGTTTTCAGAAACATGCTGCTCCAGTCTTCAGGTCGAAACAAAATCTGGCAACAGTGGATCAGTATATATTGCTATAGCCTAACGATGGGACAGGAACGCACAAGAAACAGATTGCCCATAAAGACTTTACGGAGGAAAACGCCTTGGATGAAAGACTGAATATGAAGGACTCCATATCGCGATTATTAGGATTGTGCCCAACTTGCACTACTTGTACTTCACCTTCTTTCACTGCCTACATAGAACGAAGATATTAGAGTCGGACAGACTTATCTCATCAATCCGTCTCAACCAAGGAGCTCAAATTTATAGAAACCAGTTTTTCGGAGTGCCAGAAAAATACGTTTGCGTCCCTGCGCCTGTATTATTTGTGGCTGCTTTGCCTACCTAACAGAGGAAATCCATGCATGAGTTGTGGCTGCTGGACAGCCTCGAGACATGGAGCCGCGGGGACTCGAACATATTATTCGAGCACACGTAAGACACTTGGTTAGCACCAGAGTATGCTCAGGTAACACCTTGTTAATGATGAGCACATTTGCTTATCACTAGCAGTATCTTATTACATTACTAACCCATAGGAAAGGCGAAAACTGGCTGATTGCCGGGGGTCCCACCTCTATGACCCCTTCCAATCCCAAGAATGGGGCTGCGAGTTGCCCTGTATGACTGAAGTACAGGCCATTCCATTTATTGAAGGACTATCAGAGACAGCTGAGCTTCGGAGCTGTTTTCAAGATCAGTAGGATATCCTAGAGGCGAGACAGCTAGTGATTCACTAGTCCTGTCAATAGGTGATCGGAGATTTGGTAAGATGGGAGTAGCCCTTTATGGTTTTGGAGTTTAGGAAAAAAAAAATGGAAACCAAGGAAAACATGAATACTCCATGCAGATTGTGAGGGGTGTTTATCAAGACTGCAGTTTCTTAGGACAGGTTGTCCAGGCATAGGGGATCAATCTGCAATCACTATGTAACTGCAGACTTATGAATCCTCAGTGTGTGCGCTGCCTGGATATTCCGGTGCCGGGAGTGGGCCGGTAACTGCAAGTATGCGATTTGCATACATGTAGTCATGTGCCGACTATAAGTGCATGACCCCACTTAATTGAGTTTGGACACGTTTAGTCAGAATGTGGCTAGAAGTATGCCAATCGCATACTTACGGTCACATGATCACTTGCTCTGGACTACGGCACTGGAGAATCCTTACAAAACACACTGTGCACGGTGCGAGGATTCACAAGTCTGCAGTCACACAGAGTGACAACATCTTAACCTTAAAGTGTGGTTAAGAATAATGTGGACAATTTAGTGAAAAATTAAACTTTAAGGGGTTTTCCAGTTCTGGAAAACCCCTGTTCCATAGCTGCAGTTTACTCACCCATACCAGGTCCAGGACTGAATCTCTGCTGCTACTCACAGGTGTCAAACAAAAATTCATACAGCACACCATTTATAAAAGTTGAAAATGGAGTTTTAATGTGCCCCTTAAGTACGGTAAATATCACGTTTTCAGGTGGTGCAGTACTCCCAACATGAGCACAACACTGAGAAATTGGAGTAAC
The DNA here is from genome assembly GCA_033576555.1 of Oophaga sylvatica. Lineage (NCBI taxonomy): Eukaryota > Metazoa > Chordata > Amphibia > Anura > Dendrobatidae > Oophaga > Oophaga sylvatica. The sequence continues at coordinate 952,445,506 of JARQOD010000001.1, read as the reverse complement.
CATAAAGCACCAATAAGGTTAAAACAACCATTTATTGAAAAAATTTCATAAAAACAGTTACCATAAATAACAATGTGTCCAACAGGGAGGAAAAAATAATGGGGAGAAACAAGCAGATCCTCAAAGGTATCAAGCAGCACTCAAGTTGCATGCACCAATACAGACAATCTCCGAGCACCATTCATAGTAGCAATGCACAATGGCTGTAAAAAAAGAGGATGAAACTGAGCTTGGATTGTAGGAAGTAATACTTACCCATAATAGGGGAGGTTTGAGGTGGCCCACCAGCACAGCCCCGACACGCGTTTTGAGTGTAAATTTTTTTTTTATTTTTTTTTTAATTAAACTACCTACTATTGAGTTTCGATGAAATATCAACCCAGAAAGTTACAAAATATGAGCAACTACAACGCCCTGCTGAGACTTTGTACGTCCTGAGCCACAATATCAACTGTTGTGAATGGGTTTGAGATGAGTTCTGAGCAGAGGCTCCCTCTGGTGGTTACAAGCGGTACTAGTGAGGATTGTGAGGACTGGGAATCAGGTGTTACTGATTGGTCTTATATAAGGGAGTCATTTTCCCATCAGGGTTGCCGGTGATCAATTGTTCTGGTCTGAATCCTTCTTTCCAGTTTCCCTTGTAGCCTGCTGTGTCGTGTCTGCATCTCCTGCTATCAGATAAGACAATTTCTTATTTTGTGTTTTTGCTATATTTTTGCATTTTGTCCTGCACTTCTGTGGGGGCCTTCAGGGTCCCCTCCGGGGGCTTTTGCCCTCTCAGTTTAGTCCAGCCACTGTGTTTTGTACTTTTGCTTTTTCCAGTTTTTTTTCAGTGGCTGCTGTTTTGTTTTTGTTACACCAGAGAACTAATTTAGGTGGTAGAGGTCGTGTGATCTCAGGTGATTTTGAAATTAGTAGAGTTGGTGTTTTTTCAGGGTTTTCTGAGATTGCAGTAAGTACCCTTCCTATCCTTTTCTATTTAGATAGTTTGGGCCCCAGCGTTTGCTCATACTATTTTCTTTCTGTGTCAGTATTTCCTCTTGTCTAACCGCCATTACATGTTTGGGGGCTTTCTATTATCTTTGGGGTTCTGCTCCGGGGCAGATAGCTTTCCTATTTCTATCTTTAGGTGTAGTTAGTTTCTCAGGCTGTGACGAGGCGTCTAGGACCAACGTAGGAACGCTCCACGGCTGCCTCTAGTTGCGGTGGTTAGTCAGGGTACTGCAATCTCATAGATTCCAACTGCTCTGGTGTATTTCCTTTTTTACCTGCACTCCTCAGCTACCGTAACATAACAGTATCACCGGACATAAAAATTGTATTGTACTCACAGAAGGGAAAAAATATTTTGAAGGAAGAAAAGTTGTCAGAGATATTTTTCTGTTTGTTGCATTTTTTTTTTTTTTTTCCCTCTGTATCTCTGGGTGCTGGGGAGGATCTTTTCTCCCAATGGAGTTTGCACAGTTGTCTGGCCGTGTGGATCAGCTTGCCACTGAGGTTCAGAGTATTGCTGCATATCTTGCTAGGTTGCCTGTTGTGGAACCTAGGATCCCCATGCCAGATTTGTTTTTAGGGGATCGAGCTAAGTTTCAGAATTTCAAAAATAATTGTAAATTGTTTCTTGCCTTAAAATCTAAGTCCTCAGGAAACGCAGCGCAGCAGGTTCAAATTATCATCTCTCTCCTGCGCGGCGATCCTCAGGATTGGGCTTTTTCCCTGATACCTGGGGATCCTGTTTTGAGTGATGTTGATGCATTTTTTCAGGCTTTGGGGTTATTGTACGATGAGCCTAATGTCACTGATCAAGCTGAAAAAGCCTTGTTGGCATTAAATCAGGGGCTTGATGACGCTGAGTTATACTGTCAGAGATTCCGTAGGTGGGCAGTCCTGACCAAGTGGAATGACGACGCTTTGGCGGCCCTTTTCCGGAAGGGTCTGTCGGATAATGTAAAGGATGTTATGGTGGGATTCCCTGTCCCCTCTGGTCTCAATGATTCTATGTCATTAGCGATTCAAATTGACAGACGTTTGCGTGAGCGGAGAAGTATGCGTGGAGTGGTGTTGCCTTGTGAGCCAGCTTCTGAGCCCATGCAGTGTGATAGAGTGGTGTCTGGGGCACAGCGTCATGAGTTTAGAAAGCGCAATGGGTTGTGTTTCTACTGTGGTGATGCCTCTCATGCTATTTCAGTCTGCCCTAAGCGGGGAAGACATTTTGCACGCTCAGTTGTCTTGGGTAGTGTTCAGACTAAGTTTTTATTAACTGTCACTCTGATATGCTCTCTGTCCTCATTTTCTGCTCAGGCTTTCGTTGATTCTGGAGCAGCTATTAACCTGATGGATTATGATTTTGCTAAACGTTGTGGGTTTCCCTTGATACCCTACAGAAGTCTATTCCTTTACTGGGGATCGATTCTACCCCTTTGGCTGAGAATAAACCCCAGTTTTCTACTCAGGTGATAATGAGGGTTGAACCTGATCACCAGGAGTGCTGCAAATTTTTGGTTCTATATAATCTGCATGACATTATAGTGCTGGGTTTCCCTTGGTTACAGTCTCATAATCCTGTTTTGGATTGGAAATCTGTGTCTGTAACCAGTTGGGGCTGCCAATGTGTTAATACCAACACTCCTGTTTTTTCTGCCTCCCCCCAGGCTGAGGATGTTCCTGACTTTTTGTTTGATTTTTCTGATGTGTTTAGCGAAAGTAAATCTGCATCCTTACCTCCCCATAGGAGCTATGACTGCGCTATTGAATTAGTGCCAGGTAGTAAATTCCCTAAAGGTCGCCTTTTTAACTTGTCTGTACCTGAACATGACGCTATGCGGTCTTATATCAAGGAATCATTGGAGAAGGGTCATATCAGACCATCCTCTTCACCCTTAGGTGCCGGTTTTTTCTTTGTGGCCAAAAAAGATGGTTCATTAAGGTCGTGTATTGATTATCGTCTCTTGAACAATATTACTGTGAAATATCAATACCCGTTACCCTTGATTTCTGACCTGTTTTCCAGGGTGAAAAACGCTACTTGGTTTACCAAGCTTGACCTCAGGGGGGCGTATAACCTTATTCGCATTAAGCACGGGGATGAATGGAAGACGGCATTTAACACCCCTGAAGGGCATTTTGAGTACCTTGTGATTCCCTTTGGGCTCACTAATGCTCCTTCCGTCTTCCAGTCCTTCATGAATGACATTTTCAGGGATTTTGTGGACAAGTTTCTGATTGTTTATTTGGATGATATCTTGATTTTTTTCTAATGACTGGGACTCTCATGTGAAACATGTTCAAACTGTATTCCAGATTTTGAGAGAGAATGCTCTGTATGTGAAGGGATCAAAGTGTCTTTTTGGCGTACAGAAGATCTCATTTCTGGGATTCATTTTGTCCCCATCTGTTATTGAAATGGACCCGGTCAAGGTTCAGGCCATCTGTGATTGGGTCCAACCTACTTCATTAAAGGCTCTTCAGAGATTTTTGGGTTTTGCCAATTTTTATCGTAAATTTATTGGTAATTTCTCGGTTATTGTTAAACCATTAACTGATTTGACCAGAAAGGGTTCTGATGTGGTGAATTGGCCTCCTGAGGCAGTCTCTGCGTTTCAGGAACTTAAGCAGAGATTCACTTCTGCTCCTGTTCTACGGCAGCCTGATGTTTCTCTGCCATTTCAGGTGGAGGTTGATGCCTCTGAAATTGGGGCAGGTGCCGTTTTGTCCCAAAAAGATCCAGAGACCTCTAAAAGTAACCCTTGTGCCTTTTTCTCTCGAAAATTTTCTCCTACTGAACGTAATTATGACGTGGGTAATCGGGAGTTATTGGCCATGAAGTGGGCTTTTGAAGAGTGGAGACATTGGCTGGAGGGAGCCAAACATCAGGTGGTGGTCCTTACGGACCATAAGAATCTGGTCTATCTGGAATCTGCCAAGCGACTCAATCCTAGACAGGCCAGGTGGGCCTTGTTTTTCACACGTTTTAATTTTGTGGTTTCCTTTCTTCCTGGCACTAAGAATGTTAAGGCGGATGCCCTCTCGAGGAGTTTCCTTGCGGACTCTCCTGAGCTATCTGATCCCTCTGTTATTTTGAAGGAGGGTGTAGTTCTTTCCGCCATCTCGCCCAATTTGAGACTTGCTCTGGAGGGGTGTCAGGAGGATAGGCCCGAGCGCTGCCCTGTTGGAAAATTGTTTGTCCCGGACCAATGGAAAAAGAGTGTGATGTCTGAGATTCATTGTTCCGCATTGGCTGGGCATCCCGGAATTTTTGGTACCAGAGACTTGGTTAGTCGGTCCTTTTGGTGGCCTACCTTGTCTCGCGATGTCAGGGAATTTGTGCAGTCCTGCGGGACTTGCTCTCGCTCCAAGCCTTGCTCTCGCTCTAGTGGTTTGTTGATGCCATTGCCTGTGCCCAAGAGACCATGGACCCATATCTCTATGGATTTCATTTCCGATCTTCCTGTTTCTCAGAGAATGACCACCATCTGGGTAATTTGTGATAGGTTTTCCAAAATGATACATCTTGTGCCATTACCTAAGTTGCCTTCCTCCTCTGAATTGGTGCCGTTGTTCCTTCAGCACGTGGTTCGTTTACACGGCATTCCTGAGAACATTGTGTCTGACAGAGGAGTCCAGTTTGTTTCCAGATTTTGGAGGACTTTTTGTTCTAAACTGGGTGTTCAATTGTCTTTCTCCTCGGCATTTCATCCTCAGACCAATGGTCAAACTAGAGAACAAACCAGACATTGGAGACTTATCTAAGATGCTTTGTGTCTGCTGATCAGGATGACTGGGTCTCTTTTTTGCCTTTGGCTGAGTTTGCTCTTAATAATAGGGCTAGCTCTGCCACTTTGATGTCTCCGTTTTTCTGTAATTCTGGGTTTCACCCTCGATTTTCTTCAGGACAGACGGAGGCTTCTGTCTGTCCAGGTGTTGACTCTGTTGTTGAGCGTATGCAGCAGATTTGGGACCAGGTAGTGGAGAGGTTGTCCCTCTCTCAGGAGAAGGCCCAGCGGTTTGCTAACCGGCATAGGACTGATGGTCCTCGGTTTAAAGTGGGGGACTTGGTCTGGTTGTCCTCAAAGAATATTCCTATGAGAGTAGCATCTCCTAAATTTAAGCCTAGGTTCATTGGACCTTATAAGATCATGGAGATTATTAATCCTGTTTCTTTTCGTTTGCTTCTTCCAGGGACATTTAAGATCCATAACGTGTTCCACAAGTCCTTGTTGAAGAGGTTTGTTGAGCCAGTGGTTCCTGCTGCTGTGCCTCCTGACCCTGTTTGGTTGAGGGCAATCTGGAGTATGTGGTTGAGAAAATATTGGATTCTCGTTTTCTAGACGAAGACTCCAGTATTTGGTTAAATGGAGAGGTTATGGTCAGGAAGACAATTCTTGGGTGTTTGCTTCGGACATCCATGCTAGGAGACTTATCCGTGCGTATCATAGAACTCATCCTGACCGACCTGGTTGCTCAAATGAGGGTTCGGTGACCCCTCCTCAAGGGGGGGGGGTACTGTTGTGAATGGGTTTGAGATGAGTTCTGAGCAGAGGCTCCCTCTGGTGGTTACAAGCGGTACTAGTGAGGATTGTGAGGACTGGGAATCAGGTGTTACTGATTGGTCTTATATAAGGGAGTCATTTTCCCATCAGGGTTGCCGGTGATCAATTGTTCTGGTCTGAATCCTTCTTTCCAGTTTCCCTTGTAGCCTGCTGTGTCGTGTCTGCATCTCCTGCTATCAGATAAGACAATTTCTTATTTTGTGTTTTTGCTATATTTTTGCATTTTGTCCTGCACTTCTGTGGGGGCCTTCAGGGTCCCCTCCGGGGGCTTTTGCCCTCTCAGTTTAGTCCAGCCACTGTGTTTTGTACTTTTGCTTTTTCCAGTTTTTTTCAGTGGCTGCTGTTTTGATTTTGTTACACCAGAGAACTAATTTAGGTGGTAGAGGTCGTGTGATCTCAGGTGATTTTGAAATTAGTAGAGTTGGTGTTTTTTCAGGGTTTTCTGAGATTGCAGTAAGTACCCTTCCTATCCTTTTCTATTTAGATAGTTTGGGCCCCAGCGTTTGCTCATACTATTTTCTTTCTGTGTCAGTATTTCCTCTTGTCTAACCGCCATTACATGTTTGGGGGCTTTTTATTATCTTTGGGGTTCTGCTCCGGGGCAGATAGCTTTCCTATTTCTATCTTTAGGTGTAGTTAGTTTCTCAGGCTGTGACGAGGCGTCTAGGACCAACGTAGGAACGCTCCACGGCTGCCTCTAGTTGCGGTGGTTAGTCAGGGTACTGCAATCTCATAGATTCCAACTGCTCTGGTGTATTTCCTTTTTTACCTGCACTCCTCAGCTACCGTAACATAACAATCAACCATATTACACCTATGAACACAATGTGATATTAGAAACGGATTCCTACTCTCTACTTCTTCCAATATTTCAGAGAATCATTAGAGATTAACTTTAATTATAATTGAAGCAAATGTTGTGAGCTGAAATGGAAATTAACAGCTCCTGGTCATTGCTTTAGTTACAAAATTCCATGCTTCAGAGCTGAAATCTGACAGTTTCTCTCCAGACTGAGCACAAACACAGTATTAAGTGCCACCAGACATTGCATAGTACAATGAGGACCATTAGTGAGAGCCACATCTGAGACCCGCATCTAACAATTATGACTCCACAGTCCTGTTATTTTTTAACCCCAAATCAAACACTTATATTTTGGGCACAATTATTTTTTTCTGGAGTAATGTAGTCTTTATAAGCGGTTTTTAGAATTTCTGCCTTAACATTTGAGTCATTTTTTAACGTTCTTTTCTAAATAGTTTTTTTTTATTTGTCCTTGACAACTTTGCTTATTGAGACGTTTAAAACATTAAATGAGACTATCTTTTTTTTTTTTTTACACTCTCCCCACTTCAATCCTTGCCTGGAGTCAGGTTTCCTATCCCAATATGTAGTAGGTGTACTATTAATACTATGAGCAAATACCTCCAATAAGAAATGTAGTATAGTTCTTCTGATTCGCTGTGTCTCTTACCCCATGTGAAGGGCATTATAGTGGCTTAGGTATCCATGGTTACAACCACTCCTAGTTACAGTTAGACAGCGCTTAGTAGTCGTAAGCATGGATACATGCCAATTTTTTAGTTATTTGATCCCATAAATGTAATTTATGCCTACATTTTTCTCCCTTCACCAGCTTAGACTATTTAGTGCTGATGTATCACACACAAATCGAATTACAAGACTATTTAAACACCGTAATGTAACAAAATATGTAAAAAGCCAAGGGGGTGAATACTTTTGCAAGACACAATACATACTGTATGTACTAGTTCCTCCAATGCTGTATTGCCTTTTATAGCTGCTTCAATGAAAAAATGATGATGTTCTTGAACTATCTGCCTCGATTAAAGGCAAGCTCTTTCTTTATGCAAATAAATTTCCAGTTGTGCAACAGAAGAGCAAAAATCACAGCTTTGAGTACTAGAATGCTACCTTTCCTAGGTTCTGTACAAAAAAAATAAAATAAAAAAAAATAAATTAAAGTAGTAGAGTGTCATGTCAATTTAGAAATCCCTAACCACTTATTTGAATATGTACTGTGGAGAGAACAAAGCTGGCTTAAGGAGACTTATAGGCCAGGCAATGCTCCTCTGAATAAAAATCTGCACATATACATATGAACATATCAAGGGTAGATAATGACTTTTAGGATAGCTAGCTACAATAGGCGACAACTCTATAGAGAGAATTGGCAAGTTTAAACTCCCAGAGGAGCATTACATGGCCTATAAAGTCTCCTTACATAACCTTGACCCTCCCCACAAGGAGAAACTTTACCTCTTTCAGCGCCTGTCAAAAGTCTCTCTGAAGAGGCCATTTGCATTGCTAACATTTTTCTTGGGTGTATTTTTTTATTTTATTTTAAACACCTCCCCTAACAGAGTAGAAAAGTAACAAAGAAAGAAAATAATCTCTCCTTTGTTTTATTGCGCTATTTGTCAAAATGCAGCAAACTTGGATGCTGAAGTTTATGGTTGTACATTTAGGGCAGCAGAAATGTATAGGTAAGGATCAGACATGGCTCCTCTCCAAGCAGCTGTTGCTCTTTTGCTGCTGCCCCATTGATCGAGAGCAGATTTTAGACTATTGTAAAGTATTTCACAGTAACAAGTTCAGTGTTTTATTTTCTTGCGCTTTTTTTTTTTGCAGGTTTTGCAGCAGCTCGGCTTCCTTAGAAAGACAGGACATGGCACAAGCGTACAATTTCTAATGAAATGTACTTACGGTAGATTTTTTTTTTTTTTTTTTTTAAGATAATTGATCTAACATGAGATAACATGTAAATCTCCTACATCAAATCCAAAACCTGACTCTACAAATATGCAGAGAAAAGTGAATGAAGAATCACAGCGAGGATGGATTTGGATGGGTAGGACTCCCCCTTCTGGAGAAAAGGAGTAAAACAAGCAGGAGGTGCAGAACTATCCTCTCCTGGCAGAACATTAGCTGCAGGCTCAGTGTCCGGACTGACGACACGCCACAAGGTGTCATTATACAATGCAGTCAGGTGAAGGGTTAAATAATACATATATTAAAAGTTTGCATTTCTTGCATGATTTTTTATCTCCCCCAGACAGGAGATCCTGAAGATATTAACTCACAGACAACCATTCTGATTGCCAATATACGACAATTAGATAAATATGAACTGATGGGGGAAAAAAAACAACACGTTTTATAAACTCATATTTTCTACACCTCAAAAGTAAATTGCTAAAAATGAAAAAAAAATTAGAAGAAACTTAATCCCAAAGCTACTTTTTTTCTATCACATCAAAGACATTCTTTTACATTTCCCCATTTTCATAAAGAAAAAAAAAACTAAATTGGTCACCTGCTACCAAATATTAGGTTCTGTTTTTTATTGTAATAAAATGCAAATTAATAATGTAAAAATCCTACAATGTAATTTTCTGTCTCTCGCAGGTCAACTTGTACCTACGATAAAAATTACAGACTCCTCCATCCTTTGTAAGTGAGAAAACTTGCAAAATCGGCAGCAAATTAAATACTTATTTTCCCAAAATGTTTCACTTATAAGCCAGATTTAATATCTGCCCTATTTAATATATCTATCTATCAGGGCGGCACGGTGAATCAGTGGTTAGCATTATTGCTTTGCAGCGCTGGGGCCCTGGGTTCAAATCCCCGTGTTTGTGTGGGTTTCCTCCTGTATTTTACCAGTTGTAAATTCCTGATGAAGTGGTAACAGAATACTTCGAAACGCGCAGAATAAAACCACCATATTTCACTCATCTCGTCTGGATTGGAATTTTATTCAGCAGCGCGGGTAATATCCACAATATTCCTTTCACTACAATCTCCACAATGAAACTAGGTCTTACACTAGACTCATACTTCCTGTTATGCACTGATTATTTTTCAGCAGGCTCAGTATCATCACAGACAGTATCACAATGACAGATGACACTTCTATATACAGTGGATAATCCAGTATCCAACATTCACAATAGGTGATGTCACAGCTCACCGCCTCTTTATCCATTCACAATGAACCATCCCTGAAGGAGGTGCTGTCATTAAATACTTCAATACAATTCCATGGGGTCAGAGTGTTTATTGCTGCAAAATGTCTGTGTCCCCAAAACAAGCCTAATATTTGACCACTAGGGCAATGCAGAAACTGCAAGATAATGCATTATATAAAGTACAGACACACATAACTATCATATCCATCTCTATATATTGTACACAATCTATATCTCTCACTCTTTCCCCCTCGATACTTTTCTCTAGCCGTGTACAAGTTAGAGACAGAGAACAGACAGATGACAGACAGAGAGACTGACAGAAGATGACAGACGAGCCAGAGACAGACGGACGCCAGACAGACGGACGCCAGACAGACGGACGCAACAGACGGACGCCAGACAGAGAGCGACGACGACCAGACAGACGGACGGCCAGACAGACGGACGCCAGACAGACGGACGCCAGACAGACGACGCCAGACAGACGGACGCCAGACAGACGGACGCCAGACAGACGGACGCCAGACAGACGGACGCCAGACAGACGGACGCCAGACAGACGGACGCCAGACAGACAGACGCCAGACAGACGACGCAGACAGACGACGCCAGACAGACAGACGCCAGACAGACAGACGCCAGACAGACAGACGCCAGACAGACAGACGCCAGACAGACAGACGCCAGACAGACAGACGCCAGACAGACAGACCAGACGCAGACCAGACAGACAGACGCCAGACAGACAGACGCCAGACAGACAGACGCCAGACAGACAGATGCCAGACAGACAGACGCCCAGACAGACAGACAGACCAGACACAGACGACGACGCCAGACAGACAGACCAGACAGACAGAGCCAGACAGACAGATGCCAGACAGACATCAGACAGACAGATGCAGACAGATGACAGACAGACAGACAGACAGACAGACGACAGACAGACGACAGACAGACGACAGACAGACGACAGACAGACGACAGACAGACGACAGACAGACGACAGACAGCTATAATTGATAATAGACTGAGATAGATAGATACATAGATTATTGACAGATACTGTCAATATTTATTTAAAAAAATCTAGATAGTGGCATGAAAAACATACATTTCTTTAAAATCTTATTCAACAAAATAGTATATTTTTCGGATGACATTCCCTTTAAAAAAAAAACATGTTTTTAAGTATAATGAAGTGTTACAAAAATTACAACAAATGAGTTAAAAGCGAGCAATTGTTTGACGATTCGGATTACACAGTAAATCACCTTCACCATTCAGTCCACAAGGCAGCGCCGCCGCGCTCACGTCACTTCTCCAAATAAGCTACCAAGTTCCTTTTGTATTTATAAAGATTAGTGACGTAAAGACGGATTTTGGTAAGAACTTACCTGTAAAATCCTTTTCAGCGAAGGAAGAGAGACACAGTCATTACTAGTGGGTAGGCGGAGCCCAGATAGGATTGACACCTCAGATTAAAAAGAGTGTTGACCGGCCCCTCCAGCTCGGGCTCCTCCTACTCAGCTCTTCAGTCGTACCCAAGCTTAAGGAAGAACAATATCACCAGCGAAGCAACATAACCCCTTCTGAAGGACTTCAGAGAAAAAACATAAGAGTACAGGTTATGCATGCATTCGGCAAAAAAAAAAATCACAGTTACAGGTACTACTCACTGAACCTGACTACTGCGATAAGCTGGCAATGCTGGAACAGAGCCGTAGTGCGTCGACCTCAGTCCAGATAATCGCTATCAGAGAAGGGTCACGCTGCATCTGTAAATACAACAACACACTTCTGCCATGGGAGGGAGCTGTGTCTCTCTTCCTTCCTTCGCTGAAAAGGATTTTACAGGTAAGTTCTTACCAAAATCCGTCTTTCAGCTGCAGATGGAAGGAAGAGAGCCACAAGTATTCAAGCAGCTGACAGCACTCGGGAGTTAGCACGGATGCACGTTCAGGCGTTCAAGGATCCAAATGAACAACAGTCCAATGAAAAAATAGGAACAGCATCCAATCCAGGTGAAGTATAACAAGTCTTTATTCAGCCACCATAAAATACGACGTTTCGGCCATTTTCATATACTTGATAAAGGCCTGAAAATGGCCGAAACGTCGTATTTTATGGTGGCTGAATAAAGACTTGTTATACTTCACCTGGATTGGATGCTGTTCCTATTTTTTCGTTGGAAGAGAGCCACAGTCATTACTAGTGGGACGTCCCAAAGCAGTCCAAAAATTAGGGTGGGAAAAAAACAAAATAGGCAGAAACCCAACAACCTAGATAAATGCACCACAGGCGCCAAATACAAGTTAACTAAAAACTTTAAATTACCGCTGCCTGCAGGACCCTACGTCCTAAGGGCGCATCAGCGGAAGCACTGACGTCCACCTTATAAAACTTTGTAAATGTGTGGACGAAATGCCAGGTCGCCGCTCGGCAGAGCTGAGCTGCCGAAGCCCTTGATGAAAGGCACACGATGAAGTCACAGCCCTCGTGGAGCGAGCTCGAATCTTAATCGGGCAAGGTTCGCCATTAAGACGGTAAGCCTCCAAAATGGCCGACCGAATCCAACGAGCTATAGAGTCCTTGAAAACTCGTTGATCACGCCTACGACCTGCTGTAATCACAAACAGGGAATCTGACTTTCGAAAACCTTGAGTAATAGACAAAATAGAACTTCAAGACCCGCACTAAATCCAATTTGTGCAAGTTCCGTTCCTTTGCATTCCCTGGGCCCGGGCAAAGCGAGGGCAACACAATATCCTGGTTAACATGAAATTGCGACACCACCTTAGGTAGAAAATCGCCCCGTGTGCAAAGCACTACTCGATCCGGGTAAAACTCCAGGAAAGGAGGCGAGCAGGAAAAAGCTGCCAACTCAGAAACCCTTCTTAAAGAGGTTACCGCCACTAAGAAGGTAACCTTCCAATAAATTAAAGAAAGGCTAGCAGAACCCATAGGCTCAAAAGGTATATGCTGAAGAGCCTCCAAGACAAGGTTGAGCCGCCAAGGAGACACTGGCGCCTTCCGCAGTGGAAACTGACGGGTTACTCCGCGAAAAAAGGAACGTACGTCCCTACGCGAGGCGATAGCCTTCCGAAATAGCAAAGACAGGGCAGAAACCTGACCTTTCAGAGTGCTAACTGCCAAACCTTTTGTCCAGCCCGTACTGTAGCAAAGCCAACAAATTGGGAATGGAAAAAAATCCTCGGATTCCTTGAAGAACCCGAAACCACGAAAAGACCAAGTCTTGTGATAAATCTTAGTAGTAGCCGGACCTCTGGCAGCTCGCAGAGTGGCAATGACTTCGGTTGAAAAACCTCTACGGGTCAAGGTTTCGGTCTCAAGAGCCACGCCGTCAAACGCAGAGACTTCAAGTCCGGATGACGAACGGGTCCCTGGGTTAACAGGTCTGGGCGAGGAGGAAGTGGGAATGGCGGTGCCGCCAAATACGACACCAGTGTCGAGAACCACGTCCTCCTTGGCCAATCCGGGGCTATCAACATAGCCGGAATTCTCTTCCAGTCTGATCCGACGCAGCACCAGAGGAAGTAAAGATATCGGCGGAAACACATAGACTAGCTCAAAATGGTCCCACGGAGCCACCAGAGCAACCACCGCCACAGCCTTCGGGTCCTTGTACCTGGACATGAAGGTCGGTAGTTTGGCATTTGAACCTGGATGCCATCAAATCCACTTGGGGAGTTCCCCAACGGAAGCACAGCAGCGCAAAAATTTTCGGATGAAGACTCCATTCTCCAGGATCCATCTTCTCGCGACTGAGGAAGTCCGCCGTGGTATTCTGGACTCCTGGAATGTGATCGCAGAGATGGCTGGAACCTTGGTCTCGGCCCATAGCAGGATCCGAGACACCTCCATCATGAGGCTGGAGCTCCTTGTCCCGCCTTGGTGGTTGATATACGCAACGCCGTCGCGTTGTCTGTCTGCACTCGGACTGGTAGACCGCTTAAAGGGACCGTCCAGTGTTGTAGGCAAAGGAAAAATTGCCCTCAACTCCAGGATGTTGATCGGTAGAACAGACTCTTCCGATGACCATACTCCCTGGATCCAAAGATCGTTCCAGACACCCCCCCCAGCCCGTCAGGCTGGCATCGGTGGTTATGACCGACCACCTCGGAGGGAGGAAAGATTTCCCCAGGAATAACGCTCCTGGACGTAACCACCATCCTAGGGATTCTCGCACCCTGTGAGAGATGATGACGCTGCAATTCAGAGAAGCTTGCGATCGATCCCAACGACTCAGAATGAGCCTTTGGAGGGCCCTGGAATGAAATTGGGCAAACGGAAGTGCCTCCATGGACGTCAAACCCAGAAGGCGCATACACTTCCGAAAGGACATTGCTGCCGTAGACCTCATAATCTGTACATGTCGAAAGAGACATGCCCGCTTGTCTGGAGGAAGGGACACCACCGTCCGTACAGTGTCGAAATGCATTCCCAAAAACAGGATTGACTTCCAGAGACGACTTCTCCCAATTGACCAGCCACCCGAAATCCTCCAGGAGCTGAAGGGATAGATTGCGAGCCGTCCCCGCCTCCTCCTTTGAGGACGCCACAATCAGAAGGTCGTCCAGGTAGGGAAATCGTAACCCCCTGTCTTCGAAGAATTGCCATGAGGGGCGTTAGAATTTTTGTAAAAACTCTGGGGCCGAGGCCAAGCAGAATGGCAGAGCCACAAACTGGCAATGGTCCTGACCTATGGCAAAACGAAGGAAGCGCCGGTGAGCCCTTCCGACGGGAACATGCAAATAAACGTCGCGAATGTCGATTGACCAAAAAGACGTTCTGCGACAGGGCTGCCACAACGGAGCGAAGCGACTCCATGCGGAATTTTCGGGATGTAAACAGGCCGATTCAATCTTTGAAATCCAAAATAGGGCGAAATTTGTCCTCCTTTTTGGGGACCACAAAGAGGTTGGAATAAGAATCCTCTTCCCCGGTCCTCTGCGGAACCGGTATCACCACACCCTTCTGCAGAAGGGAATCGACCTCTCGTAGTAGAGCGGCAAATAGCTCGGCTCTGACAGAATGTGAGATTGGCAAAACCTGTCCGGGGGTCGAGAAAGAAACTCTATGAAGTAGCCTGCCAACACAACCTGTGTTACCCAGGCGTCCGACACACGGGAAACCCAAGTCGGTTTGAATTGGAGTAAACGACCCTCCACTCGAGAGCGCTCGAGTGAGACCCAGACGTCAGACAGCTTTAGCGGGTTTTTTGCCAGCTTCTGTCTTAATGGAAGTTCTGTTTCCAGGGTATGCGGAATTTCTGAGAAATTCCCTTTTTTTTTTTTTTTTTTTTTTATTAAAAAAGAGAGGAACGACCCAAACCCCCAGAGGGTTGACCGGATCATCCCCTGGACCGAAAGGACTGCCGACAACTACCGGCACTAGTCCTGCCAGATGCAGAAGTCACAGCTCTGCGCTGCGGTAAAGCTGTTTCTTTTGCCTCAGAAATCAGCTCTGTGAGGTCAGATTCAAATAGTTGACCACTTTGTAAGCTAAAGATAGCAAACCCTGCTTGGAAAGCGCGTTCCACTGTCTAAGCCACAGTGCTCTTCTGACTGTGACTGCCGAGGATTGCGCCCTGGATAGCAGTGACGCAGAATCCTTCAACTTGAAAAGCCCATCTATCTCGATAGAGGGGATCCATCTTGTCACGCCGTCCGTAGACAGTCCAAACGGCTCAGGGAAACTTTACAAGTACACATAGATCCTTAATACTGAATCCATGACCCGCGGCCTCGCAGATGGATATTGTTGCCATCTCCATTTTTCTGTCCAGCAGGTCCTGCAGACTCGCCTTCCTTTACCAGGATAAAGGGACATTCACTTCAGGAGATCCAATTAACAATCAACTCCGTAGAAAACGGATACAGATTGTAAAGCCGTCGCGACCTATGCGACTCCTGAAACATCCGGGCCGACTTACCAGGACGCCTAGTTACCTCTCTCTGGTAACTGTAACGCCCTCATGGCTCCAATAGTACGGTCCATGAGAGAGGCAGAGTGTCCCTGCCGATCCTCCTTGTCCGAAACGGACATCTTCGCTACGCGAGAAGGAAGGCACCGATTTGTGTCGCTTCCTTGAGAGGATCTAGCTGACACTCCATAACCTAGAAGGTCAGACAGGCCATCATAGAAACTAGCGAGGGCCTCCATTTTGACACCACTGGAACCTCCGACCGCTGTGCATGACGCTGTCGGGGTCTGCGTGTCAGATAGTCTGCATCTGACATGTCCTTGCACAGTATATGGCAGGTTAAACCTGTCAGTAACTAGAACAGTGTGTTTCTTAAAGAAAAAACAAATCGCTGAAGGGTTAAAGCTCTTAAAGAGAGAGCTACCCCAGCATTAATAGTTAACCGCCTAAGAAGGGGTTAAAGTAGCAGACTCCCCACAACCTTGATAGTGAAAAAGTTGTGCGAGCCCCAAGTGCCTCTTATAAGGCAGCAGCTGCAGGACAGCTTTTTATGCCACACTAACAGAAAAACGTTCCACAAGATCGCTAAAAATTGCGCTGTTTTGTATATCGCAATGACCGCCAAAGTTGTTAAGGAGATCGCTAACCGCTTATGCGATGTTAATGAGATCGCCCAGATTGGCAGCTACTAGCGACATTAAAAAATGATCACACAAACGATCGCATTAGTATGCGTCGTTATCAGGATCGTTAGTGGGAATGTATAGTGGCAGTATTAACCCTTAACGACCAAGCCATTTTGTAGGTTAAAGACCAGGCCAATTTTTACATTTCTGACCACTGTCTCTTTATGAGGTTATAACTCTGGAACGCTTCAACGGATCTTGGCGATTCTGAGATTGTTTTCTCGAGACATATTGTACTTCATGATAGTGGTAAAATTTCTTCAATATAACTTGCGTTTATTTATGAAAAAATCGGAAATATGGCAAAAATTTTGAAAATTTTGCAATTTTCAAACTTTTAATTTTTATGCCATTAAATCAGAGAGATATGTCACAAAAATTAGTTAATAAATAACATTTCCCACATGTCTACTTTACATCAGCACAATTTTGGAACCAAAATTTTTTTTTGTTAGGAAGTTATAAGTGTTAAAAGTTGACCAGCAATTTCTCATTTTTCCAACAAAATTTACAAAATCATTTTTTTTAGGGGCCACCTCACATTTGAAGTGAATTTGAGGGGTCAATATGACAGAAAATACCCAAAAGTGACACCATTCTAAAAACTGCACCCCTCAACGTATTCAACGCCACATTCAAGAAGTTTATTAACCCTTTAGGTACTTCACAAGAATTGAAGCAATGTGGAAGGAAAAAATTAACATTTAACTTTTTTTCCCAAAATTTTTCTTTCGACACAATTTTTTAAAATTTTGTCAAGGGTATCAGTAGAAAATGAACCACAATATTTGTTGTACAATTTCTCCTGAGTACATCGATATCCCATGTGTGGGGGTAAACCACTATTTGGGCGCATGGCAGAGCTCGGAAGGGAAGCAGCGCCATTTGACTTTTTTGGCTGGAATTGAGATTGGACGCCATGTCGCATTTGGAGAGTCCCTGTGTGCCTAAACAGTGGAAACCCCCCACAAGTGACCCCATTTTGGAAACTAGACCCCCCAAGTAACTTATCTAAATGTGTTGTGAGAGCTTTTAACCCCCAAGGGCTTCACAGAAGGTTATCACGTAGAGCCGTAAAATTAAAAAATCATGTTTTTTCCACAAAAATGATCTTTTCATCCCAATTTTTATTTTCCAAAGGATAAAAGGACCCCAAAAGTTATTGTGCAATTAGTCCTGAGTACGCTGATACCCCATATGTGGGGGTAAACCACTATTTGGGTGCATGGCAGAGCTCGGAAGGGAAGCAGCGCCATTTGACTTTTTTGGCTGGAATTGAGATTGGACGCCATGTCGCATTTGGAGAGTCCCTGTGTGCCTAAACAGTGGAAACCCCCCACAAGTGACCCCATTTTGGAAACTAGACCCCCCAAGTAACTTATCTAAATGTGTAGTGAGAGCTTTGAACCCCCAAGGGCTTCACAGAAGGTTATAACGTAGAGCTGTAAAATTAAAAAATCATATCTTTTCCACTAAAATGATCTTTCCACCCCCAATTTTTATTTTCCAAAGGGTAAAAGGACCCCAAAAGTTATTGTGCAATTTGTCCTGAGTACGCTGATACCCCATATGTGGGGGTAAACCACTATTTGGGCGCATGGCAGAGCTTGGAAGGGAAGCAGCGCCATTTGACTTTTTTGGCTGGAATTGAGATTGGACGCCATGTCGCATTTGGAGAGTCCCTGTGTGCCTAAACAGTGGATACCCCCACAAGTGACCCCATTTTGGAAACTAGACCCCCCAAGGAACTTATCTAGATGTGTGGTGAAAGCTTTGAACCCCCAAGGGCTTCACAGAAGGTTATAACGTAGAGCAGTAAAATTAAAAAATCATATTTTCCACAAAAATGATCTTTCCACCCCCAATTGTTATTTTCCAAAGGGTAACAGGACCCCAAAAGTTATTGTGCGATTTGTCCTGAGTATGCTGATACCCCATATGTGGGGGTAAACCACTATTTTGACGCATGGCAGGGCTGGAAAGGGAAGGAGCGCCTTTTTCAAATGCAGATTTTGATGGAATGGTCTGCGGGTGTCATGTCACGTTTGGAGAGCCCCTGATGTGCCTAAACAGTAGAAACCCCCACAAGTGACTCCATTTTGGAAACTAGACCCCCCAAGGAACTTATCTAGATGTGTGGTGAGAGCTTTGAACCCCCAAGTGCTTCACAGAAGTTTATAACGTAGAGCCGTGAAAATAAAAATATCATATTTTTTTCCACAAGAATAATCTTTTTGCCCCCAATTTTTTATTTTTATAAGGGTAACAGGAGAAATAGGACCCCAAAAGCTATTGTGCAATTTGTCCTGAGTACGCTGATATCCCATATGTGGGGGGGAACCACTATTTTGACGCATGGCACAGCTCGGAAGGGAAGGAGCACCGTTTTTAAATGCAGACTTTGATGGAATGGTCTGCGGGTGTCATGTCGCGCTTGGAGAGCCCCTGATGTGCCTAAACAGTAGAAACCCCCCACAAATGACCCCATTTTGCAAACTAGACCCCCCAAGGAACTTATCTAGATGTGTGGTCAGCACTTTGAACCCCCAAGGGCTTCACAGAAGTTTATAATGTAGAGCCGTGAAAATAAAAAAATCATATTTTTTTCCACAAAAATGACCTTTTTGCCCCAAATTTTTATTTTTCTAAGGGTAACAGGAGAAATAGGACCCAAAAGCTATTGTGCATTTTGTCCTGAGTACGCTGATACCCCATATGTGGGGGGGGAACCACTGTGATCGCCTTACTGCGATCTTTGGGAGGCACAATGAACAAATCCACAAAAGGTGAAGAATTGGTTTTCTTTTTTACGCCGTTCCTCGTGCGGTATTAGTGATTAGGCGACTTTATTCCTCGGATCGGTGCGATTACATCGATACCAGATTTACACCCTTTTTTCATGTTTAGCTTCTGTCACACACTAAAAGATGCTTTTTCTTGGAATAATTTTTTGTAAGAAATTTTTGCATCGCCGTATTTTGAGAGCTATAATTTTTCCATATTTCGGCCGACAGAGTTATCTGTGGGCTTATTTTTTGCGGGACGAGCTGACGTATTTATTGGTACCATATTCGGGCACATAACGTTTTTTGATCGTTTCCTATTCCGATTTTTGTGGAATCAGAATGAACAAAAACCAGCATTTCAGGAATTGTTTTTTTTTTTTCATCCGTTCCGTGTGTGGTAAAATTGATAAAGCAGCTTTATTCTTCGGGTCACTACGGTTACGGCGATTCCTCATTTATATATTTTTTTTTATGTTTTGGCGTTTTTTACACAATAAAAATTTTTATAGAAAAAATAATTATTTTTGCATCAGTTTATTCCGCGAGCTATAACTTTTTTATTTTTTCGCTGATGATGCTGTATAGCGGCTTGTTTTTTGCGGGACAAGATGACGTTTTCAGCGGTACCATGATTATTTATATCTGACTTTTTGATCGCGTGTTATTGCACTTTTTCCAAGCGGTATAATGATACCGCTTGGAAAAAGTATAATTTACTACTTTTTTGTGTTTTTTTTTTACGGCTTTCACTGAAGGGGTTAACTAGGGTTACGCTTTTATAGATGGGATTTTTACGGACGTGGCGATACCTAACATGTGTATGTTTTTTGTTTTTTATTTTTTTTATTACATAAAAATGTGTATTTTTTAGGGGATTTTTTTAAAATTATTTTTTAATATTTTTTTTACAATTTTTTTAAAAAAATGATTTTTTTTACCTTGTCCCTTTATGGGACTTTCACTTTTTTTTACTTTTTATTGCAGTTACAATGCATTGCAATGCTCTGGCATTGCAATGCATTGCAACTATAGTGGAAGCTGCTGTGACAATGATCACAGCAGCTTTCCGTAGCTAGATGACCCGGAGGTTGTCATGACAACCCCCGGGTCATCAAGGCAGAGATCGGGCCCCGCAAATACATTGCAGGGTGCCGATCTGAGGCAGAGGGAGCTCCCGACCCTCTGCCTCCCCCCCTGAGCTCTGCGATCGCGCTCGATCGCAGCAGTCAGGGGGTTAACAGCCAGGGGCGGTGGGGGCTCCGCTCCTGGCTGTCAGTGCAGGAAGCCTGGCCACTGCAGCGCAGGCTCCTGCACTGATCGCGCTGGAGAAGCTGAAATTTCAGCTTCTCCTGCACGATCGCTGCTGTGTTTGGTCAGTCAGATTGACTGACCAAGCACAGCGCTGTAGGTGCGGGGACCGACGGCAAAGGTCCCCGCACCGCTTGCCGTGCCTGTCAGCTGTCTGTGACAGCTGTCGGCACTGATCTACCACTGTGTGTTTACACGCAGTGGTAGATCAAAGCCATGACGTGCAGAGTCCGTCCTGGTGCCGGAACTGACACCCGGCCATGACGGACTCTGCACGTCAGTGGACATTAAGGGGTTAAAATCGCAGACTCCCCACAAACTCTTTATTATTATTGAAAAGAGTGTGCGAGCCCCTTATGCGATAACAGCCGCAGGACAGCGCAGTCTGTCACTCATTAGTGCCCCAGAAGGCGCCCGCGCTGTGGGGGTGAAGGGGTTAAGCTTCTGCCTGCGGGCTAGAAGCGACTCACCCAGCTGGTAACAGTGTAACATCTTGCCGGGAGGGGAGGAGGGAGAAGAGCCAGAAGAAGCTTTCAGCCTGCTTCTTTAATGGCCGCCGCGCTGTGCCTCCGTGTGCTCCATGAGGGAAGCCGGAAATGGAGACAGCAGTAAAGCGCGCGCTCAGAGCGGCGCGAAAATTCAAATAAAAAGGCGCGCACTCCTCTGTTATGTCCTGCAGGCATCCACCTGCGGACAAAAAACACAGTCACCGCATGTAATGTACAGCGGCTGCCGCAGCAGTCACTTAAACACTCACACACACATTAATAAAAATGTGAGGTAAAAATGTGAGGTACTCACCAGCCGAAGCGCCACAGGGACCCCCAGGGGTTTCTGGCGCTATGCCCATGCTTCCCCCCAGGGAGGGGGACGCAGTGACCCCTGCAGCGCGGTTTGCGCCCCTGCCAGGGAAGCCATCCTCATCCCCCCGGGCCGGCAGGGTTCTGCAGGGACCACCATTAGGGTAATACAGATCCGCCAAGGGAGAGGTGGGAGTCCAGCAGCGCTGAGACCCCTGAGACCTCTAGACCACTTCTGGTGATCCAAGTCTCTTGTCCGAGTAAAATAATAAAATCTTCTGAGGAGCTGCTTCCAGCAGCGACCATCCTCTGGGACCTCAAATTGTAAACTGAAGAGCTGAGTAGGAGGAGCCCGAGCTGGAGGGGCCGGTCAACACTTTTTAATCTGAGGTGTCAATCCTATCTGGGGCTCCGCCTACCCACTAGTAATGACTGTGGCTCTCTTCCTTCCATCTGCAGCTGAAATACAGATTTAAAGAGGTCGTCCACTATTTTATCACCGATAACCTATCCTGGGGTTAGGTCATCAATATCTGATTGGTCGGGGTCCACCCCCCCATCGATTAGCTGTTTTTGATGTCGGCAGCGGCCATCGGTTGGAAATGCTCAATTGCGGAGATGTTCAGTCTTCTTCAAATGAATAGGAGGCGCTTGTGCAGTGCCCTGCCGTGGCCACTACCAGAAGGCTGAGCAGCTCCAATCCAGCACATCTGGCTGGCGGGCGTCAGGTCATCCATGATAAAGTAGTGGACAACCTCTTAATAACATGCTGTTATGCTCTGAAGGGTTTGTGCTATTTTATTTTTTTCAAAAACAGCACCATACTTATTGATAGGATGAATCAGGTACTGCAACTCAGCTCCACTGAAGTGAACAAGACTGAACTGCAATACCACAGACAGCCTAGGAACAGGTGTGGAGCTAAAAGAAAAAAAACATGGAAATCTGCTTCACTGGTCAGAACACTTGCTGTTCAGGGTAGACTGTGGTAATGGGTCAAGTGTGTCCCTTATGAATATTCAGGAATGCACAGTATTTCCATGGGATGGACAAAATGGAAAGTAAAATGTTGGCCGTGTCAAATTATATTTTAGTGTAACATTAATTCCAAATGAGCAGATAGTTCTAAGAAACAGAAGTAAAACGGACCGCTCGTTCTATCATGGATCTTTACATTCATGGACTATTATGGGAACCATGGTCCATATGCCACTTAAGGGCCATTTTATATCAGACGGGGTTTTCCGGTTTGTTATGTTCTTCAATAGATAAAAGCGAACAGTGCCTCTCACCTTGGAGGACTATAAAATATTGTCATTGTTATTTACATGTAATACCACATTTTTCCTGTAGTAGCCACTGCAGGAGTAATGTACTGTACATCTGCCTATAGGTGATTGCAGATGATCATAAAGGGTAAAAGGTCTCAGACGGCAAATTACAAAAAAAAAAAAAGTTTGTCCATACGGGGCAACCATGCAACCATTTGCAGACGTTAATGTTTTTATATTACAGTATTTAGATGTGGAGGTTTTGAGCAATTCGAAATAGACAAGTGTTTCAAGTGGAAACTTCTTCATGGAGTTTTTGGAGGAGTTCTTCCTTTTATTGAAATGGTGTTGAAGAGTTTTTAAACATGTTTTAAAACTACTTTTCCTGAAGAGTTTTTTTAAATTTTTGTAGCATTTTGACGTGACAGTGTCTAATTACATTGGATTGCATCGGGAGCCGGTTTTAAGAAGTGACATGCACGTTCCTTTTTTCCTCTAGGTGTTTTTCATAACCTCAAGTGGAGGAAAAAAAATCCCTCAAACTCTAGGTATGTAGTGTAAAAAGGATTAGCACTAGGGATAAGCGAACGGCCGCGCATAAGGTGTTATTGGAGCATGCGCTTGTACTAACCGGGTGGCTTTGGTTTGCTTGAAAAATATTATTAATAAACTTGGCACTCAACAAGTGGAGCAATTCGAAATTTTGCTTTATTTGCATCCAGACAAACAGAAGTCCCATTTTAAACGTTTTCGGTCCTTTGTGGGACCACAAAGGACCGAAAACGTTTAAAATGGGACTTCTGTTTGTCTGGATGCAAATAAAGCAAAATTTCGAATTGCTCCACTTGTTGAGTGCCAAGTTTATTAATAATATTGTATGCCTGGTTGGAAACCTGACTTGTGCACCACTTACTCACTTCCATTGAGTGCCGTGCTTCGTATTATAGTGCTTGAAAAATATGTTCAAGTCCCAGCGCCTGCATGTCTCGCGGATGTTCGACAGCCGCAATGCATGCAGGTATTGTCTAACAAACAGGCCTTCCATGCATGTGTTGAGGGAGTCGAACAGCTGAGAGGCATACAGGCACGGGTCTCGAACATTTTTCGAGCACGCCGAAGTCACTGTTAGCACCAGAGCATGCGCAAATAACTCAGATAACACCTTATCCCAACAATACTTGATATTGTTGTGTTTAACAGTTCCTTGGGAGCAATGGTCATACCACTGGTTCCAAAACCAAATCAATGTAAAACTGAGCTGATAGTGTAGCTGGAATGAAGACTTTGAGGGGTCCAGTTACCAAACATTATGCCACCCAGAACCATAATCCTTTAAGTAGGACAGGTGTGATGTTCCCCAATGTGAAGCTTACTGTTTGCCACTTGGGTTTTTTTGCCTTCCTCTGGATCAACATGTTAGGGCAGGATAGGATAGGATATGGGTTGAACTAGATGGACTTAAAGTCTTCCTTCAACCTTAATAACTATGTTACTATGTTACTATGTTCCCTCATCAAGGTCTCTTCATGATATTGCCCCAATGGTCTCCAGACTAATCTCTGGGCATCAATGCTTCCAAGACAAAAGCAAGACTCATCGCTAAAGATGAAAAGACCTCCATTACTTCTTTCTCTGCACAGTAATAGCCTTGGAGACCTGTGTTGTGTGGTCAATGGAACATTTTCACACCAGTCCTATTCCTGGGATTATGCTGCGGGGGTGGTATAATGTACAGCAGCCAGACCATTGTAGTCTTCAATCCAGGAGCACCAACAGCTCGGTGTTACATTGATTTGTTAGCAGAACCAGCGGTATGGACATTTTACCAAAAGTGTCCCAGGAGCTCCTTTTTCAACACAAAAACACCAGATTGCATGTAACACGTGCATGTGACACAGCCGTCATGGCCTAAACTTGCAGCGTCTCCTGACTCGTCTCCCACCAAGCACACCTGAGACGTCACAAGTTGGCAATCGCAAAAATGCTGTCAACAGCGGATCTTGATGTTTTGCCAAAGTGCATTCAGGGCGCGAGAACACTTCTCAGTCAACCATTAATAACCTCCTTAATAGCAGCCGAGGCTGTAAGTGTGAGGATATTCTGTACGTGGTGATTATACTTCATACTGACTAAATGGAATTGTCCATGGATCCTGTGATTTTCCAAATGCCACAACTATTTCTCCAAGTGTTGAAGTGTGTATGTATATAACATATACACATATATATATATATATTATATATATATATACACATACATATACTATATATATATATATATACACATATACATATTATATATATATATATATATATTATATATATTATACACACACACAGTACAGACCAAAAGTTTGGACACACCTTCTCATTCAAAGATTTTTCTGTATTTTCAGGACTATGAAAATTGTATATTCACACTGAAGGCATCAAAACTATGAATTAACACGTGTGGAATTATACATTACACTTTACAAAAAAGTGTGAAACAACTGAAAATATGTCTAATATTCTAGGTTCTTCAAAGTAGCCACCTTTTCCTTTGATTACTGCTTTGCACACTCTTGGCATTCTTTTGAGGTAGTCACCGGAAATGGTCTTCCAACAGTCTTGAAGGCGTTCCCAGAGATGCTTAGCACTTGTTGGCCCTTTTGCCTCCACTCTGTGGTCCAGCTCACCCCAAACCATCTCGATTGGGTTCAGGTCTGGTGACTGTGGAGGCCAGATCATCTGGCGTAGCACCCCATCACTCTTCTTCTTGGTCAAATAGCCCTTACACAGCCTGGAGGTGTGTTTGGGGTCATTGTCCTGTTGAAAAATAAATGATGGTCCAACTAAACGCAAACCGGATGGAATAGTATGCCGCTGCAAGATGCTGTGGTAGCCATGCTGGTTCAGTATGCCTTCAATTTTGAATAAATCCCCAACAGTGTCACCAGCAAAGCACCCCCACACCATCTCCTCCATGCTTCACGGTGGGAACCAGGCATGTAGAGTCCATCCGTTCACCTTTTCTGTGTCACACAAAGACACAGCTGTTGGAACCAAAGATCTCAAATTTGGACTCCTCAGACCAAAGCACAGATTTCCACTGGTCTAATGTTCATTCCTTGTGTTCTTTAGCCCAAACAAGTCTCTTCTGCTTGTTGCCTGTCCTTAGCAGTGGTTTCCTAGCATCTATTTTACCTTGAAGGCCTGCTGCACAAGGTGTCCTCTTAACAGTTGTTGTAGAGATGTGTCTGCTGCTAGAACTCTGTGTGGTATTGACCTGGTCTCTAAGCTGAGCTGCTGTAAACCTGCAATTTCTGAGGCTGGTTACTCGGATAAACTTATCCTGAGAAGCAGAGGTGACTCTTGGTCTTCCTTTCCTGGGGCGGTCCTCATGTGAGCCAGTTTCTTTGTAGTGCTTGATGGTTTTTGCAACTGCACTTGGGGACACTTTCAAAGTTTTCCCAATTTTTTCGGACTGACTGACCTTCATTTCTTAAAGTAATGATGGCCACTCATTTTTCTTTACTTAGAATTTGTATTATGGCAAGAAAAAAACAGCTAACAGTCTATTCAGTAGGACTATCAGCTGTGTATCCACCAGACTTCTACACAACACAACTGATGGTCCCAACCCCATTTATAAGGCAAGAAATCACACTTATTAAACCTGACAGGGCACACCTGTGAAGTGAGAACCATTTCCAGTGACTACCTCTTGAAGCTCATCAAGAGAATGCCAAGAGTGTGCAAAGCAGTAATCAAAGCAAAAGGTGGCTACGTTGAAGAATCTAGAATATAAGACATATTTTCAGTTGTTTCACACTTTTTTGTTAAGTATATAATTCCACATGTGCTAATTAATAGTTTTGATGCGTTCAGTGTGAATGTACAATTTTCATAATCATGAAAATACAGAAAAATCTTAGAATGAGAAGGTGTGTCCAAACTTTTGGTCTGTTCTGTATATATACATATATACAATACATACATTATAATACATACATTATAAATACATGTATATCATACACCAACACATCTAATATATACTTACCTTGTAATGTCTTCACATCCTATTCCATCAAGATGTGCCCGAATCCCAGAATTCCAAGAAGGAAGTTCACCGACCGCCATATTGAGACACCCAAGTGATGGGTGTCTCAATATGGAAACTGCTGGTGGTACCAGCCTCTTGCGCGGTACCACCAGCGGAACACCGTCGCACCGTACACACACGCACTGTATACGCCGTACGCACCACACACTGCAAACGCCATACGCACCACACACTGTATACACCGTACGCACCACACATACTGTATACGCCGTATGCACCACACACACATACTGTATACGCCGTACACACCACACACACACACACACACTGTATACGCCGTACGCGCCACACACACACTGTATACGCCGTACACGCCACACACACTGTATATGCTGTACGCGCCACACACACACACTGTATATACCACACATACACACACTGTATACACCACCACACACACATACTGTATACGCCGTACGCACCACACACTGTATATGCTGTACGCACCACACACACACTGTATACGCTGTATGCACCACCACACACACTGTATACGCCGTACGCACCACACACACTCTGTATATGCCGTACGCACCACACACTGTATACACCACCACACACACTGTATACGCCGCACGCACCACACACTCTGTATATGCCGTACGCAGCCTCTTGCGCGGTACCACCTGCGGAATACTGTCGCTAACAACACGCCGCCGCCGGGATCAGCCGAATGATTCACTGACCACCACCATCATTGTACAGGAGTAGCGCATGCGCAATTCCGCACAGGCGCAGTGAATCATTCAGCTGATCCCCGTGGCAGAAGCACGACATGTCTACAGGCAGAGGAAGCCAGTCACATTAAAAGGGGTTTTCCCACAGTGAAAGTTCATTTTAAAAATTGTGTCTGACCGTGTATGGAGCATACTACATCTCCTGGGTAGGGGAAGAAGCAAAAGACAATACTGAAATTACAGCAGGGAATCACAGAGGATTCATTTTGTGAGGTAAAATATTTCACTGACTGTTTTTAAACAATATTTTACCTCACAAAATGAATCCTCTGTGATCCCCTGCTGTAATGTCAGTATTGTCTTTTGCATCCTCCTCTGCCCAGGAGCTGTGGTATGTTCTGTACACGGTCAGACACAGAATTTTTAAGAACTTTTGCTTGTGGGAAAACCCCTTTAAAAAGCAAATATCAACACCAACATCGCTCCTCCTAAAAAGTATGCCAATGACAATGAAAGGAAAGCAGCAAAGGCACAACGTCGAAGACAACAACGGGCAAATGAGACTCTTGAAGAGTAACAGCATTGCTGGGACAAAAACAATTCATATAAGCGTAGGCGTCAAGCAAATGAGTCCCCTGATGCAAAAGTCATTAGATTATCACAGGAAGCCATTAGGCAACAACAGCGCCGCACACAGAAATCTGCAGTCTTAACAGCAATACCATGCTCACAAGATGACCCATTGGAACCAGCACACCACACCGCCGAGTTTACAACTTCAAAGTGTATGAGGTTAACTAAGAAGGCACATAGGGTAGGCTACTTTCACACTTGCGTTTTATCGTGCAGCGGATCGTGCGCTATCAGTCGCAAGCGCAATGTTCCCCTATCTTTAACATGGCGGGCGCAGGGTCTAGCGCTTGCACGCGTTCATCTGCGTTTGGCGTGCGCTGTGCATTTTCCAGGTGTCTGTCCATACGCGCTAGACGCTACATGTTGCATTTTTTTCCACCCAACCGCTTTTAAAAAACGTGTGCGCACGTGTGCAAAAAATAACATTGCAGTCTATGGGTGCACATGGCTTTGCGCTCGTCAGCGATTTTGTGCGCACGCGATTTTGGAGTAAATAATGTCTAAACACTTGTTTAAACCACCCCCTACACAAGATACATTGTGAGGAGTGTAGATAAAAAGGTGATAGAGACAGAGATGATAGAGACAGAGATGATAGAGACAGAGATGATAGAGACAGAGATGATAGAGACAGAGATGATAGAGACAGAGATGATAGAGACAGAGATGATAGAGACAGAGATGATAGAGACAGATGATAGAGACAGAGATGATAGAGACAGAGATGATAGAGAGAGTTGATAGAGATGATAGAGACACAGATGATAGAGACATTGATGATAGAGACAGATGATAGAGACAGATGATAGAGACAGATGATAGAGACAGATGATAGAGACAGATGATAGAGACAGAGATGAATAGAGACAGAGATAATAGAGACAGAGTGATAAGAGATAGAGACAGAGATGATAGAGACAGATGATAGAGACAGAGATGATAGAGACAGAGATGATAGAGACAGAGATGATAGAGACAGAGATGATAGAGACAGAGATGATAGAACAGAGATGATAGAGACAGATGATAGAGACAGAGATGATAGAGACGAGATGATAGAGACAGAGATGATAGAGACAAGATGATAGAGACAGAGATGATAGAGACAGAGATGATAGAGACAGAGATGATAGAGACAGAGATGATAGAGACAGAGATGATAGAGACATGATAGATGATAGAGACAGAGATGATAGAGACAGAGATGATAGAGACAGAGATGATAGAGACAGAGATGATAGAGACAGAGATGATAGAGACAGAGATGATAGAGACAGATGATGAAGAGATGATAGAGACAGTTGATAGAGATGATAGAGACAGAGATGATAGAGACAGAGATGATAGAGACAGAGATGATAGAGACAGATGATATAGAGACAGAGATGATAGAGACATGTAGAGATGATAGAGATAGAGATGATAGAGACAGAATTGATAGAGATGATAAGATAGAGAAGTTGAGACAGAGATGATAGAGACAGATGATAGAGACAGAGATGATAGAGAGAGATGATAGAGACAGAGATGATAGAGACAGATGTTAGAGACAGATGATAGAGACAAAGATGATAGAGACAAGATGATAGAGACAAAGATGATAGAGACAGATGATAGAGACAGATATAGAGACAGAGATAATAGAGACAGAGATATAGTGACAGAGATATAGGAAGAGTGATAGAAATGATAGAGACGATGATAGAGACAGATGATAGAGACAGAGATGATAGAGACAGAGATGATAGAGACAGAGATGATAGAGACAAAGATGATAGAGACAAAGATGATAGAGACAAAGATGATAGAGACAGAGACTAGAGATGATAGAGATGATAGAGACACAGATGATAGAGACAGATGATAGAGACAAGATGATAGAGGCAAGATGATAGAGACAGATGATAGAGACAGATGATAGAGACAGATGATAGAGACAGATGATAGAGACAGATGATATAGAGACAGAGATAATAGAGACAGAGATAATAGAGACAGAGTTGATAGAACAGAGATGATAGAGACAGATGATAGAGACAGAGATGATAGAGACAGAGATGATAGAGACAGAGATGATAGAGACAGAGATGATAGAGACAGAGATGATAGAGACAGAGATGATAGAGACAGAGTGATAGAGACAGAGATGATAGACAAAATGATAGAGACAGATGTTAGAGACAGAGATGATAGAGACAGAGATAATAGAGACAGAGATAATAGAGACAGAGTTGATAGAAATGATAGAGACAGATGATAGAGACAGATGATAGAGACAGATGATAGAGACAGAGATGATAGAGACAGAGATAATAGAGACAGAGATAATAGAGACAGAGTTGATAGAAATGATAGAGACAGATGATAGAGACAGAGATGATAGAGACAGAGATGATAGAGACAGAGATGATAGAGACAGAGATGATAGAGACAAGATGATAGAGACAAGATGATAGAGACAGAGTTGAAGAGATGAAGAGATGATAGAGACACAGATGATAGAGACTGATGATAGAGACAGAGATGATAGAGACAGATGATAGAGACAGATGATAGAGACAGATGATAGAGACAGATGATAGAGACAGAGATAATAGAGACAGAGTGATAGAAACAGAGATGATAGAGACAGATGATAGAGACAAGATGATAGAGACAGAGTGATAGATGACAGAGATGATAGAGAACAGAGATGATAGAGACAGAGATGATAGAGACAGAGATGATAGAAAACAGATGATGATAGAGACAGAGATGATAGAGACAGAGATGATAGAGACAGATGTAGAGACAGAGATAGATAGAGACAGAGATTGATAGAGAAGATGATAGAGACAGAGATGATAGAGACAGAGATGATAGAGACAGAGATGATAGAGACAGAGATGATAGAGACAGAGATGATAGAGACAGATGATAGAGAACAGATGATGATAGAGACAGATATGATAGAGACAGATATGATAGAGACAGATATGATAGAGACAGATTGTAGAGACAGAGATGATAGAGACAGAGATGATAGAGACAGATGATTAGAGACAGAGATGATAGAGACAGATGTTAGAGACAGAGATGATAGAGACAGAGTTGATAGAGATGATAGAGATAGAGATGATAGAGACAGATTGATAGAGAGATAGAGATAGAGAATGATAGAGACAGAGATGATAGAGACAAGATGATAGAGACAGATGATAGAGACAGATGATAGAGACAGATATAGAGACAGAGATAATAGAGAGAGAGATAATAGAGACAGAGTTGGATAGAGATGATAGAGACAGATGTTAGAGACAGAGTTAGAGACAGATGATAGAGACAAGATGATAGAGACAAGATGATAGAGACAAAGATGATAGAGACAGATGATAGAGACAGATGATAGAGACAGAGATGATAGAGACAGAGATGATAGAGACAGAGATGATAGAGAGAGATGATAGAGACAGAGATGATAGAGACAGAGATGATAGAGACAGAGATATAGAGACAGATGATAGACAGATGATAGAGATGATAGAGACAGAGATGATTAGAGACAGATGTAGAGACAGAGATGATAGACAAGAGATGATAAGACAGAGATGATAGACAAGATGATAGACAGAGATGATAGACAAGATGATAGAGACATGATAGAGATGAAGAGATGATAGAGACAGAGATGATAGAGACAGATGATAGAGACGAGATGATAGAGACAGAGATGATAGAGACAGAGATGATAGAGAGAGATGATAGAGACAGAGATGATAGAGACAGAGTTGATAGAGATGATAGAGATAGAGATGATAGAGACAGAGTTGATAGAGATGATAGAGACAGAGATGATAGAGACAGAGATGATAGAGACAGATGATGAGACAGATGATAGAGACAGATGATAGAGACAGAGATGATAGAGACAAGAGATGAATGAGAGAGATGATAGAGACAGATGATAGAGAAGATGATAGAGACAGATAATAGAGACAGAGATAATAGAGACAGAGATAATAGAGGGCAGAGTTGATAGAGATGATAGAGACAGATGATAGAGACAGAGATGAATAGAGACAGAGTGATAGAGTATAGAGACAGAGATGATAGAGACAAGATGATAGAGACAGATGATAGGACAGATGTTAGAGACAAAGATGATAGAGACAAAGATGATAGAGACAAGATGAAGACAGATGATAGAGACAGAATAGAGACAGATAATAGAGACAGAGATAATAGAGACAGAGATAATAAGACAGAGATAATAGAGACAGAGTTTGAGATGATAGGACAGATGATAGAGACAGATAATGAGACAGAGATAATAGGACAGATTATAGAGACAGTGATAATAGATGACAGAGATAATAGAGACAGAGTGATGAATAGAGACAGAGATGATAGAGACAGAGATGATAGAGACAGAGATATAGAGACAGAGATGATAGAGACAGATAATGGAGAGATAGAGATAGAGATGATAGAGACAGATGATAGAGACAATGATAGAGATGATAGAGACAGAGATGATAGAGACAGAGATGATAGAGACAGAGATGAAGGACAGATGATAGAGACAGATGATAGAGACAGATGATAGAGAGATAGATAGAGATGATAGAGACAGAGATGATAGAGACAGAGATGATAGAGACGAAAGGATGATAGAGATAGATAAGAGAGATGATAAGAGATAGGAAAATGATAGAGACAAAATGATAGAAGAGATGATAGAGACAGAGATGATAGAGACAGAGTGATAGAGACAGAGATGATAGAGACAGAGATGATAGAGACAGAGATGATAGAGACAGATGATAGAGAGTATGAGAAGATATAGGACAGAGATAATAGAGACAGAGTGATAGAGATGAGAGACAGAGATGATAGAAACAGAGTGATAGAGACAGATGATAGAGACAAAATGATAGAGACAGAGTTGATAGAGATATAGAGACAGAGATGATAGAGACAGATGATAGAGAAAGATGATAGAGACAGATGATAGAGACAGATGATAGAGACAGATAATAGAGACAGATAATAGAGACAGAGATATAGAGACAGAGTGATAGAGATAAGAGTGATAGAGACAGATGATAGAGACAGATGATAGAGACAGATGATAGAGACAGATAATAGAGAAGAGATGATAGAGACAGAGATGATAGAGACAGATAATAGAGACAGAGATAATAGAGACAGAGTTGATAGAGATAGAGACAGATGATAGAGACAGATGATAGAGACAGATAATAGAGACAGAGATATAGAGACAGAGATAATAGAGACAGAGATAATAGAGACAGATGATAGAGATAGAGACAGAGATGATAGAGACAGAGATGATAGAGACAGAGATGATAGAGACAGAATAATAGAGACAGAGATAGAATGATGAGACAGATATAGAGACAGAGATAGAGATGATAGAGACAGAGATGATAGAGACAGAGATGATAGAGAGAATAGAGACAGAGATGATAGAGACAGAGATGATAGAGACAGAGATGATAGAGACAGAGATGATAGAGACAGATGATAGAGACAGAGATATAGAGTATAGAGATGATAGAGACAGAGATGATAGAGACAGAGATGATAGAGACAGGATGATAGAGACAGATAATGGAGATGATAGAGATAGAGATGATAGAGACAGAGATGATAGAGACAGAGATGATAGAGACAGAGATGATAGAGACAGAGATGATAGAGACAGATGATAGAGACAGAGATGATAGAGACAGAGATGATAGCATGATAGAGATAGAATAGAGACAGATATAGGACAGATGATAGAGACAGAGATGATAGAGCAATGATAGAGACAGAGATGATAGAGACAGATGATAGAGACAGATGATAGAGACAAGATGATATAGAGACAGAGTTGATAGAGATGATAGAGACAGAGATGATAGAGACAGGGTGATAGAGACAAAGATGATAGAGACAAGATGATAGAGACAGATGATAGAGACAGAGATGATAGAGACAGAGTGATAGAGACTAGAGATATGAGACAGATGATAGAGACAGATGATAGAGACAGAGATAATAGAGACAGAGTGATAGAGACAGAGATGATAGAGACAGAGATGATAGAGACAGAGATGATAGAGACAGATGATAGAGACAAGATGATAGAGACAGAGTTGATAGAGACAGAGTGATAGAGACAGAGATGATAGAGACAAAATGATAGAGACAGAGATGATGAGACAGATGATAGAGACAGAGATGATAGAGACAGAGATGATAGAGACAGAGATGATAGAGAAGACAGATGATAGAGATAGAGACAGAGATGATAGAGACAAGATGAAAGAGACAGAGAGTAGAGACAGATGATAGAGACAGAGATAATAGAGACAGAGATGATAGAGACAGATGATAGAATGATAGAGACAGAATGATAGAGACAGAATGAATAGAGACAGATGATAGAGACAGATGATAGAGACAGATTTATAGAGACGAGATATAGAGACAGAGTGATAGAGAAAGATGATAGAGACAGAATGATAGAGACAGAGATAGAGACAGATAGAACAGATGATAGAGACAGATGATAGAGACAGAGTATAGAGACAGAGATGATAGAGACAAGATTGATAGAGAATGATAGAGACAGAGATGATAGAGACAGAGATAATGAGAGGACAGAGATGATAGAGACAGATGATAGAGACAGAGATGATAGAGACAGAGATGATAGAGACAGAGATGATAGAGACAGATGATAGAGACAGATGATAGAGACAGAGATGATAGAGACAAAATGATAGAGACAGATGATAGAGACAGTTGACTAGAGATAGAGACAGAGTGATAGAGACACAGATGATATGAGACACAGGGTTATAAGATGATAGAGACAGATTATAGAGACAGAGATAGATAGAGACAGAGTGATAAGACAGAGATGATAGAGACAAGATGATAGAGACAGAGATGATAGAGACAGATGATAGAGAGATGATAGAGACAGATGATAGAGATGAGAGACAGATGATAGAGACAGATGATAGAGATGATAGAGACAGAGTTGATAGAGACAGATGATAGAGACAGGTGACAGAGACAGAGTTGATAGAAATGTGACACGTAGACAACCCATGCGCCGAAAAAAACGCAAACGCATGCAAAAACGCTTGAAATCGCATACAAACGCTGCGTTTTTTGGTCGTAATGCGCACGCTGATGCGACTAAATATCGCAGCGTTTATAAGCGTTTTTTTTAATGAGTTTCATGTGCGCACGATGCGCTGCGCAAAAAAACTCAAGTATGAAAGTAGCTGTAGACAGGTCAAAGAAGAGAACACAGACGGAAGAAGTCATTACATGGGGAGAGAGTGGATAGGTGGGTGAGCACATGGGGGGAGAGATTCTCAACGCTGCAAAGCCTGCCCCCATCGTGACATTACCGCCCTCCCGATGCAATAGCATCAGGCCTCCATATAGTATATAGATACTTACATATATACAGACACAGAAGCAGTAATTGTGATTTCTTCAACCTTCCTTCCAGTCTACCACCTTTGAGACTTCTCTTTATTTCTTGACGTTGACACATCATCTTAATCTGGACCGACTTCAACTATGTGACAACAGAGAAATCAAACTCCGAAATAGCAGTGAAAGCATATTCATTGCATGACAGTGTAATTCCTTGTGCCCTGAGGCAATGTCTAGCACTAGGCTCACACGCTGTTTGCTTATACCTGCGCCTACATTATACTGAACACCTAACTACGGCTTGAGCATCTGCAGAAGAAGAAAAATCCACTCTCAGCCCACGATTCCATTTATGCTTGCTATCAAACCCCGGTTTTCTTTCCCTTTGTTACCCAGCAGGACTGAACGAGGCCTCAGCCTTCACCCTTTCTAATAACTGCCCCACATTTCACAGTGACAGAAGAAGGAGCCGGTCAGGAAGAACATTCAGAGCAGTCTTTTCACCAAATGACCAATTTGCGATACAAAATAATCACCCCCCCCCCTTGCAGAAGGTCCGCTATAGCTTCAAGGGAATTTTAATAACAAAAACCAGTGGAGAATGCTTGTGTGTTAAAAGTAAAACCAGCGGCACCATTAGTAAGGTAGGGTGACCTGAACAAGAGACCACTTGTCTTGTGAGAGACCCTAATAAATGAGTCTTTCCTGGAGTAGGAACGATCTAGAAGGAAAGCTATTGATGTGTTTCGAAGACTTTGCCTTCAATTTATTAGTGAACAAATCAGAATTCACAGTTTGGAATTTTATTTTTTTTTACAAACATGTTAAACAAAAAGGAAAAAAAAAGTTTCTAGGATGTATCGAAATACTTTCAATGCATCTTTAAGACGACCACCCAAAATTGAAAAGTTGTCTTCTAAGGAAGGTTGTTCAAAGAAGATATAATGGAACTGAAAACCTGCATGAGGGGGTGGTCTTTTGCAGAAGTTTCACTATTGCATGTACAAACAAAATCTTTATGTGGATTTAAAGGGCATTTGTCAGTAGGATAAACCATCTTAAGCCTTCTATATGGGCATTTAGGTCACAGAAAAGTGATTAAAATGATACCTTGATATCTACAATCCAATGAATGGTTCCTAAGAAATCCATGCAAAGAATGTATAGGCTCTTGGTAGGGTAGTTGCTAGAATATATGGCCTCCTGGAAGGGTAGATGCTAGAATATATGGGCTCCTGGTAGGGTAGATGATAGAATATATGGGCTCCTGTGGTAGGGTAGATGCTAGAGTATATGGTCCCAGCCCCTCTTGTGTGCTCCTGCTCCACCCAACTTATTCAAAGTGCAGAATTCACCTTATGCTTCAGAGCACTGTGTGCTCCTATATGGTACCCTGCCTGACTGATTTTATCTTCTGTCAGCTACATCAAAATGGCTACCTCTGTAGTTTTACATCTTTAGCTTCTTAGAGCTTATCGCCTCTACAACCACATTGCAAAGTTATGTTTGTTGCCTGCTGCTGATCGATCAGTTTTGTGTAAGTGCAAATATGGCTCTATTGATGCACATGTCAGAAAATAATCCTCTGTCATATGCATCAATAGAGCAGTATTTGTAGTTTCACATTACTGATCTCTTAGAGACAAGTAAACACAGCTCAACTAATTTCAGCGACCAGAGCCATTGAATTACTCCAGCATGGTTCCAATGGTAACTGACGGGTAAATTGAGTCAATAGGGTCATCTTTAGGTGTTGTGGGGGTAATATCTGCAATACAGGGAAGATTTTACAAATTGGGTTGTATTGGAATAAGTGAGCCAATATATTCTTAATTAGAAGACCACTTTGTGATTTTGAAATTACTCCTTTAAGTGTTGGCAGGGTCTTGCCAATATTAGTTAATAGTGCAGATCTGCAATATCAAAACACAAGTTAGGGGGCCCCCTGAAGAAGCCAATGTGAAACGCGTGTTGAGGCTGTCCTCATGGTTTCTCTCTCGGGGAACTATGGGTAAGATCAAATCATGATGTGTATTACAGTCATGGCCAAAAGTTTTGAGAATGACACAAATATTATATTTTCACATGATCTGCTGCCCTCTGGTTTTTATGTGTGTTTGACAGATGTTTTTATCACAGACAAAAATATAATTGCAAACATATATGAGTAACAAAAGCTTATATTGACAGTTAGAATGAGTTAATGCAGCAAGTCAATATTTGCAGTGTTGACCCTTCTTCTTCAGGACCTCTGCAATTCTCTCTGGCATGCTCTCAATCAACTTCTGGACCAAATCCTGACTGATAGCAGTCCATTCTTGCACAATCAATGCTTTCATTTTGTCAGAATTTTTAGGTTTTTGTTTGTCCACCTGTCTCTTGATGATTGACCACAAGTTCTCAATGGGATTAAGATCTGGGGAGTTTCCAGGCCATGGACCCAAAATCTCTATGTTTTGTTCCCTGAGCCCTTTAGTTATCACCTTTGCTTTATGGCAAGGTGCTCCATCATGCTGGAAAAGCCATTGTTGATCGCCAAACTGCTCTTGGAGGGTTGGGAGAAGTTGCTCTTGGAGGACATTCTGGTACCATTCTTTATTTATGGCTGTATTTTTAGGCAAGACTGTGAGAGAGCCGATTCCCTTGGCTGAGAAGCAACCCCACACATGAATGGTTTCAGGATGCTTAACAGTTGGCATGAGACAAGACTGGTGGTAGCGCTCACCTTGTCTTCTCCGAATGAGGCGTTTTCCTGATGTCCCAAACAATCGAAAAGGGGATTCATCAGAGAAAATAACTTTACCCCAGTCCTCAGCAGTCCACTGCCTGTACCTTTTGCAGAATATCAGTCTGTCCATGATGTTTTTTCTGGAGAGAAGTGGCTTCTTTGCTGCCATCCTTGAGACCAGGCCTTGCTACAAGAGTCTCCGCCTCACAGTGCGTGCAGATGCACTCACACCTGCCTGCTGCCGTTCCTGAGCAAGCTCTGCACTGCTGGTAGCCCGATCCCGCAGCTGAAACACTTTTAAGAGACGGTCCTGGCGCTTGCTGGTCTTTCTTGGGCGCCCTGGAGCTTTTTTGGCAACAATGGAACCTCTCTCCTTGAAGTTCTTGATGATGCGATAGATTGTTGACTGAGGTGTAATCTTTCTAGCTGCGATACTCTTCCCCGTTAGGCCATTTTTGTGCATTGCAATGATGACTGCACGTGTTTCTTTAGAGATAACCATGTTTAACAGAAGAGAAACAATGATGCCAAGCACCAGCCTCCTTTTAAAGTCTCCAGTGGTGTCATTCTTACTTAATCATGACAGATTGATCTCCAGCCATGTCCTCATCAACACCCACACCTGTGTTAATGGAGCAATCACTGAAAAGAGGTTAGCTGGTCCTTTTAAGGCAGGGCTGCAATGTTGAAATGTGTTTTGGGGGATAAAGTTAATTTTCTAGACAAATATTGACTTTGCAAGTAATTGCTGTTAAGCTGATCACTCTTTATAACATTCTGGAGTATATGCAAATTGCCATTAGAAAAAGTGAAGCAGTAGACTTTGTAAAAATTAATATTTGTGTCATTCTCAAAACTTTTGTCCATGACTATGTAGTACAAGGTGCGGTTTACAAATTTAAAGCACTCTATAGGCCCCCATATTCTAGACAGAACGTGGCTATTCTTGTCCTGCATTATTGCACTTATACTAATATTCTATATTTTTAAAAAAACACTGGCACTTTAGTGACAATTATTATATATCCTCTATGACTGCTCCTCCCACGTTTTTATTAGCTTTTGATTGAGACCCACATCCTTCTTCCCATTCCTCTCTATACCATTACCTTGTTCCGATACATGTTTTCATTATTGTTTATGTGCCTTTATTTTTAATAAAATACTTTTTTGCACTATTTGGATTTACAGTCCTTCAAGCTCATGGAAGTCACAAAATATTAAATATGACTCTAATAGCACCATAACTTGATGCACCAATGTTATGCAACATATATTTGTATTTTAAGTTATTTGTTTGAATATCACATTACTTTCTGTGGGCGACAAAACTTTTTTTTTTTTTCTTGCCATAATCTGACCATTCTGTGTCCATTAAATGATCAATATTTCTGCATTGATGCCAATTTATTTTCTTAATCTAAACCACATTTCGGAGGGTTTCAGCTTTCAAAAGAATAATTTATACAACCAATGGATGAATTTAACGTCAGGTTATAAGCTTTCATTTACATAACATGGATAAGCGACATAACTTCTGTCAGGGAGTGTATACTCCATTGTTTTTTTTGTATCAAAACACAACTTATGTACAATTCTGCTACAGCTTCATTTTGGAGATGTACTGACCCTTAAAGTTGCTCATATCCTTAGTCCGTTTTCTCCCATGATCACACTACAATACACAAACCTGTCTGCCCCATTCCGTGACCGGAGATAACTGCCTCAGACACATGTGAGACAGTTAGCTTCAATCAGGATATCAGGTGGTCTTGTCTGATAATGCTATCCGAGCATGGTCTGCGTTAAACGGACATTATAATAGTTCATACTGTTGCTTTGCAGCGCTGGGGTCCTGGGTTCAAATCCCACCAAGGACAACATCTACAAGGAGTCTATGTTCTCCCCGTGTTCGCGTAGGTTTCCTCAGAGTTCTCGGGTTCCGTCCATACTACAAAGCCATACTGAAAGGAAATTTTGAGATTGTGAGCCCCAATGGGGACAGTTATGATGTCTGTACAGCGCTGTGGAATTAATGGCGCTATATAAGTGAGTAAAATAAATAATTTCAATTACTGATTGCTTAGTGTTGGGTTAGGCAAGCAAACTCATACTGCGGCTGATGCCATTTTAGCAGCTTACTCTGTAACCAATATTAAAAGGGGTTGTCCAGTCAAAGAAATATACTTAAATGCTTCAAATAGTAAGTAACGTAACCTATTAATATAGTTCAAGAAGTACGCCAGGTGCCTCGAACCTCTGGTAGCTGCTACTGTCCCAGATATATTTATATATATTAATTTTTCCATAGCAACTCAGGTTATCACCCCCCAAATTATTTACACGTGCATGTAGCTCTTTAAAAGACAAGACCAGCGATACCTTTGCATGGCCAGTCCGTTCCGCTTTATTGAAAAATCAGCATTTTAATTATTATGCAAATGAGGCTGAATAAAGAGCTGTTTATCTGAAGCCTCTGTCACTCCAGCTCTATTCCCTGCCCAGCGCTACCTCATCCTACTTGACTGACATCCTGTATGTTGTGTGACTTCAGGAAAAGAAACCTTCAGTCAAGCAGGAGGAGGAGGAGTCACTGAGCAAAGAACAGAGCTGGAGTGACAGAGGCTTCAGATCTACCACAGTAATTTG
This sequence comes from Oophaga sylvatica, assembly GCA_033576555.1. Classification (NCBI taxonomy): domain Eukaryota; kingdom Metazoa; phylum Chordata; class Amphibia; order Anura; family Dendrobatidae; genus Oophaga; species Oophaga sylvatica. The sequence continues at coordinate 952,404,926 of JARQOD010000001.1, read as the reverse complement.
TCCTAATTTTGCATATTTATTCAAACGTGCTATCTCAGTAACGGAGGAATGGACTGGTCATGTGTGTGTTATTATATATATGTATATATTATTATATATATATATATAATATATATATATATCTCTCAACTTTCTTTGAAAGATCTACATGTGCATAATTTTTTGAGGGGAGGGAGAAGTGAAATCCTGTGGCGGTTTTCCTTTCAACCCCTTACCGACATAACGTACTGGTACTTCATATCACATGATAAAATGGATGGTATCGTTCACAACTACAACTCGTCCCACAAAAAACAAGCCCTCAAATTGCTTTGTCGGTAGTAAAATAAAAATGTTGCGGCTCTTGGGGGGGGAAAAAATGACGGTCGAGAACGGATTAAGCTTAAAAGCTCCTTCAAAAATGTCAACTAGGTGTCAACCAGCAAGAACAAACATTCTCTCATGTCAAAAATATAAAGCCACATCAAAAAAGGAAAAAAAAAAAAAAAAAACCAGAACTAAAGCTCCGACCACTATGAAAATATATTCAAAGGATTTGAACCTTAATATGGTGAATAAACATTAATGTTAAACCATTTAAGATGCCATTTTAACTGCATAAATTTAATTGCAGGATTTCTCAGAACACTATTTAGCTTCAGTATACAGTTTAATGAATCAACTAAAAAAAAAAAAATCTCTTATCTGAGAAAATATGGTCATACCTTACGATGTATAGGGACGAGCACAGATGACAAATTGGTGCTGGCTAATGTGATTCACAGACAAGATGTTCTCAAAAGCCATTATGGACAGAAAAAGAAAAAAAAAAAAACACGTAAATCCGATCACATCGTTGGAAGACATTCCTCGCGCTTGGGTCACAGGACTCAATTAACATCAAGGCCTGACACGGAGCAAAGCTTCAGCTTTCATCTATTTCAGATGAGCCCTTCAAAGCATCATTAAAAGATTTACTCTGCAGTAATTAACAAAGATCAGAGTCAATTAGCCTTTCGTATGCTGCCCATCACGTCACATGGCACCTTACAAGTGACGCTGCATGACACAAAACCTCACGCAACGTGAGTAATGGAAGCGCAAAAAGCTGGGACCAAAGATCTTACATGTCACCCATCTACTGCTTCTTATCAATCTGCTAGAAGAATTCTCAAGTTATCCATGAAATATCTATCATTTATCCATACATATCTACCAATACATCCCGTATGGAAAGCCTGTATACCCATCTATCCAAAACATGTCTAATGTCCATCTATCCAAAATGTTCCGTCCATCCAATAGATCTATTATCTAATTTCGATGCATAAATCTCAAATCTAATATCTCTCTATGACTCAGAAAGATAGATATAGCTGAGTAACATATTTCATTAGTAGGTAGCATAACATTAAAGGAAATGTTTCAGGATCCTATCTTCAGGAATACACTGCATCCTAGCCCCATGGCTTCCTGCGGAGAGGTTGTGAGGGCAAGTGGTGCAAACATTATAGACAAACATGTTAACGGAGCATAATGTTCCAGTTACTACAGTTGCACATATTATTCAGAAGTTTAAAGATCTATGGGATTGTAACCAACCTCCCTGGATGTGACCAAAGAGCCCTGGGCAACTTCTAAAGAGAGTAAAGGTGAACTTCAAGGTCAAAGTCCATCAGTGTCAGCTCACAACATCTGTCGCAGTCTTGGCCAAAGTGAACTTCATTGAAGCCAACCATGGCGGAAACCACTGTAGAAAGGAAATCATATAAAAGCGAGACTGGCATTTGCCAAAATGCATATTGATAAGCCACAAAGCTTCATGGAGAATGTCCTTTTCACAGATTTGACAAAACTGGAGCCATTTTGGCATGTCACATCATCTCTATGTTCACAGACAAAAAAGAAGCAAAGAAAAGAACATTGTACCTACTGTGAAACATGGAGGAGATTCGGTTGTGTTTTGGGGCAGTGTCATGTGTGCATCGCCACGAAGATCATCGCGGTTGCACATTCTGACTTCTCACAGCTGAGTTGCTGTTTCTTTGTGTTTGGCAGTTAGGGAGTTAATTCTGTCTGTGCTCAGTTCTGGGACTGGGTGCAGTTTCTCCCGGCTGCAATTAATTATTTGTTGATTGGTTTCCTTTAAATCTCTGGTTGTCTGTGTTGGGAGTTGCCAGTGAAATTCTTCATGCAGACCACAGATAGGATTGTATCTGTATAGACTTAAGTTAAAGAGCTCCTTAGTTGTTTTAAGCTCACCTTGCTTAGAGTTTAATATCCAGATCATTTATGTTCCTTCTGTGTTTGAGTGTGTATGCAAGTCTGTGTTTTCTCCAGTCTGTCTTATATGTCTAATCTGTGTATTTAGCAGAGATCAGCCCATATCCCTTTGGTGGTAATCAGTATCCTTCTTAGGACTGATTACAGGGTTCAGGGACTGATAGGAGACAGGGTTAGGCTGGAGACTTGGACCTCTGAACCATTATCAGTACCTCCAAGGTGAGGGATTAGTTAGGACCCCAGTTTAGGGTCAGGTTAGACCCCCGGTCCTCCTCTTTCCTGTGACAGTGTATCAAGTCCTCAAGATTAACCCTGAGTTCAACGGATATCGTGTCAGGTAAATCTATTCTATATTTACATGCTGATGTTGCTAATCTATATGTTGTATAGAGTGTTGTTCTTTTAAGAATAGTTTACTGACATCGTACACATATCATAAGACCGCGTGACATTTTCACTGGCCTATAAAATTATTCCCAGTTGCCATGGATCCAGTAGCCCAGCTGGCTCTGCAGTTGCAGGGATTATCCATGGAGCTGACGGACATTAAGTCCAAAGTTTTGTCTCCCTCGGAGCAAACCAGATTTGAACCTAAAGTAGCTCTCCCGGACAGGTTCACTGGTGGGCGAGACAAATTTTTTACCTTCAGGGAAGCATGTAAATTGTATTTTCGGCTTCGGCCTCGATCATCAGGGAGTGAAGAGCAGAGAGTGGGAATTGTTATCTCGCTCCTACAAGGGGACCCTCAATCCTGGGCCTTCTCCCTTCCTCCGGGATCCCCGGCTCTACAGTCAGTAGATCGATTTTTTACTGCCCTGGGTTTGGTATATGATGACCCAGATCGGGTCTCTCTTGCTGAGACAAAATTACGTAAGATACAGCAGGGAGATCGTCCGGCGGAGGAATTTGCTTCTGAGTTCCGTAGATGGGCCACAGATACTCAGTGGAATGACCCAGCTCTTAGAAGCCAGTTTTGTCATGGGCTTTCTGACAAATTAAAGGACGTTTTGGCTCAGTATGATTCTCCTCCATCACTGGAGGCTGCTATGGCCCTAGCTATCCGTACTGATAGACGGCTCCGGGAGAGGTGCGAGGTAACTCCGCCCCCTGTTGTTACTCCACCTACTACTAAAGTCCCTTATGTTGAGGTTCCCCTTGTCTGTTCGGAGGAGCCTATGCAGTTGGGAGGGACATCATTTCGTAGGAGGGGATTGGCGGTACGCCGCAGGACTAGAAGGTGTTTCTTCTGCGGGAAAGAGGGACATTTTGTTGGGGGATGTCCATCCCGTGCCTTGTTGAGCAAAAAGTCGCCGGAAAACTGTTAATCCCAGGTTGTGTGGTGGACGACAACCTGGGAGTATGTATTTCGTCCGCTAGTTCTTCTCAGTTCCTTGTACCAGTGGAGGTGGTGGTTGGTACGAGAGTGGAGAGATTTTCTGTTCTTCTTGATAGTGGGTCCGGGGCTAATCTGGTTGACGCTCAGTTTGCTCAGGCTCAAGGTATGCATCTGAGTGTATTGGTCAAACCGATCCCTATATTCTCCATTGACGCCAGGCCTCTCGGCCAAGGTAGCTTTGTTCATGAGGTTCATAACATTGACCTTCGGGTAGGGGCAATACATAGGGAACTATTATCTTGTTATGTGTTGGAGGGTCTACCTACTCCTATTGTGTTGGGACTTCCTTGGTTGGTTAAACATAACCCTGTGATTAATTGGCAGTCCAGAGATATAAGCCAATGGGGGGAGTTTTGCAAAAGTAACTGCATGAACACAGTCATCAGTGCGGTCGTGCCTAGTACTTTGCCTCCTTTTTTGGAGGACTTTGGGGATGTGTTCTCTGAGGAGGGGTGTCAGGAGTTGCCTCCTCATCGCGTGTATGACTGCTCTATTAATTTACTTCCTGATGCTAAGTTACCTAAAGCTAGGTTATATAACCTTTCTGGTCCTGAGAGGCAGGCTATGAAAGATTATATTTCGGAAAGTCTGGCCAAAGGGCATATTAGACCTTCATCTTCCCCAGTGGCCGCGGGGTTCTTCTTTGTGAAGAAAAAAGATGGAGGCCTACGCCCTTGCTTGGATTTCCGCGAACTTAATCGGATTACTGTTCGAGATCCGTATCCACTCCCTCTGATTCCTGATCTCTTCAATCAAATTGTTGGCGCCAAATGGTTCTCTAAATTGGATCTCAGGGGGGCGTATAATCTGATTAGGATAAAAGAGGGGGATGAGTGGGAAAACGGCATTTAACACGCCGGAGGGACATTATGAGAACCTTGTCATGCCTTTTGGTCTGACTACTGCACCAGCAGTATTCCAACATTTTGTTAATGACATTTTTCGTCATCTGGTGGGGCTGTTTGTGGTCGTATATTTGGATGACATTTTAATTTACTCACCAGATCTTGTGTCTCACCAGGAGCATGTGAGACAGGTGTTGCAGATCTTGCGAGACAATAAACTATACGCCAAACTGGAAAAGTGTGTATTCGCCGTACAGGAACTTCAGTTTTTGGGTTTCTTGGTGTCAGCCTCCGGTTTCCGTATGGACCCTGAAAAGGTGAGAGCAGTGCTTGAATGGGATCAGCCAGAGGATCTTAAGGCTCTGCAGCGTTTTCTGGGGTTTGCTAACTACTACCGGAAATTTATTTGTAATTTCTCATCTGTTGTCAAACCTCTCACTGACATGACAAGAAAAGGGACGGATTTTTTAAATGGTCGGACAAAGCTTGCCAAGCTTTTTCCTCTTTGAAAAAATGTTTTGCTTCGGCACCCGTTCTCATCCAACCAGATGCATCACAGCCGTTCGTTGTGGAGGTGGACGCGTCTGACGTAGGGGTGGGTGCAATATTGTCCCAGGGTCCGTCCCCTGGTAAATGGCATCCGTGCGCTTTCTTTTCTAAAAAATTGTCGTCCGCCGAAAGGAATTATGATATCGGCAATAGGGAACTTTTGGCCATTAAGTTGGCTTTTGAAGAATGGCGTCACTTTTTGGAGGGGGCAGTCCACCCGGTCACCGTCATTACTGATCACAAGAACCTGCTGTATTTGGAATCTGCTAAGCGTCTGAATTCCAGACAAGCTCGATGGTCGTTGTTTTTTACCAGGTTTAATTTTGTTGTCACTTATCGCCCTGGATCTAAGAATGTTAAGGCGGATGCCTTGTCTCGCAGTTTCCCAGGGGCCGGGAAAATGGATGACCCGATTCCTATCCTTCAGGAGGGGGTGGTAGTGTCGGCTGTATGTTCTGAGCTTGAGGAGGAGGTGTTAGAGGCTCAGGGGGACGCCCCTGCAGGACCTCCAGGGAGACTGTTTGTCCCAAATCAGTTGAGACAAAAGGTTATTGAGGCACATCATAATTCTGCTTTAGCAGGACATCCAGGGAGTAAGGCTACTTTAGATCTCCTTTCTCGCCGGTTTTGGTGGCCTAACGTTAATAAAGATGTTTTAACTTTTGTCGCGTCCTGTGGGGTTTGTGCTCGCTCTAAGACCCCTCATACCCGTCCGTCTGGGACCCTCTTACCCTTGAAACTTCCGGAGCGTCCATGGACTCATTTGTCTATGGACTTCATCACGGACCTTCCTCAGTCGTCAGGGAAGACTGTCATACTGGTGGTTGTTGACAGGTTCAGTAAGATGGCACATTTCATTGCTCTTCCTGCCCTCCCTAATGCTAAAACTCTGGCGCAGGTGTTCATTGGGGAGATTGTGAGACTTCATGGGTTGCCTTCTGATGTGGTGTCAGATAGGGGGTCTCAGTTTGTGTCCAAGTTTTGGAGGGCATTTTGTTTACGTCGGGGGATGCAATTGTCATTTTCCTCGGCTTTTCATCCGCAGACCAATGGTCAGACAGAGCGTCTGAATCAAAGCCTAGAGACTTATCTTCGGTGTTTTGTCTCAGAGAACCAGGAGGACTGGTCTTCTTTCTTGCCTCTGGCAGAGTTCGCTCTTAACAACAGGCGGAGCGAGTCCACTGGTAAGTCCCCGTTTTTTGGGGCATATGGTTTTCATCCCCAGTTTTGTACATTCAATGGGGGGGGCCCTTCTGGGGTTCCTGAGGAGGAGCGTTTCTCGTCGTCACTTGCTTCAGTGTGGAGAGGTGTATTGAATAATCTGAGTGCTATGGGGAACCGTTATAAACGTATGGCTGATAGGAGGAGAGTTTCTGGTCCAGATCTTAATGTGAACGATCTGGTATGGTTGTCTACCAGGAATATAAAACTTAAAGTTCCCTCCTGGAAGCTGGGCCCCAGATTCATCGGGCCGTACAGGATCAGTTCCATAATTAATCCTGTGGCATTTCGTCTGGACCTCCCTCCTACGTTTAAAATCCACAATGTGTTCCACAAGTCATTACTTAAGAGGTACGTGGCACCAGTCATACCATCACCTCTCCTTCCTCCAGTGGTGGTCAATGGTAACTTGGAGTTTCAAGTGTCAAAGATCATTGACTCAAGTCTGAATCGCCGGTCCCTTCAGTACTTGGTGCATTGGAAGGGGTATGGTCCAGAGGAGAGGACGTGGGTTCCTGCGTCTGACATTAACGCAGATCGTTTGGTGCGGACCTTCCACAGAACTCACCCGGGCAAACCTGGCCCTGAGGGTCCGGAGGCCCCTCGTAGAAGGGGGGGTACTGTCATGTGTGCATCGCCACGAAGATCGTCGCGGTTGCACATTCTGACTTCTCACAGCTGAGTTGCTGTTTCTTTGTGTTTGGCAGTTAGGGAGTTAATTCTGTCTGTGCTCAGTTCTGGGACTGGGTGCAGTTTCTCCCGGCTGCAATTAATTATTTGTTGATTGGTTTCCTTTAAATCTCTGGTTGTCTGTGTTGGGAGTTGCCAGTGAAATTCTTCATGCAGACCACAGATAGGATTGTATCTGTATAGACTTAAGTTAAAGAGCTCCTTAGTTGTTTTAAGCTCACCTTGCTTAGAGTTTAATATCCCAGATCATTTATGTTCCTTCTGTGTTTGAGTGTGTATGCAAGTCTGTGTTTTCTCCAGTCTGTCTTATATGTCTAATCTGTGTATTTAGCAGAGATCAGCCCATATCCCTTTGGTGGTAATCAGTATCCTTCTTAGGACTGATTACAGGGTTCAGGGACTGATAGGAGACAGGGTTAGGCTGGAGACTTGGACCTCTGAACCATTATCAGTACCTCCAAGGTGAGGGATTAGTTAGGACCCCAGTTTAGGGTCAGGTTAGACCCCCGGTCCTCCTCTTTCCTGTGACAGTGTATCAAGTCCTCAAGATTAACCCTGAGTTCAACGGATATCGTGTCAGGTAAATCTATTCTATATTTACATGCTGATGTTGCTAATCTATATGTTGTATAGAGTGTTGTTCTTTTAAGAATAGTTTACTGACATCGTACACATATCATAAGACCGCGTGACAGGCAGCTTTGCAGCCTTTGGCACGGGCGGTCTTGAATCTGTGCAGGGTATAATAAAATCTTAAGACTATCAAGGCATTCCGGAGCAAATTGTGCTGCCCAGTTTCAGAAAGCTCGGTCTGAGCCGCAGGTCATGGCTCCAACAGAATAATGACCCAAAACACACTGCTAAAAACATCCAACAATGACTAAAGAGCAAAGCATTGGACTAAATCTGCAGGCTGGTGAAGGCGACTTGACACCTGAGCTGGTTAAAAGTTAGGACTCAGAATATTGCGCAAAAATTAAGAATTTTGTAATGGGTGTATTTATTGCAAAAAATAAAAAATTATAAAAACAAATAAAACATCAGAAAGCTCCACATTAAAAGTGATTTTTATTTTCGCAGCATAACGAAAAAAGAGCAAAACAGTGGCAGAATTGCTATTTTGTTCACATTCCTTACCATAAACCGTTAATACAAGTTTGTTAATAAGTTATATGAACCCCAAAATGATGCCAAATACAACTGACCCTGAAAAAACACAAGCCCTGATAAGACTCTTGCTTAAAAAAATGTCAAAGTTTGTTCTAAGTCACTTTATATTCCAATGTTATTGTAATTTTATTACCGTATATACCTTATAGATCATCAAGGATCCACAATTCTTGCTATGGGTCACGTGAGGCAAGTTATTTTTCCCTGTTTGAGCAGTCATGACCTACATTCTATTCAAAAGGGGTCCCCAAAATCCCCATTTTTCAGATTGGGGGAGGTCCCAGGGGCCCAATCAGACACTGTGAATAGGCGATATGGTGGGCTTCAACTTATTGCACAAGACTGTTTCGCTATACATGGCTGTGACCAGGTTCAGGAGGTGGAGCCAGTGATTCATTTAGATCCTGCAGGTTGACAGCCAAGTTTACACTGCCTTGGTCCGACTGCCACAAAGTACTAAAGTGGACGCCAGGGCAGTGAGAATCTTTTTACTTATCTCGAATATTCTTTTTTTTCTCACCAACGGTCCTAAAAATGGCCGGCAAAGCAAAACCCAAATGTGGCCATTTTAAGGGCGTTAATATTTTTCTGTTGGGTGTTGCTGAGGTTAGGGCTAAACTATCCCAAATTATAACCCATTAATATGGATAAATATAAATATTCCGTCCACAACTATTCTGCTCACGAGCAGTGAGTGGAAACATTAAAGGGAACCTGTCACCAGTTTTTTGGCCTATCAACTAAAAATATCATGTAATAGAGTGTGAGCTATACATTCCCCAAATACTTGTGAAACCCCCTGACTTCCCATGAATTCCCTATAAAAACCTTTTATATTGCTGCCACGCTGTATGTAAATATCATCGGTCCGGTCCGAAGGGCGTTGGTTCTGGTCCCTCTCTCCACCCCTCCTCGGCATGCTGTACGCATTCCGTTATGTGAATAGCATTGTTCGCGTACAGGTCCCGAGCGTGCGCATTCAAATTGCCTCTCGCGCGTGCACAGTATGCTTGGCCCAACTGCGGGCAAAGCCAAAAAGAATTAGTGCCCATGTGCTGGAAGTACTATGTCCCGGAAGTATTTCGCTGTGTTCCGGGACATAGTGCGCATGCGCCGGTGAACTAATACTTTTTGGCTTTGCCCACAGGTGGGCAAAGCATACTGAGCACGCGAGGGAGGCAATTTGAATGCGCACGTGCAGGACCTGTACGCGAACAACGCTATTCACATAACGGAATGCGTACAGCACACCAAGGAGGGGTGGAGAGAGGGACCAGAACCTACGCCCATCGGACCGGACCGAGGATATTTACATACAACGCGGCAGCAATATAAAAGGTTTTTATGAGGAATTCATGGGGAGTCAGGGGGTTTCACAAGTAGTTGGGGAATGTATTGCTCACACTCTGTTAGATGATATTTTTAGTTGATAGGCCAAAAAACTGGTGACAGATTCCCTTTAATGTACACAACAAGGAGCTAAATACCAGTTCTGATCATTACAACCTCATACGTGAAATACAGCTGCTGCTTTCGCGGGAGGCACCTAGACTTTGAGCTGCAAGAAATGCTTGGGTGGCAGCCTGTACATGGCATCGGAAAACAGCTGGAACACCTTAAAGTGAAAGTGGACCACATGCAGTGGCATATCTTGAAGCTCATGGGTCACAATGCAAAACTACAACAGGGCCCCCAAAAAATCACCGTTTTTATTAGCACTGGTCTTCTAATATGGAACTAGGTGATCTTGGGGAACCCTTATGTTCTGGAACTCCGGTTCGACTGCCACCGTTCATAGCTACATCCCACCCCTGACCACATCAGACATTAAAAAATGTTGCACAATTGCCAACGCAAAGTATAAATGAAAAATTTCAGTTTTTTTTTGTTAAACTATGGATAATTCCTATAAGGACTCCAAACACAAAAACGGCTAAACCCTCTAAGACCCTGAAGAAGATATAGTTGGTATATACACAGCCGCCATGTGCATCCAGTCAGTGGTCCAAAACTTGTGTGCTTAGCTTTTTTTTTTTTTATTTTGGGGGTGGGGGGAGAGGAGGGGATTTCTTACCTCTCTTATGGTATTATGAAAGTATGAAAGGTTAATCTATCACTATTTCATCACTCTACTAATTAACGTCAGAGACCTAACAGAATTGTGACAAATCACCCCAAGGAGAAGGCTGATGTGTCGTATAATTTACTTTACAGCAGACTAAAAACTGTCTAAATCAAACAGTGCTGTATATGTATATATATATGTATATATAAATATATATATATTTTATATATATTATATATATATTATATATATATATATATATATATTTTTTTTTTTTTTTTTTGCTGTAATCTTTCATTCAGTGATATCTAGGGAGTGGTATTTTAGTGTTCCCTTTATTTCTTTTTTTTGAACACTTGTTTATTTTTTTTTCTCATATAAAATAAAAGTTCGAAACACGTCAGTTTTTTCATGCCATGAGTAGGAACGTCTAAAGTTTTTGTATTTTTTTCCTACCCCATTTTCATGTCTATTTGCTCATTTTATTTATTTAAAACTAAAGATGTGATTTATGGGTTTTAAAGAACCGTTGGATTGCATGATGGATTGCCTGCACTTTCCCAATTATCAGAGATCAATCCCTGAATGTGTTGCGACTGACAGCTGCGAGACATACAGCCGTGGGGACTTGTACATATTTTTCGAGCAGGCTGCAGTCATTCGGTTAGCACCCGAGCATGCTGAGATAACACCTTATCCCAGCACGTTCGCTCATCACTGTTTGCTATGTCTCTAAAAGACCACAAGTTACACAATACACTATAGGCGGTGAGTGAGGGAGGCCCTAGAAGTGGCACAGAGACCGTGTACAAGGTTACGTACTACTGATCTGCAGCGGGCAATGCAGTGTGACAAACACTGCACAATAGCAAATTAAAAAGGAGTTAATAACTTCCGTGAAAAGTCAGGTTTCAGTTTCCTCTGACCCACCAGGAGCAGCCTGTCATCAACCTCAGGCCAAGAAAAGATAACATTTATTCAGTAACCCATATGTGTGCAACTACATCTATAACCTAAACTGAGAATGACCCTGCTAATACCTCCAGCATGAATCACTTTCTGGGAATTCATAGTATTTGGATGTGGAAGTGTCGGACTAAATGATGACACAGATTTATTTCCTATGGAACCTAAACCAATTTCTAGTAAAGAGTAAAAATTGCTGGAAAAAAAAGAAGAAACAAGAAAAATGCAAATAAAAAAAGATAAACAACTTTAGATAAAATTTAAAAAAAAGCCACTGCTCGTTTATTTTATAGGCAACCAATTTTTGATCTAAGAAGAATTGGCACAACAGTATAGGGACTATACACTACATGGACAAATGTATTGGGATAGGCCTATTAATGAATATAGGTTTTTCGTTCAGTCCTATTGTTACCGATGTTGTATAAAAATCCAGCCCTTCGCCAGGCAGCCTGTATTTATTAATATTTGTGAAAGAACTCCTCATGGGTGGGTTCAATCTGCCATGTAAAGTTACAGAGTGGGAGCATGCGTAGTGAAAAGGCGCCAACATCCTGCTAATTCCACAAACGCAGAATGCAAACTTCCTCCGGCATTAACATTAGCCAAAAACGGTGACCCCAACGGGAGATTCATAGCATGAGTTTCCAAGGCAGAGCAGATGTAAGCAAGCCTTACATGACCAAACACAACGCTAAGCACTGGATGGAGTGGTGTAAAGCAGCTACCGCTGAACTCTGGCAGTCTGGGTTTGGCGAACGCTAGGACAACGTTACTCGGCTGATACATTGTGCCAACTGTAAAGTTTGGTGTAGGAGCAATAACATCATGAGAAGGTTTTTCAGGGGTCGGCCTTAGCCCCTTAACACTTCCCCTCACTGGATATAAATGCTTCACAACAAAACTATTTTAGTTTCCAACTTTGAGGGACCAGTTCGAGGAAAGTGTCCACAGCACAAAGCAAGGTCCAGAAAGCCATGATTGAGGGAGTTTGGCGTGGAAGAACTTGACAGGCCACATAGAGCCTGGACCTCAACCCCATCCTATATTTTTGGGATGAACTGGGACGGAGAATGTGAGCCCGGCCTCTCCTCAAACATCAGTGTCTGACCTCACAAATGTCCTTTTGGATGAATGGGCAAAAATTCTAGCAGACCCCTCCAAAATCTTGTATAAAACCATCCCAGAAGAGAGGAAGCTGTTCTAGCTTTTTAAAAAAAACTCCATATTAGTGCTCATGGATGTAGAATGGGAGGTCGCACGGCATCATGGTCTCAGCGGTAATAGTAGCCACTATGATCTGAGACGGCTGAGGCTGGTGATTAGCTGCAGCAGTCCCAGGAGCGTATGTTGACCTCTGCATCACTATGGGAAAGTAAACAACAAATAGCGGGACCACTAGAGCGTTGGGCGATGCGAGAGGTAAGAATTATGCATAATTTTCTCTGAAATGACCCGGTCAGTCTTTTCCTGCATGGCTCTAGATGACTGACAGGTCTCCTCCATGTGTATAGTTCAGGAAAGATCTGACAATCACCTGGAGCCGTCTCCGGACTAGTTTGGTCTTCGGCTATGGTTCCCGATCAACTCTTAAATTGGTTCACGTTCATACGAGGATTATCTCTATTCAATGAAGCTAATCTGCATGTTCGAACTTGCAGAGGTGTTCTTGGGCAAAAAATCCCCCACACAATCGCATAAATATAGTTTTCCATCTGAAACAATGTACAGGTTCCAATCCATTCTAACACAAACAAAAAAAGATAAGATAGTAAATCACCTCATTAAAATGCTGAGGTCCAATATGTAGACTTCGCTTCTTTATAGACACAAACACATTTGTAAAATGGATTGGGGTCTGCAGAAAAGTCGAAGTGTAGAGCAGGGTTGTGGAGTCAGTAATAAAATGGACCAAGTCCTAAAATATATAATAAATTGGGTACAATGGATGATGTGTTGTAAATGTTTTCATAATAATTTGTGAAAGTTATGAAATAGCATATAAATGTCTGTTCTCTTCCTGATCTAAGGTTCTCGGTTTTAGTGGAGATAAATCTGTGCTGCACTTTATGTACATGCTCAGTAGTGACCAGTGCTGTGGGGTCGTAGTGGAGATGAATCTGTGCTGCACTTTATGTACATGCTCAGTAGTGACCTGTGCTGTGGGGTCGGAGGTGAGACGAATCTGTGCTGCACTTTATGCACATGCTCAGTAGTGACAAGTGCTGTGGGGTCGTAGTGGAGATGAATCTGTGCTGCACTTTATGTACATGCTCAGTAGTGACCAGTGCTGTGGGGTCGTAGTGGAGATGAATCTGTGCTGCACTTTATGTACATGCTCAGTAGTGACCAGTGCTGTGGAGTCGTAGTGGAGATGAATCTGTGCTGCACTTTATGCACATGCTCAGTAGTGACCAGTGCTGTGGGGTCGTAGTGGAGATGAATCTGTGCTGCACTTTATGTACATGCTCAGTAGTGACCAGTGCTGTGGAGTCATAGATGAGATGAATCTGTGCTGCACTTTATGTACATGCTCAGTAGTGACCAGTGCTGTGGAGTCGTAGATGAGATGAATCTGTGCTGCACTTAATGTACATGCTCAGTAGTGACCAGTGCTGTGGGGTCGGAGGTGAGATGAATCTGTGCTGCACTTTATGCACATGCTCAGTAGTGACCAGTGCTGTGGGGTCAGAGATGAGATGAATCTGTGTTGCACTTTATGTACATGCTCAGTAGTGACCAGTGCTGTGGAGTCGGAGTGGAGATGAATCTGTGCTGCACTTTATGTACATGCTCAGTAGTGACCAGTGCTGTGGAGTCGGAGTGGAGATGAATCTGTGCTGCACTTTATGTACATGCTCAGTAGTGACCAGTGCTGTGGAGTCGGAGGTGAGATGAATCTGTGCTGCACTTTATGCACATGCTCAGTAGTGACCAGTGCTGTGGGGTCGGAGAGATGAATCTGTGCTGCACTTTATGCACATGCTCAGTAGTGATCAGTGCTGTGGGGACGGAGTGGAGATGAATCTGTGCTGCACTTTATGCACATGCTCAGTACTGACCAGTGCTGTGGAGCCGGAGGAGAGATGAATCTGTGCTGCACTTTCTGTACATGCTCAGTAGTGACCAGTGCTGTGGAGTCGGAGTGGAGATGAATCTGTGCTGCACTTTCTGTACATGCTCAGTAGTGACCAGTGCTGTGGAGCCGGAGGAGAGATGAATCTGTGCTGCACTTTATGTACATGCTCAGTAGTGACCAGTGCTGTGGGTCGGAGTCGGGAGTCAGGGAAATTGAGGCGTCGGATGTTTGGCTTACAGACTCCACAGCTCTGGTGTAAAGCATGGTGAAGAGAGATGAATAAACAGCAGCCTTATGAGGCAGGAAGGGGGTTGCAGACTACCTTAAACTCCCCAAAGGCAATGCATCCATGTTTGAGTCACTTACCACAGCTGCGTCTTACTAAATAGCCAACATTAAAAATAAGGAGGTCCGAATTATCAAAGAGAAGTATATAATTTTTTTTTAACAGTTTCAAATCATCAGGTTTAGTATCTACAAAAATAAAATAAAAAATATGGACAGGGATTCGCTGAATGCTCCCATGTAACAGGATTTTTTTAACAGCTCTGGTGCAGCTCCATATTAGAGTGTGAGATGCTCTTACATATTCATCCAATATATTCACCTCTAAGGAAAGGCCCGGGAAGTGGGGGAGGGGGTTTGAAGTAGTGGAGCCAACTGTGTCCTAAATAAACCGAATCCGTGAGGGGCTGAGATACCACCTACATTCCCAATTAACATTTCCAGCATGACACCCTGGTAGGAGCGAGATTGATGTTGCCCTCTGTCTCCGCTGGGCTTTGCTTGGCAATTTATTCTTGTTTTCACAAGAGGAGACAGGCTTTGGCCCCGGATCTGAACACTTGCTTTTAATTTTGTGCACTTTGGTCCATGAATGTTCAAGCAGCGCACCATTCCCTTCATTCAAGAGGTTAATGCGGCTATACACATGCTTTATACAAACAAGTAGTCTATGGACACAACTTAAAGTACCACTCCACCTGTGCTTTTTGTTTTACGCAGAGCTGGAGTGGTGAAACTAATTAATTTCCCTGTCTCTAATTACCGAATATACTTACCAGCTGCTGTCTTCATCTAATATCGGTGCCACTCCAGTCGTCTTCTGCAGTTTGTGACCTGCTGGATCTCTTCATTGTCAGTGAGAGCTTCTGACCGCTCCGTCTGACTTACCGTAAGTCAGAAGTTGCAGTCAGAAGATGGCGGATCGGAACTGGAGTAGCACTGGGAAGAGTTGAAGACAGCAGCCGGTAAGGGACGTGAGTGGCTCATGTGCTTCAAGACAGATCTCTCCTTTAATTACATTGAGAGCCTGTTATTTCCAATCTATACGGTGTAATACTTCATTTCCCCGTGGGGGCTTTGCGGGGCAGATGAGCTGCCAGATTCCCTACATATTTACGGTATTTATTTTACGTAGCGCCATCACATTCCACAGAGCTTTACAGATATCATCGCTGTCCCGATTGGAGCTCAGAATTTAAATTCCCTATTAGTATGCTTTTGGAGTGTGGGAGGAAACCGGAGAACCATAGGAAACCCATGCAAACATGGGGAGAACATACAAACTCCTTGCAGATGTTGTCCATGACAGGATTTCAAACCAAGACCTCAGTACTGCAAAGAGAATAAAAGCAACTACTGACTCATCGAGCTGTGGTACTGCTGCAAGGCTACCCAGTTATATGGAGTGTGGGAGGAAACTGGAGAACCATAGGAAACCCATGCAAACATGGGGAGAACATACAAACTCCTTGTAGATGTTATCCATGATAGGATTTCAACCCAAGACCTCAGTGCTGAAAACCAAGAGACTAAAAGCAACTACTGACTCATCGAGCTGTGGTACTGCTGCAAGGCTACCCAGTTATATGGAGTATGGGAGGAAACTGGAGAACCATAGGAAACCCACGCAAACACAGGAAGAACATCGAAGCTCCTTGCAGATGTTGTCCTTGGTGGGATTTTAACTAAGGGCCCCAGAATGAAAAACAACAGTGCTAACCACCGAGCCACATTGCTGCCCATATATCTAATCAACAAGCTTTCCAACAGCAGATCATCTTGTGATCATCTGGTCATTGGGGACTCTTCGACGAAAGAGAAAAGGTCTTAGGCGGACATCCTCACCCACTGAGGCATTATTGTAGGTGCATGAAAAAACAAAATTTTCACCATTACATAAGCTCTAGACGAAGGATTCAGGTTAATTGTCAGCCACGATTTTCATCCGGTTAAGTCAAGTCAGTGAGAAGTAGACTGATCTAAAGAGAAAGGGCTCTGCCCATGTTTACACTCTGAAATAAATTAGTATAAAAGCTAAAGAACCAATTAACAATACAGATCAGACAGACGACTGCAGGAGAACATGTCAGCACACATATGGCAGACAGATAAATTATGGACGTCAAGATTATTTTTCTGGCAAAGACAGAGCCAAGTGTTTAAGCCAATTTAGCAATCTGTCATTAATAATATAAACATTAAAATATGAAGAATGAAACTTCAATCAACCATTAGATTTCTACTGCACTGATATGTC
The DNA here is from genome assembly GCA_033576555.1 of Oophaga sylvatica. Taxonomy (NCBI): domain Eukaryota; kingdom Metazoa; phylum Chordata; class Amphibia; order Anura; family Dendrobatidae; genus Oophaga; species Oophaga sylvatica. The sequence goes on along the minus strand of JARQOD010000001.1, from coordinate 952,388,141 downwards.
TACGACCTAATAAGTGAACACGATTCGGGGGGATGGAGGAGGATACGGTCCTCATCTGCCGCATTTGTCTAGCATCCTTGTTATGGACTCTTCCATTACCCGGCTCTGCATTGCCTTAGGCGCTAGGAAGCAGCTGCAGATTTAGAAGAGACAAGACGGATATAAAAAATGATCACTGACACAAACAGTTAACACGATGTGGAGAAATCCTTTAATGTTCCACCGGACCAGACGCCGTTAATGAATTGTGACAGGTTCACTTATCAGCGCAAGACTAAACTATAAACGAGTTTGGCCGAGACATCAAATGCAGTCTACAAATCCTACCTGTGGCACTTGGCCGCTACCTTGGCTTCAGCACTTGCCATAGGGCAAAGTGAGGAATTACTTGACGCCTCTCTTTGGATCTGGGCTTCCTAAGAACACCTCCCCCACCCACCAAGATCCAGGCTGCAAGTTGTATTTGTCCTGGATGGAAATTACGTTTTTTTTATAGGTAAAAATATTTGAACAGAAATTTAGAAGAAGTTAATCGTCATCCATTTACATGTTTTATTAAAGAAAAAGTTGTCACCATTGTGAAAAACAGTGTGTGTTTGCATTAGTACATGTAGATTTTTTTTCAATAATCAATACAAGAAAGGAAGATTGCATCACACGAGAAGGGCGGTTCAGTTCCTGCTACATCAGTTTATCCTAAAAGGTGGTCCTAGACCTTAGATAGTTGTTGGCTAAAAACGTTCACTTGGTAGACCACCAACTACTCCTCACGACTTCTCTTGCCATACTGATAGAACCTCAGCTAAGTCTACCATACGTGTTCCCAATAAGGTGAGGTGACTAGGCCACAGTCTGTGCTTACATCCAGACAAACACTGTGCAAGCGCTCGATATACAGTGACGTTGGCACACCAGGAAAAATTCAAACTGCGTGGGCAGGGACAAGCCTGACAGAACGCAATGAAGCACACCCTATGACTAAAAGAGTAAACTAAATTTCGGGACTTCCCTGGCTTCTTATCGACTATGCTCGCTTGCGTAGAGTTAGTGCTGCCTGAACTCATCCTGCGTTTGTGCGTGTGCACAAGGGCACTAGCTGGGCCTGACAATACACAGTGTCAGTGTGAACGCGTCCTGAAACCACGCTGTCCGAGGTCAGGCAGCTATCTATCTGGGCAAAAGAGCACTGCCAATCAAAAGTGGGGAAAGTTCCCAACATACAAATTGATGGGATGTAATGTTTCTCTGAAACCTTGGCCACATCAAGGACACACCAAAGTCCCGTTATTTGCATTAGAATTAGAAATACTGTCATGGCACTATAGCACTAAAACATACAGTGCTAGCATGGGTTTTTAGACACCAAGGCCTTTATATTACTGTACAGCTAGTTTAACATGCATTTCGGGGGTGTTAGATTTCCTTAACTAGACCACAGGATCTTAGAGTTTCCTACTAAAATTCTTGATTAATCCTAACCAAAATGACATCAGAAGAAACTTTTTGACAGTGAGGGTGATCACTGAGTGGAACATGCTGCCACGAGAGGTGGCGAGTTCTCCTTCAATGGAAGTCTTCAAGGGAGGCTGGACAGACATCTGTCTGAGATGGTTTAGTGAATCCTGGGAGTTGGACACAATGAACCTGGAGGTCCCTTCCAATTCAAACATTCTATGATTCTAAGAACACTGTCTTTTGTCATTCTGGAGGAAATGACTGGTTAACTTGATGGAAAAGATGAAACTGCCAGGATTGATATTTGTACAATCCATATTTTCATACTGTTCAATATGCAAAATATGAAGGAATGTTAAAGGATTATTGCAAACTTGTACATTTATGTCTTATCTATCTATTGTCTGGGAAAATGTTCTGAGAGTGCAGCAACTTTTTTAAAGAAAAGCTACAGGCAATATGAAAGCTGATCTGTTTCACCTGGAGAAATCGTTGAAAAAGGGTTTGTCTAGATCGGAACAGATACAAGCATTTTTGACTCAGGATGACCCAACACCATGTAATGCTTCAATTGTCCTGTGGAGGCAGTGCAGGGAAATAAAACACTTGTTGGCCAGGTACCCTACAGATTACAGATGATCACTAGGACCATCCCAATGAAAAATAGAATTAGACCTACCAGTAATTTGGTTTCTAGGAACCTTTCAACGACAGCATAGGAGTATGTCTAAATACCCTAATGGGGGACAGGAAGCACAAAGAGGTTACAACCAACCCCGTAGCACCGGTTACCTTCTACTCTTTAGAGTGTTATCCAAGAATATTGGGAGGGAATTAGTACTGTCGTGGAAAGGTTCCTAGAAACCGAATTACCGGTAGTTCTAATTCTATTTTCTCTAGTCACCTTTCCCTGACATCATAGGAGGTATACCAACGAATTCAGCACTGGGGGGGGGGGGGACCACGGCCGGAGTACTTTCCGGTCGAAGGCTAGATCCCGATTGGACCAGAAGTCCAATCTATAATGCTTGGTAAATGTATGTAATGAGGACCACGTAGCAGCCCTGCACATCTGCTCCGTAGTTGAGCCAGCTTTTTAGGCCCAGGAGACCGAAGTAGATCTGGTAGAGTGAGCTTTTAAGCCTGCAGGTGCTGTCATGCTCTGGGCCAGATAAGCTTCTGTTATGGCCTTTTTTATCCAGGTAGCAATTGTACTTTTTGCTACTTTTTTGCCTTTGTTTCGCCCGACCAGATGGACGAAGAGGTTTTGGTCGATTCTTAAGGATTTGGATTGTTCCAAGTAGTGTAGGATTATACGTCGAACGTTCAGCGTGTGGAATTTTTCTTCCTTGGAATTTGCCGGGTTTTGGCAAAAGGAGGGGAGGACTATATCCTGTGACCGGTGGAAATCCGATACTACCTTTGGAAGAAACGATGGGTCAGGATGAAGAATAAAAGAGTCATCTCTGATAGTTAAGTACGGTTCTGTGACCAGAAAGGCCTGTAACTCCCCTACACGCCTAGCCGTAGATATGGCCACCAGGAATGCTGCTTTACATGAGAGTAGTTGAGGGGTACATGAAGATAGGAGTTCAAATGGAGGACTCATGAGGCCTTTGAGGAACATATTAAAGTCCCAAGGTGGAACAAGGGCCGGTCTCTTGGATGAATTCTAAGAGCTGAAACCATAAATCGCTTTATCCATTGATGGTTGGCCAGATCCTGTTCGAAGATGGAACTTAGAGCAGAAACTTGCACCTTTAGCGTACTTGGTTTAAGGCCCAATTCCAATCCTTTTTGCAGGAAGTCTAATATCTGAGATATGTTTGGGTGGAAGGGATTAGGTGTATTAGGGTGACACCATGAAGAAAACCTCTTCCACACGTTGTTATAGATTGCATTGGTCATAGGTTTTCTTGACCTTTGTAAAGTAGAGATTACAGAGTCTGAGAGCCCTTTAGCTCGCAACCCTTGGGCCTCAGTAGCCAAGCAGCCAGGATCAGTTTCTGAGGATCTAGGTGCTGAAGAGGACCCTGTAGGAGTAGGTCGTGCACAGGTGGTAAGTGAATCGGTCCATCCACCCGGAGTTCAATAATTAGATTGAACAAGCTACTCTTCGGCCATAATGGGGCTATCAGGATAGTTGGTACCTTGTCGTCCCAAATTTTCCGGAGCGTTTTTGCGAGCAACGGTATTGGAGGGAAGAGACTGGGCGAGAGGCTAGCACTCAATAAAGTAGGTGGTGCAGGTGAACGAGATCAAGAATCTCCAAAAACCAATAATGTCAAATAACACCGCACTCGTTAGGGTTATGCTTCAAAAGTGAAAAAACTTTATTACATGTGCTTCATGTGAAAAACGACAAGCAATTTTAACGTTTCGGCCACAGCCTGGCCTTGATCACAATGTCGCAGTGTAGAGATGCTTCGGAGAGTATGGTAAACAAGGATCCCTTATAGTTAGTGCAGGGCATAGGGGATATACCCGGTTATTATGTTCAAACAAATACAGCAATTCTTTATAATAATTCTTTGGTATTATTGGTATTGGAGGGAAGACATATGCCAGGTGAAAGTTCCATGTGTGGATGAAGGCATCTACTCCCCGAGATGCGTCTCTGGGATTTAGGGAGAAGTAAGCTTTGGTTTGCGCTTTCTGGCTTGAGGCCAGATGGTTGATTTCTGGTAGACCCCATTTGTCTGTCAGCATACTGAAGACTTCCTTCTTCAGACTCCATTCCCCGGGTTGGATGTCCTGACGCCTTAGGAAATCCGCCTGCATATTTGCAGACCCTTTTAGGTGTACTGCCATCAGGGAGAGGAGATGCTTTTCGGCCCAGCAGAAAATCCGATCTGAGATCCCTCTCAGGCTGTTGAACCTTGTGCTCCCCTGATGCTTGAGATGGGCTACCGTGGTCATATTGTCCGAGTATATCTTGACGTGGCGTCCCGAGATCAAACTGGCTGCTGCAAGCAGAGCCTTCTCCACCACCTTTAGTCCTCTGAAGTTGGAAGTTTTGATGCTTATCTGCTGACTCCAGAGACCCTGGAACGGAATGCGGGAAACTACAGCTCCCCAGCCTCTTCTGCTGGCGTCTGTTGTTATCGCCACCAGGGGGGATTGTATCCAGTCTACTCCTTTGTGTAGGTTTGACTGATTTAGCCACAAATTTAGTGACGATTTCAACCTCCCTGTCGTTAAGATCTTTTTGCTTAACGAGTTGGGATTCCCATTCCAGTTTTTCAAAATGTGCATCTGCAGGATTCTGGAGTGGGCTTGGGCCCAAGACACTGACTGGATGCTGGCCGTCATTGACCCTAGGAGAGACATTGCTGTCCTTAGGGTAGGTGACCTCTGTTTTTTGAAGTCCCGGACTTTTGCCTCTAGATTTTTGCAATGTTCCTCCAGTAAAATGGATTTCTGGCTTTCTGAGTCCAGAAGAACTCCTAAGAACTTCCGTCTTGTTGACGGGTGGAGTTGAAACTTCTTTAGATTGGGAAGCCACCCCAAGTCTTGTAGGATGTTTAGGGTTCTGGGTACGTGGTCGGTGAGGACAGAAGGAGCAATGATCAATAGATCATCCAGGTAGTGTACGATAGAGATACCTTGGCTTCGTATATATGCTACTGCCTCTGCCATAACCCTGGAAAAGACCCTTGGGGCTGAGGAGATCCCGAAGGGAAGAACGTTGAATTGAAAATGTAGTACTCTCTGATTCAGCCGCATCGCAAATCTTAAGTACTTCCTGTGCTGAGGATGTATGGGAACATGGAAGTATGCGTCTTTTAGATCTATCGTCGCCATAAACGAGTGTGGGCCTATCAGCGGGATGGCTGACCTTATGGACTCCGTCTTGAATTTGCGGTAGGCGATATAGTGGTTGAGAGCTTTTCAGTTTATAATAATCCGGCCCTGTCCAGTGGTTTTTTTTACCATAAAAATGCGGGAGTAATGACCTCTTCCCTGTTCGTTCACCGGAACTGGGGATATAGCCTTTGACACCAATAGGTCCTGAAGCCCTGACATCATTAGGGTCTGCAACTCGGAGATGGAAGGGAGGTGACTCTGAAGATCCGTGGAGGGGAGGCTTTGAATTCTAATAGAAGACCGTCTCGTATGATATTTAAGACCCAGTGGCTGCAGGTAATGGTCTGCCACCTGAGAATGACTCTCGAAAGCCTCCCCCCACCGGATCGGAGTCATTGCTTCTCCTGCTGTGATTGTTGGGGGATCAGAATATTCTTGGGTTTTCCCTTGGCACAGCTCCATCTTCCAGATTTCCCTTTCCCCCTGGGCTGGGAGGGTTGAGATTGGGAAGGCCGAAAAAAATGCTTCCTGGGTGGCCTCAGTTCAGGAAGGGCCCTTTTCCTATCCATGGCCTTCTCCAGTATTTCATCCAGAGCCGGTCCAAATACGTATTCGCCCTTAAAGGGGATGGAGCAAAGTTTTATTTTTGAGGTTACATCCCCACTCCACATTTTGAGCCAGAGTGCTCTTCTGGCTGAATTAGTCTGGACCAGAGATCAGGCGGCAACTTGGACTGATTCCATGGAGGCATCCACCAGGAACCCTGTCGCCTTTTGGAGAATGGGCAGAGAGTCCAAAAGATCTCTTCTAGGGGTACCCTGGGAGATGTTGTTTTCCAGCTCTTCTAGCCAACGGAAGAGTGACCTGGCTACGCAAGTGGATGCAATGTTAGATCTGAGGGCCGGGGTGGACGTCTCTCATGATTTCTTTAAAAGGCTATCAATCTTTCTATCCATGGGGTCCCTTAGCTGTGAGGAGTCCTCAAAGGGAAGGGCGGTTTTCTTTGCTACCGGGATGTCCACTTTGGGTGTATCCCACTTAATCAGATCTTCATCAAGTAGAAATCTGTGTTTGAAGTCTGAGAGGGTGGACAGCCGTTTTTCCAGCAGCTCCCATTCTTGATTAATCATGTCCACAATACTTTTATCTACGGGAAAGCTGACTTGCTTGTTTGTATGTAACCCGCTAAACAATTCATCCTGTAAGGATTGAGGGAAGGGCTCCTCCTCTAGCCCCATAGTGCTCCGTACCGAGTTCACCAACTCCTCAATGTGCTCTGAGGAGAAGAGATATTTTCTTACCTCTGGGTTTCTCTAGGGTACAGGCTCTTCCCATCTACCAGAAGATGAATCATTGGAACCGTCTGACTGAGTCAGAATCCTCCACCTGGATCTTTCTTTTCTTATGGAGCAAAGGACCCGGTGAGGGGGCTGAGGAGGAGGAAGGGTAATTGCGGCTAAAGAGGCCTGGACCTCTTGCTTGACGAGCGTCTCCTCAATTAAAGAGGGGTGCTCCGCTCTGACCACCTTATCTTTGCAAGTTTGTCACAGCTTTTTCTCCCATTTTAGGGGCAGCTTTAAACTGCAGATGGCACATTTGTGTCTAGTGGAAGTTCTATGGGCAGTATTGTCTCCCTGAAATAAAAGGGAGAAAAGAATCAGTTGGGGAGCCTATATTTCTCATACCACTAGGAGGAGACCCTCCCCACCACAATTACTGGGGCTGGAGGAGCGCTGGGCTCTGCAGGTGCAGGGCTGGAAGTACTCTTCATGCTGATACATCAACTGGACCAGGGATTCAGTGGCGTCAGGGGATCAGTCTTACCTGGGAGACGTCTTCTGGCAGGTTTATATAGAAAATAAACTCTGCCGCAGCGCTGGCATCAGAGTGCCTCCCCCTCCCCCTCCGGGGTCCTCAGCAGGCGTCGCTGGTGTTAGCGTGCTGTGCACGCCGTTTGGCTTTCCGGAGCCCGTCCAGGGCCTCCCAGAAGTAGTATGCGCCTCTGACGCGACTTCCGGGTCGCCAAACAGCGTGGTAGGAGGGGGAGACGCCGGAGAGCTCGTGGAGGCCTCTAGGAGGGGATCACTGGCCCGCTTTACCCCCGCAAGGGCACGCAGGTGGGCCAGGCAACGGTCCCTGAATCCGCACCAGGAGACGGGAGCAGTCACGAGGAGGAAGGCTAAAGCCCCGACCACTACTGCTCGGCTATTTCTGCTCAAGGTACACTGCCATCGCCGGCCCTACAGCATACCAGGAACCTCTCTATGCCCCATGGGGGACAGGAAAGACACTGGCTAATGAGAGGTGGGAGGGGTTTTTAACCTCTTTGTGCTTCCTGTCCCCCATTAGGGTATGGAGACATCCTCCTATGCTGTCGTGGAAAGGTGACGAGAGAGAATAAAGATTTTTCAATGTATAAAAGCCCTTTTTAAGTTTATTTACCCTCAAGATTTCATTCATTTTAAAGACACCATTTTCCCCATAGTTCCCCCTTAAATCGTCTGTCACCATGCATTTGAGTGGTTCGCGGCTGGAACAAAGGTGTGTTGAATTTTACAGGATCACACAATGAATTTCACCGCTGTATGAATGTAAAGCATGAAATAAATGGGAATTTCTTTTGGTGGTCGCATTGACATACCTCATTCATACGTCAAAGGAGTTGTGTAGGTAGCAGCGTGTCATTCTCTAGGCAGCCGGGGTGTTATTTTAACATTTAGTACAGTATGTATGAATTAAAGCAGGAGCATCGGTTTTATTCTCCCTTTATTATTACATAACTGCGGTTACGGGCACAAAAAAAAAAAAAAAATGTAAAATCAACAAAGACCGCCTACTCTAACAATCAAGACCTGACTAATCTATTGTCAGATGGTTTCTTCTTTTCACTCACAAGTCAACACCTTTTTGAGATGGAATCAGACAGATTAGAGAGCAGGTCGGGATCTATCAGTCATCTACGAGACAAGTTTAAACAACCAGTTAAATATTAAATCAAGAGAAAAAAAAACACAAATCTTTTATTGTTATCCAATTCAAACAGTCTGGATGCTGTGATCTGCGAGTACAAAGAATATCACTTGAAGAATTCCCAATATTGTTTTAAATATGATTTTTACTGTGTAGAAACAAATGATAAATGACTAATCCGTATAGAATTTCCTTCATAATTAGAATAATAATAATAAAAAAAATTCTCTTTGAAACCAAGTACAGTAAACCTTGTGTGCCATGTGTATACTCTGTCTCTTGTCTGGGTTTCCTTCCTGCTGTGTCTGCCTTTTGGTCTTTCTGAATCTCTTCTGCCTCTTGTCCCACTCCTGCGGTTCTGTCCGTCACTTGCTTTGCTCCTGCAGCTGCAGTAATCTTTGCTACAGCCTTCTCGCACTTGCGGTTTCTCACTTGTGAACAGGTCTCTACCTGTTCTTCCATACATCATTCCTTCCAAATTACCCAAGACAAAATATGGACCAAAGCAATGAAAATTATATTTGTTATTATTGCAAAAATCAAGGAATACAACATATATACGAAATGTGGCAAGGGAAAAAGGCGATACTAGGAACCACACACAGTAAAGTAGCAGCCTAAATCATAATCAAGAATGCATACCATGGATATGAACAAAAAAATCGTTATCTATGGAAAGTAAGTGCAACAATATCACCACTATTTTCACGGAGAATGATATTCTTAATACTGAATTAAATATTTATGAGGATATGTAAGTAACCAATAGTGGATGAATATGCATATATCAATGAGGATTTAATTTGGCAACACAATGAGTAACGCATAACTGATGAGGGATTCTAATATTTCAACAATAGGTGATATGTAAGTCATGTGAGCAGAGTATGGCCATATAACAAATTATGTTGGGAAGCAAAATGCAGTATATGGATGAGCATCTTTATTAGCGGTTACATCATCCTTCCAATCAGTTCCAGTATCTACATTGCTGTGTGAACAGGCTCTATCTTTTTACTCCATCCCATTTCTGTCCATGTCAGTTTCAGTATCTGCATTGCTGTTTTGAACAGGGCCTGCCAGCCTGTCTCCTGTGCCTGCCAGCCCGTGTCTCATCGTGCCTGCCAGTCCTGTGTCTCATCCCTGCTGCCATCCTGTGTCTCCTCCGTGCCAGCCACCCTGTGTCTCCTCGTGCTGCCAGCCCTGTGTCTCTCCGTGCCTGCCAGCCCTGTGTCTCCTCCGTGCTGCCAGCCCTGTGTCTCCCGTGCCTGCCAGCCTGTGTCTCATACGTGCCTGCCGCCCTGTGTCTCTCCGTGCTGCCAGCCCTTTTGTCTCCTCCTTGCCTGCCAGTCCTGTGTCTCCTCCGTGCCAGCCAGCCCTGTGTCTCCTCCGTGCCTGCCAGCCCTGTGTCTCCTCCGTGCCTGCCAACCCTGTGTCTCATCCGTGCCTGCCAACCCTGTGTCTCCTCCGTGCCTGCCAGCCCTGTGTCTCCTCCGTGCCTGCCAGCCCTGTGTCTCCTCCGTGCCTGCCAGCCCTGTGTCTCATCCGTGCCTGCCAGCCCTGTGTCTCCTCCGTGCCTGCCAGCTGTGTCCTCCGTGCCTGCAGCCCTGTGTTCCTCCGTGCCTGCCAGCCCTGTGTCTCCTCCGTGCCTGCCAGCCCTGTGTCTCCTCCGTGCCTGCCAGCCCTGTGTCTCATCCGTGCCTGCCAGTCCTGTGTCTCATCCGTGCCTGCCAGCCCTGTGTCTCCTCCGTGCCAGCCAGCCCTGTGTCTCCTCCGTGCCTGCCAGCCCTGTGTCTCCTCCGTGCCTGCCAACCCTGTGTCTCATCCGTGCCTGCCAAGCCTGTGTCTCCTCCGTGCCTGCCAGCCCTGTGTCTCCTCCGTGCCTGCCAGCCCTGTGTCTCCTCCGTGCCTGCCAGCCCTGTGTCTCATCCGTGCCTGCCAGCCCTGTGTCTCCTCCGTGCCTGCCAGTCCTGTGTCTCCTCCGTGCCAGCCAGCCCTGTGTCTCCTCCGTGCCTGCCAGCCCTGTGTCTCCTCCGTGCCTGCCAACCCTGTGTCTCCTCCGTGCCTGCCAGCCCTGTGTCTCCTCCGTGCCTGCCAGCCCTGTGTCTCATCCGTGCCTGCCAGTCCTGTGTCTCATCCGTGCCAGCCAGTCCTGTGTCTCCTCCGTGCCAGCCAGCCCTGTGTCTCCTCCGTGCCAGCCAGCCCTGTGTCTCCTCCGTGCCTGCCAGCCCTGTGTCTCCTCCGTGCCTGCCAGCCCTGTGTCTCCTCCGTGCCTGCCAACCCTGTGTCTCATCCGTGCCTGCCAACCCTGTGTCTCCTCCGTGCCTGCCAGCCCTGTGTCTCCTCCGTGCCTGCCAGCCCTGTGTCTCCTCCGTGCCTGCCAGCCCTGTGTCTCATCCGTGCCTGCCAGCCCTGTGTCTCCTCCGTGCCTGCCAGCCCTGTGTCTCCTCCGTGCCTGCCAGCCCTGTGTCTCCTCCGTGCCTGCCAGCCCTGTGTCTCCTCCGTGCCTGCCAGCCCTGTGTCTCCTACGTGCCTGCCAGCCCTGTGTCTCCTACGTGCCTACCAGCCCTGTGTCTCATCCGTGCCTGCCAGCCCTGTGTCTCCTCCGTGCCTGCCAGCCCTGTGTCTCCTCCATGCCTGCCAGCCCTGTGTCTCATCTGTGACTGCCAGCCCTGTCTCCTCCGTGCCTGCCAGCCCTGTGTCTGCTCCGTGCCTGTTAGCCCTGTGTCTCATCCGTGCCTGCCAGCCCCGTGTCTCCTCCGTGCCTGCCAGCCCTGTCTCCTCCGTGCCTGCCAGCCCTGTGTCTCAGCCGTGCCTGCCAGCCCCGTGTCTCCTCCATGCCTGCCAGCCCTGTGTCTCAGCCGTGCCACCGTCTCCCCAAGTGGGATCAGCAGCGACAACCAGACACCACCCTGGAGTGGCACCTGGCAGCTGCCTGCTGCACAAGCCTGACCTCACCATTAGAGGCTCCAATGAAGACAGAGGCAGCTGTCTTAGCCATGCCCCTTCCAGGGTAGTCTGGTTTGTGGCATAATGGGGCCACAATCCCCTGGCTCACGCCCACCAGCCAGGGCGTGAGCGTGACAGCCCATAATCTTGTATCCCTTCTGAGACCAAATGACTTACCTATTCATTATGGTCTTCTTTTAACTTATTCCCATAAATTACCTTGCAGAGCAGATCGGTCAGTGTAGTTTGGGTGGTATGATAAAACTGTATACTGTCTTTTTTTGGCTTCTTAAATTCATCAAGTACATACTAAAGTTCATGTGCACGTAACTGCACAAATAAATTAATATATGAATTTGGTCATAAGTTATTAAAAAAAAAAAAAAAAAAAAGACATTCTGCGGAAACATTCCTCATCACATCCCCAGGAGTCTGACTTGATGGTACATTAACAACAACTATAATGACAGGAATAAACAGTTGTCTACATTCTGGCGGCTCAACTCCGAGAATGCAAAACGTATTCAATAGTCAATTGCCAAGACGCCCACTATTCCCCATCGTACCTTCTAGAGTAAAACTGACCAACTCAGCAATAGATCCATAGTGACCTATGAGTAGAGAGAGGACTCGTGGAACGTTCCTTACCTCTCGATGGTCTCTATTACGGTATGTGAACATGACATTTTTTAGACACCGGCGCACCCGTCGAGTTTTCCCAGGCAAATCTACTTCAGGAAAACGGTGGTTGTTTTCCTGAAGTGGCTCCCTGGCGTCTTTTGCTCTATACTTTCAAGTACAGAAAGCGAGTGGTTTCAAACAGAAGCGGCTCAAAGACTGAGCATGTCACTACAGGGTTTCTGAACTCTGAAGCGGCTAAAAATACGTGACATGAGATAGAACATATAAATGTCACAGAATTGGTCATAACATGACAATAAACATGAGATAGAACATAATGCACAGAATTGTCAACATGACAATACATGAGATAGAACATAATGCACAGAATTGTCAACATGACATTTCTGTGCATTAAGTTCATTTTATATGGGGCACTTGTCAGTTATTTTATGGGGCGCTTTACACGAATATGCCCGTTAAAGATGCCCCAAAAAAGTTCTTATAACGTTTTAGAATAAAATGAGTGGAAATAAATCTACTGATAAACAATGAAGGAACGCTGAAATCGCATATCGAATTTTGATGAACAAAAGTTTCAAATTGAAACTCCTTACTGACAAAAATTGTGAATTCTGTTGAGAACCAAATAATGTATCAAGGTTCAATGGAAACGAAAATCATCACCCAACTGGCTGAATTCTAAATAGTCCTGAAAATCCTAGTAGTCACAGGTGGATGAAATTTCAGTGAATTTTATAACCTCAACTGAAAATGTGACTCAATGTGGTCCCCGCATGCTTGTAGGCACTCCGACAACATAGGGCATGCTGCTGATGAGACAGTGGATGGTGTTCTCGGGAGGTTCAGAATTGGGTCAACACATCAGTGAGCTCCTGGACAGGCTGTGGCTCTACTAGACAGAGTATGCCCTGATACACACTGTTCCAGACCTGGGGGACGTTAAGGCTGGATAATGTCACCAATGTTTTGTCATCCAGGAAATGACTAAAGGCTCTGGCCACATCAGGCCAGGCATTGTCCTGCACCAGGAAAAACTGAGAACCCAGTGCACCACAATAAGGTCTGACAATGAGGATTTCTTCTGGATATCGAACAGCAGTCAAAGTACAACTATCACGTGGAGATTTGTGAAACCCTACGAGAATATGCTTCCCCCGACTATCACTGACCTACTGCTAAACTGGTCATTTAGGTTGATTTTACAAACAAAATAACATTCATGATGGCATCTCCAGACTCTTTCACATCAGTCACATGTGCTCAATGTAAGATTGCTCTCCTCTGTAAAAACAAGGCACCCATGGTCTACATGCCACACAAGGAGTTCTCTGGGGAACGCCAATCAAGCTGAATGCTGGGCTGTGAGCACGGGTCCCACTCTAGAACATCGGACCCTCATGGAGTTTCTTACAGTTTGGCCAGTAAAGGTAGAGCCGTAGTCCAGTGGTAATTTTGAAGGATTCTGGCAGTGCTCCTTTAGTCCTCCCAGCATAAAAGGAATACCAGTCCTGCTGTTGGGTTGATGCCCTTCTCCAACTCTGTCCTGCTCTCCTCACGTAATGTCCCATATTTAGGTATCTGCTCCATGCTCTTGTAACTGTTGGGAGGCACAGCACACCTTCATACACCTGCATGTATGGATGTGCTATCCTGGAAGAGCTGTACTACCTATGCTACATAAATGGGCACCTCATGCTATCGACTGTATCAAGGATAATAGAAAAACACAATACTAGAGAAGAATCAGTCAGGTTTGGGGCCACCAACAACACAACTATTCTCTTTCGAGGGTTGACTTGCTGTTGCCCATTACATTTGTACCAAAGGCGAAATTGATTCACAATCTCTTCTGCTTCCTAAAAAGACTGAGATACCTGAAGATAAAATGACTTGGGGTTGTACTGTGATATGAAAGAGTTCCTTCATTTACTGAGTAATTTATAGAACTAGGATCATTGATGAGGAGGTCATCTCCAGATACTCCGATAAACAGATGAAATTACGCAATTATTAGAGCCAAAAATGTTTTATTGTTTCTGTGTAACATGGTAACACCCTTATAAATGAGGCCCCATTGGTAAAGGAAGAGTTGGTAGAGTATGCCCACCAATGCCTACCAGAGTTAGGAAGATCTCTCACCATCGGTATATTGGAGGGCCATCGGTGGGTGGTTTTGGAAAACTTTGTTACATCTTTTTTTTCTGAACAGCATTATAGCTCAGGCTTATAGCTCTCATTAAAGAAAAAAAAATCCAAAGTAAATTAACTATTTACACAAGATGTTAATAGAACAGAAAAGGTCGCGCCGAAGCGAGGATCTCTAAACGGTCACGGCTTTGGGTTTAGCGTGCGTGGTTATTTCAACACCTACAATAACTTGAACTAATCCTATAAATATTGTCATGGATGTTTTGCATAAACAAGAAAATGTTATTCCTCTAAACAGCGCCGTCGCACAAAAGCCCGGAGGAGCCCGCGGCCGATTGGCCGCGACATGGGCAACCTAAGTAAATAAAGGAGCATGGTAACAATTATAAGGAATAAGCATCTCCTTCTCTCTGAACCTCACTCCGGTCTGTTTAAAGATAATCCTTAAGTAAAGTCTGCTGTTAATACTTCTAGCAACGTCTCGTAATATCTCGAATAACAATGTAATCCCGGTTTGACTTACGTCCCCATGAAAAAAAAAAGTTACAAACAGTTTAATTTACAACATTCTGCTATCTGAATGCACGCAACACTAGGATTTCCAGAGCTTCAGATTTAATGGCACCCAAATCTTTGGCCCATGGTGACCCGAGGTGAAATGAATTAGCAAAACTAATGTAGGCTAACAAGCCTTTCACGCTATTCTTTAATGACCTAGCCTCTGTCCTACCTTGTCTAGCCAGCCTTCCTCAACGGCAACAAAAATGGTCTCTAAAACCCTTGTCTCAGTGCTCATTAGATCACAAGTTAGTCAAGTGGAACGGCCTGTGGTTCCTAAAGGAAGGCTACACTTCAAACATAAGCCATGTCAAAAGAAAGAGGAAAAAATTTGGAGAGTAGGGTCTTTCGGATCAATGATCAAAGGAAAGTGAGAACGGAAGTAAAATATAAGTAAAGAATTAGCACAGTTTACGAAATACGATGAACATCATCAAATCTAGAACCAACAGTACGCAATTGGATACAGAGTGCAGAACTTCCCAGAAGAAAAGTCCTGATGTGCTTGTGTTACTAAGACTGAAAACAACTTCCCAAAAATAAAATTTGCGGTTAGATAGGCGCTTCAGGCCCATATGGGATTAGTGATAGCCAGGTAGATATTCCACAAAGCAGATTCTTCAAGGGTTCTCCTACCACGGCTGACCGATATTTCTGATTGGTAGAGGTCCAAGCTCAGGAAACCTACTAATCTTGAGATGAGTGGTTCTCAATTATCCATCTCTAGACTACTGTGGAATAAAATAATGTCCTATTCATCAAGGCTTTGGAATCTGTAGAACATATCACTTTACCCGAGCATGTTCACTCATCACTAATAAAAAAGAAGTTATGTATCAAATCTTTTCTAATCCCAGTCCGACGCTTCTCACTCAGCCAAACCAGATCTCACACATTACACTGATGAGAGGCAGTACCCCCGAAACACAGTGTCTGCAAACTGAAATTTTTGGTTTGTCTTGTATCCCAAGTCATGTGGCAAGGCTCATTAGGGAGTCGATATTAATTTTCAGGATTGCTACTTTCTATAGGTGGCACTGGAGTTGTAGTCCTCTTCCTCTCTGACGAGACAATTTACATTATTTCCCAGAGAAGCATTGTGGCTTAAAAGTCTCCTCACCTCGGGATGTCAAAGAGAAACGTTACCCCTTGGATACCAAATCTTTTCCAACAAATCTATATATCATTTTGCTCAGTTTCTCCTTCTATACACCATACTGTCCACAGATCGGACGGCATGTGCAAGGTGACAGGTTCCCTCTTACCATAGTCTACGATCTCCGCAAACTTCTAACCAGTTTTAGACAACTACAAGTTAGTTTTTTTTTTTTTTGTTAATATTAAGAGGCACCATGGAGGTTTAAAATATGGAAGCTTACAGTAAATTTGTCAGTATTGACTTCACACCTCTGTGTAATCCACTCATCTATAGGAACTCTTAGACCTACTGAGAACCAGACATGACACCATGAATGGTGCCAAGTGGTTCTACTACATGTAATATACCTATACAGACATTTTAACGTGTGACCAATTGAATGTTGCCTTTCGGAAAACAGATATGCAAAAAATATGACCCAAAGGCGGACATACATTACCGTCTTCCATTGCATGACCTGCAAACATTTAGATGCTGGCATTTACTCCTTGGCCAGAAATCTCATCGTTGATAAACCTGTATGTGTCAAGGCAAAAACATACCAGAGTGGAAATAAAAAACATAAAAGAACATAGTAAAAAAAAAAAAAAAAAAAAGACTCCGCACGACAAAACAAACAAGCTGCAGAAGTCCAGTAGCCATGTGCGCCGCATGTGTGGAGGTGAATGCAGACAGAATGTGTGACCGTCAATTCCCGCCATAATTTAGGGCGCAGGACTTCTCCGATATCACTATTCATTGTGCAGACTGACGTGCCATTTGTTCCCCTTGAAGACCACACAGACTCGTTTTCGGAAGACATAATAGACAGCGACTGCCCTCAACATTACCTTTATCGCGACTAGCTGGTACGCACGAGTTGACATTCACACTGCTCTACAAAGCTAACCTTTACAAGACCCAAGGGGAGAGGAAAAAAAATGGAGTGCGTCTTTTAAAAAGGATGAATAGAAAAAAAAAGTATTAAAGATGCCAAAAAGTTCACCGTGAGTGCTTCCTACTGCCAGAATCCTCAGAACGGACTTTTATTTACAGTCACTAAAAAGTGAAAAATCAAAAGATCTTAAGAATTTGTGCAAACAGGAAAAAAAAAACCACTAAGGGCTTGTGCGCACGTTGCAGATTTACTGCAGTTTTTTTCTGCGCAGATTCCTGAAGTCTCATACACGTTACTTGGTTTTGACTTGCAGATTTGGTGTAGCTCTAAACCTGCAGTGTGTCAATTATTTCAGCGTTTTTTTCATACGGAGTTGGGAAAAATCTGCACCAAAAAAGCATGTAAAAAACCAGCCGATTTTAAACAGCGTTTTCCAGCCAATAAATGGTGCAAAAACTTACTTAATACGTGCACATACTGCTACAAAACCAGCTCTGCCGCTAGGTCATTAAACGAAATCTACTGCATAGAACGACTACAAATGGAGATTCTGATTTGGCTTTTATCCTAAGTCATATTACAAGACTCGTTAAAGGGTTGATTGTGACTTGTAGGATCGCTACTTCCAATAGGTGGCGCTATAGAGTACAAGTCCTCTTTGTTTGAAGAGGCAATTTGCATATTAAAATTTCCCAGAGGAGCATTGCACGGCGAATAAGCCTCCTTACCTCGACACGCCAGAGCTGGTATGTCACTCTCCACAAGGAGTAACCTTACCCCCCAGACCCCAGTCCAGAGCCTCTCATCCAGCCAAATCAGATCTCTCCTACTTTGCACTGACGAGGACCAACAGTCCGAAACACCTTGTCTGCAAATGGAGATTCTGATTTGGCTTTTATCCTAAGTCATATTACAAGACTCGTTAAAGGGTTGATTGTGACTTGTAGGATCGCTACTTCCAATAGGTGGCGCTATAGAGTACAAGTCCTCTTTGTTTGAAGAGGCAATTTGCATACATTATCTTAGGGTATTATCCTAGGATAGGGCATCCACAATTTAGGGCACTCAAAGAGTATTTGAAGTGGTTATTGATGCAGATTCGCACACAAATCCTTCTAAGCTCTATGTAGAAACAGGAAGTTCTTGCTTGTATGAGTCATCATTAAAACTACAATTCGACTTCACTGCCATGTCCCTGGAAAGGTGAGGTGGGAGAGTAGAGCAGCTGGGTCAGGAGTTGAAGAGGAAGTAAAGCTGTTCTGCCAGTGACTTTGCAGTGATGTAGAATTTTAGTTCCAATGATGACTCATGCAGGGAAAAAGCCTTACTGTTTCTTCATGGGGCTTAGGATTTGGCTAGTTTGTTTTTAATCACGTGATGGCACAGACAAAGGAAAAGAGAAGAATTATCTGGATAGAAAAGCAAAATGAGCAATTGTAAGTACACAGTGCTATATAATATGATGGAGGGTTTCTAGACTACATTAGCTAAAAATTATTATTTTTATTGAGAAATATCCTGATGATTTCCCTAGACCTAGTTCACACAGTAATAGGCAATCATGCAGATTTATAGGTTATCCGCGGATGACAATGCTAAAAGCGCCATCACGGCAGCCATAACTGGCTGTCATTTTTCAAGGTACTGCATGTGCTAAAAACAAAGGGTAAATAACTTCAGAGGGCACAACCCAGGGTATCATACACTAAAATTCTCCCCATCTTTCAGGTTTCAACTTTACAACAGATTACATAAAAAAAATGAAAAGGAAAAAAAAGGAAAACTCGATGCGATTTCTCTTAATACAACTAAACACACAAAAGGGAGTTGTCCAACTATTCATACAATAGGAATGTATGCTACCCTATATACCGCATGATACAATTATAAATAGCACCGCACACTGCTGCCAAAACGTAGTTTACAATGCTTGAAAGACTATTCTGATTTATAGCAAGGATTTATTGGGTGACAGCTTGCGAGGGAAAACTAGATTTCTCTGTCTCTAAACCGATGGATATAAGCGGAATAAAACTACATGATCACATTACACTGTTCTGTTAACTAAAATTCAGAACCAGGGCAGAGACAAGCACGTTGTGACGCCACTTCATCCACATCCTGCCTCTGCTAGTCCCATATCAAGCAGAGTGCTCCGTAAAAGTGTTACAAGTCCGGCAGTGCATCTGTTCAGATCTGACGCCTTTCTCGGTTCTTCTGTTCTCTCAGTGTTACAGATGACAGAAGGGAGGGAGTGGTATTTTTACGAGACTTACACAATGTGGGAAGGGATAAAGCATGAACAGTCTCAGGGAGGGCAGAAAAAAAAAACAGCTTATAAGAAAGCACAAATTAAAAATGAGCTGTGATGACATATAAGCTACTTAAGACAGCAGCAAATGGGGTATAAACAGACCTCACAACCAGCCTATATTACTGGGAGAGAAAAATTGGAATTTTGAATCAGGCTGCAAACTGGAAATTAAAGCAGGAATGATGAATGGAGACTGAAAAAGTTTATTTACCAGGATGTGCGCTGTCATTATTCCCTGGTAATGCCAATGCAAGCAGGCAGTCACATACCACTAGACATGCTCGTCTTCTCTTAACAGAAGTACACAGAGAGGTCGAGCATGTCTAGTCAGTATGTGACTGAAAATATGCAAATCTTATACCTGCAGGCACGTCACCATCGGCAATACCGGGGAATCCCGGCAGCATGCACACTGCTCACACAAGTCAGTCACATAGAAAGACTGGAGACGTTCATCCCAAGCCTGGACAACCCTTCAATGAAGAAGAGTATTCTGTACGTATGACCCGTAGTGCTTTTTTGTATTTGTTTTTCCTAAAGGCCAACTTTTGGTTACCGTATTTAGACGAAGCAATAATCGGCAAATGGATGTCCGCAGAAATGCTGGTTCTGGATTATTGGCCCAATTAAACAGACCGACAAGACTTGTTCCTCTGGTGCAATGATTTTTATGCATGCGGATAAATTGTTTTCAGAACATGGCCTGTTGACAACATGATACTGCGTAGGGACAGAACAATCTCCACCATTGTATCGCCAGCCTGTGTCACAGACGAGTAAAAGCCCCGATCGGCTTGTATACAGTCTTAATGGCCCACAAGTCGATGACTCCAATGGAGTAATGGGAACTGAAAATAAGGGAAACTGCCCAGTATCGCCTCCTCTTTCAGGTGACACATCTTATCACCCCTAAATGTCCTACACACTTATGACACTGACACCTTCCTTCTTACCGCACCAAGTGCTAATGGATATTCCAGCAGGGCAGGCGGCAGAGGACATCACCTACCTCTTGTAAGGACCGGGCTGCTGGCTTGTCTTGGTGATTGGCCAGTATTAAAAAAGGTAAAGTGCATAGTTGTGGATGCTGCAGGGCGGAATGGAGCTCATTCCTGGCAGTTTCTAAGTCTTCTTCAGACGAGGCACTATCAAGGACAAATACGACTCCTTGAGATCCCTGGTAATAACGACTCCAGTATTTTCGGATATTGGCTGCTCCTGTGCAAAGAAAAGCAATTATCTCAAATAAATAATATATTGCAATAAATATACCTATATACAACTCTGGCAAAAATTAAGAGACCACTGCACAGTTTTATAAAAACCAGCTTCTCAACATGCCTGACAGCCATTCCATTCCAGTGTCAGTTGAATTCCAACCAGAGTTCACCTCATTCTACTTACTGTGCTTCTGATTAGGTGATCACCTGAACCAAATCTTATTTAACGAAGGAAAGTATAAAAAACCCTGCTGTGGTGTTCACAATCCTCTTGCAATAGGACAAGCTGGATGGCAAAACAAGTGCTAGTAATATCCCAAAAGTAATAGGAATGAGAAAATAACTTTTAACCATGCCAAAGGAGTTGAAAAGAAGAGTCGTGAGTGAGAGAAAGAAGGGCTCAATTCTGGCTTTACTAGCAGAGGGATACAGTCAGCGTCATGTTGCCTCCATCCTTAAAATTTCTACGATGGCAGTCCATTACAACAAGGTCAAGCAGCAGACATTGGGGACAACAAAGCTACAGACTGGCAGAGGGCGAAAATGACTCACCACTGACCGGGATGACAGTCATCTTATTCGAGTGTCACTCAGCAACCGCAGGATGACATCAAATGACCTACAAAAGGAATGTCAAATGGCAGGTGGGGTGAAGTGCATGGCAAGAACAGTTCGTAACAGCTCCTAGAGGCAGGGCTCAAGTCATGTAAAGCTAGAAAAAAGCCTTTTATCAATGAGAAGCAAAAAAAAAGACTATAAGGATTGGACTATAGAGGACTGGAGTAAGGTAATCTTCTCTGATGAGTCTAATTTCAGCTTTGCACAACACCTGGTCGTCTAATGGTTAGACGGAGACCTGGAGAGGCGTACAAGCCACAGTGACTTGCACCCACTGTGAAATTTGGTGGAGGATCGGTGATGATCTGGGGATGCTTCAGCAAGGCTGGAATTGGGCAGGTTAATCTTTGCGAAGGACGTATGAATCAAGCCGCATACAAGGTTATCCTGGAAAAACAGTTGATTCCTTCTGATCAGACAATGTTCCCCAACTCTGAGGACTGGTTTTTCCAGCAGGACAATGCGCCATGCCACACAGCTAGGTCAATCAATGTGTGGATGAAGGACCACCACACTAAATCCCTGTCATGGCCAGCCCAATCTCCGGACCTGAACCCCATTGAAAACCTCTGGAATGTAATCAAGAGGAAAATGGATAGTCACAAGCCATCAAACAAAGAACTGCCTAAATGTTTGTACCAGGAGTGGCATAAGGTCACCCAAAAGAAGTGAAAGACTGGTGGAAAGCATGCCAAGACGCATGAAAGCTGTGAATAAAAATCACGGTTATTCCACAAAATATTGATTTCTGAACTCTTCCTGAGTTAAAACATTAGTATTGTTGTTTCTAAATGATCATGAACTTGCTTTCTTAGCATTATTTGAGGTCTGCAAGCACTGCATTTTTTTTGTTATTTTAACCATTTCTCATTTTCTGAAAATAAATACAAAATGTATTGCTTGGAAATCCGGAGACATGTTGTCAGTAGTTTATAGAATAAAAGAGCAATTTACACTTTACTCAAAAATATACCTATAAAGAGAAAAATCAGACAAACTGAAAATTTTGCAGTGGTCTCTTAATTTTTGCTATATACACACACATATACATATATACATACTTAGACTGAAATTGCAACACCAAGAAGAAAGCATTGTGGAATCATACAAATTACAGGATGATAGATGTAAGGCACTAGGATGTAAGGCAACCTCTTGGACAATGTCTTATCCATCGGCTCTTTCACAAAAAAGTTTATATTATATATAAGTTTTTGAAACCCTTAGATGTGAGATTTAACTCAGATCAGATCTGATTGGCTGCAACCGTCACATTCTGAGAGGAAGGAGCGGACTCGGACAGAATGTGACGGCTGCAGCCGATCAGCAGCTGCGGCGCCTCCTGCTGGATGTGGATATCGGTGATGCAGGAGAGCGGCAGGCACAGCATTGCGTGTGTACGTGACAGACGAGTCAATTTCTTTCTTTCTCCTTATTCTGTCAAATTAAAGTGAAGCAGTCAACAGATATGGACATTGTTTAAATCTGTTAAAATATTGTTTAAATCAGTGTTATATGGATTTGGATAAAAAAAAATGGCTTTTTATCATATCACAACCTATATTAATGAATAAAATAAGTAATCTTGCAATTTTCACACTGGACACCAGAGATTGTTTAGACTCTTATCTCCTGTCCTTTCAGGAAGAGTTTTCAGCAAGGATTCTAATCATTACAGGGAGGATTGCAGTGACAGGTAACACCGCTGATAACACAGGATCCACCAATCACAATAAGCGATTACCCTTCTCCCTCCCTTCACAATCACCTTTGTACCCGCTCATTAGACACTTCAATAAAAAAAAAAGATAGGGTTAAGATCTGACCAATGTGGCTAATGTACATGTGGATCTCCCTAAGGAAGAGTCTAAAGGGTATGCCACACTAAACAACATCGCTAACGGGATCGCTAAAAAACGTCACTATTTAGCGATCCCGTTAGCGATGTTGTTGTGTGAGGCATCTACCAGCGACGTGGCCCCTGCTGAGATCCTGCTGTGATCTCGCTCGTCGCTGACATCGTTCCGGACCCTATTTTATCGTTGGCGCCCCCGCTGGTAAGTATATATCGCTGAGTGTGGCACCTTTTCTTAGCGATTTAGCGGTACTTTTGTACCGCTAAAGTCGTTAAGGAGATCGCTAACTGCGATAGCGTCCTTAACGACATCGCTAAGTTAAGCCGCTATCAGCGATATAGAAACAATCCCGCTAGCGATCGCATTAGTATGCGTCGTTATCGTGATCGCTAGCGGGATTGTTTAGTGTGGCAGTACCTTAAGAAAACCCCAGTGATCAGTGGAGAAACTGAAAATTTTCTATTTTTAAAAGAGATTGCTATATGTTAAATAAATAAGTATATAATATTAAAACACAAAGATTGGATTTAATCAGCATTTTCTAATAATAGCTTCTCTTTAATAAGAAGATGTTTGCAAGTGTTGGACAAATCCTTTACAGAAGATTTTGTTTTTTCTTAATTTCCTCACTGCATTTCAGTAGCCTTAAAAGGGAATCTGTCAGTAGGATCAGAGCTTCTATATGAGCGTGTAGGTCATAGGAAACTGAATAAAATGACACCTTGATATCTGGGATCCGATGTCTTATTCCAGATTAATCCACATTTTTAATATTATGTAAATGAGCTGTTAAGATCTATGGGCGGGACATAGATCTCCCAGAGAATCTGCCTCCTGAGATTATAAATAAAAGGAGACGTTAACAGTGTGAGACATGTAATGACGGACGGCCTGACTCCTGATCTACAGGTCTTACACTGGTAACTCCCTTTTCATTTATAATAAGCCTGGTGGCAGATTCTCGAGGAGATCTATGTCCGGCCTATAGATCTTAAGAGCTCATTTACATATTAAGAAAAACATGGATTTCTCAGGAATAAGAGATCGGATCACAGGTATCAAGGTGTCATTTTATTCAGCTTCCTATGACCTACATGCCCAAATAGACGGCTTAGGGGGGTTGAGCCTACTGACAGATTCCCTTTAACGTGTTTAATTTTTATGGTAGTGTGAATACCTATTAATTTTAGTTTTTTTTATTTTAATGCAATATATTTTGTTCTAGATAGTGTTTGCTTTATTTCTTTACAAACTTTAAAATAGAGATGTTACATACAAAATATTTAAAGGGATCTAATAATGTAATAAAGCAATAATGTATTGTCATACTCCTGCATCTGATCTGTGTCATAACAATTCAGTGATCCGAGGAAAGGAGGGACCACTTTTTATCATGTTGTGGTCACACTCTATGGTGCGGTCAAAGGGTTAAAAGTCACAATAAAAAGACATTGCTAATCATTAGGGGTCAATATGGTTGTTGGGGTTTGAAGAATCCATATTTTTATTATGGTCTCCTTAAGAGAACTTGATCACAGATTGTCCGAACGCTTTCCTGTAATTAGTAAGTGTTCAATTTCTCTGCGGCGCCTCCACAGGGCAAACGAAGAATTACTAAGTGCCCAATAAAAAATAGTTAATCCATTGAAAACATTAAATGTGTCAAATTCTCCTTGAAGCCGCTGCACCAGAAAAGGTGCTGAACAGAGACCCTCCCAGTGTATATTCACATTTCCCTAGCTATGTACTTGGAAATTAATTTTCTAAACCGGACAACCTATTTTAGCATGTAATTATGATCCAGAGGTCAGCGATTCCTACACGTCCCTGGATACAACACTCACTGATTGCACAGTTACATTCAGAAATCTAGAAAAAGCATAAAAAGTCAAAGCCACAATAACAAAGCAACATCGCCTTATTTTATGACTAAGCAGCTAAGGTGTAAGAATGTTCAGAACCCCCCTGAAGTCCTGATGAAAAGTACAAAGCACCTTACTCATCCTATAACACCCGCTGCCTCGGCAGGAGGACCACATCCTCAGTATGTGCTGGGATGCAATCATTTGGACAATGTCCAGACAACACGTGATTCACGGTCCATCGGGGGACGAATCGTTGAAAACGAGAATTAACATCACTATGTACATGGAGATCAGCCAACATGAAGACTGGAAAATAACGCTCCTCAGAAAAAGCTAAAATATTCAGAATTTGTGAGCATTTTGGCCTTACTTTTATCTAGAGTTGGTGCGAATCGATTTGCCGGACCATGGGCCATGTCAATAATCTGTGGCCACTGGACGGATCACCTTCCACCTTCCGACATCAGTGGGTCTTCATTTCTTTAGCAGGCTTGACAGGACATCACATGAGCGTCACACCGCAACGATGACGCTGCAAGACACCGACTAATCAGACGCAAAGCCATGGATGCCAAGGAGGTAGGAGGCCATTCTCAGGGCTCCTGTCCAGTGGCCACAAGTTATCGACGTGACTGATGGATTGGGTCCTGTGAATCGTTTCGCACCAACGCAAGCTCTAAACTAGCAGCACACCAGATGTACAATGTATTCCAAGGAGGTAGGAGGCCGTTCTCAGGGCTCCTGACCAGTGGCCACAAGTTATCGACGTGACCGATTGATCGGGTCCTGTGAATCGTTTCACAACAACGCAAGCTCTAAACTGGCAGCACACCGGATGTACAATGGATGCCAAGGAGGTAGGAGGCCGTTCTCAGGGCTCCTGACCAGTGGCCACAAGTTATCGACGTGACCGATTGATCGGGTCCTGTGAATCGTTTCACAACAACGCAAGCTCTAAACTGGCAGCACACCGGATGTACAATGGATGCCAAGGAGGTACGAGGAAGCGCTCAAGGCTCCTGTCCAGTGGCCACAAGTTATCGACGTGACTGATGGATCGGGTCCTGTGAATCGTTTCACAGCAACACAAGCTCTAAACTGGCAGCACACCAGATGTACAATGGATGCCAAGGAGGTACGAGGCCGTTCTCAGGGCTCCTGTTCAGTGGCCACAAGTTATCGACGTGACTGATGGTTCGGTTCCTGTGAATCGTTTCACACCAACACAAGCTCTAAACTGGCTGCACACCAGATGTACAACGGATGCCAAGGAGGTACGAGGACGCTCTCAGGGCTCCTGTCCAGTGGTCACAAGTTATCGAATTGACTGATGGAACGGATCCTGTGAATTGTTTCACAGCAACACAAGCTCTAAACTGGCAGCACACCAGATGTACAACATCACTATTAATAATAGAATGACCACCTTACTGTGAATTATCCATCCCTATATTTGGAGAAGTCAACATCATTAAGGGGTTATCCAGGATTATACAACTTATTTTTACTACAAACCTAAGAACTAAACTACCTGCCTGTTCTGCCTGGCTCCGATCCCTGCCGGCACAGAGTGATCCCCATCGGCTTCCACTGATGTAACGTCAACACAGCAGCAGTTTCTCTACCTGCTCTGCTCTGTTTAATGGGGTGAGGCTGTGGAAGACATGCTGATTGACAGCCGACTCTCCACTGACTAACTACGGGGAGCCGACTGTCAATCAGCATGACGTCAGTAGTCACAACCCGTCGACCGCTAAGCCCAGTAGAAGAGCTGCTCTGTTGACATGGAGTAGCTAAATCGCCAGAAGGAGAGTTTAGTAACTGCTTTGAGACACCGCTTGGTGCAACAGAGAGGTAGCTGCCTCGGTTACCAACTAGCTGCCTGTTATTTTTTAGGCTTATAGTAAAAGAAAATATAGTAGTCCTAGACAACCCCTTCAAACTGGACATACATGAGGCAGCTGTCGGTCAAACATTTGTTCAGCAGATCGTTATTTATCCCAATTCACCCATGCTGCGGCGTTTCAGAGAAAGCATACTATGGGGAGAAGCTGTCGGGGGCCAGCCTCGGACTAGTCATTTTACCCACATGGTCCCAGCCGCAGCATTTCAGAGTAACACATGTGGCTGAAATAAAACAACCTGTGTTTTTCCTTTAAGAACAAAAATGTTTGTGGTTTTTACTGGTTGATAATGAATTACTTGTACTATTTATGGCATGTCTGGTGAATAAAACAATGGATGAAGCTGGAGGGCTGCAGTCTTTTTTTCTTGCACCTTAGTGCGTCTCTGGACCGGACACTTTGCTACTGCACCCGTAGTGTGGACACGTCATTGGGGAAAGTTCTGCTTCTTTTATCAGATCTACATTTACCGCGCTGCTGCTTCCGGCCTGTAAATGGTGACACTTTGGTGGTCCAGTGGTCCACTTTGACAAATATTGGGGATCTGCAGTCGATCAATGGCTGCTGCTTGTTGTGTTACGTGACCGCTGCAGCCAATGTCACATCACGTGCAGGAGTGGAGTATATATTGCTTTTATTTTCTATGTGGCACTGAGCTGATTAAGAAGCAAAAGTGCTGTTTGTGCCACCATGTTGCTTGACTAATGCGACCATTCTCTGTATTAAAATGTCTTAAAGGGAATCCATCACCTCCAAAACTATCTATATGTGCATGTAGCTCTTTAAAAAACAAGTCCAGCAACAACTATCCATGGCCAGTCCGCTCCTCCGCTACTGAGAAATCAGTGTTTGAATGGATATGCAAATGAGGGTGAAGAGCTATGATAGATCTGAAGCCTCTGTCACTCCAGCTCTAGACCCCACCCAGCGCCGCCCCTCCTACTTGACCGACGGCTCCTTTGTCTGAAGTCACACATCATAGTTACTGTCAAATAAGAGGAGGCGGCAACGAATAGAGCTGGAGTGATCGAGGCTTTAGATCTTTCAATGTCCATTCAAACGCCGATTTCTCCTAACAGATGAGTGGACAGACTATGGACTTACCTTTTAACGAATTACATGCGTATATAAATAGTTTGGGGGGAGAAATCCTGCTGACAAATTCTTTTTAAATTACAGTGCATCTCATGGTAAAAGATTATAAAATATGATAAAACAGTCCTGAGAAGTTCTCACGCGAGGTAGCAGAAGGCTCCTGGAAAAGTGTACAAACAAACCACCAATGATCTGATGTTGTCGCTGACTTATTGTAGCTGCAGATTTGCCCCCAATCTTGGCCTATGTTTGATTTCAATCATTTGCACTCACTAATGACAGCACAAAAACATCTCTAACATCTACATAAAAGTACTAAACAAAATCATAAAAATCAATAATGACCCTTTAAAAAAGGCCTTGTCACATGACTTAGGATAAGAACGCAAATCAGACACTCCATTTGTAGGCACTTGTTTCTGGGTATTCACCCATCATCAGTGCAAAGCTGGAGATCTTGTTTGGCTGGGTGAGAGGCCTCCGACGAGAGTCTATGGAGTACATTAGTAAGGAAAGCGCAAGCCCTTTTTGAAACCATAGACGGCTCCTCCTAAGGTCAGCTGTTCCCCAGGATTACTTTCAGATTAACCTGTGAACCTGATTAAGTAAAATCTACTGTAATAAATATCTGATTTATTATTTTTTTGTTGTACTATTAAAATATATTTTTGTTTAGTTTTTTTGAAAATTTATAAAAATGCCAAATAAATGAATATTGCACATTAGAGGCTGATTCAGGATTTCCATTCTGGGAACCTTTTAGCTAAAATTAATCATTAGTTTCCTGTTAATGCATAAATATAAAAATAAATAGCAATGCTGAATATGTCAGCGTGATTAATATGTGCTCGGAGCGCGGCCTTGTAACCAAATCTGTTTATGTCTCATAATATAACTTAAAGGTTGCGATTTACACATGCACACATCGGAATTAATGGCTGTTTAGAAAAGGCCAGTCGAAAATAATGACATCACTAAGGCTTGGAGGCCTCCTTTTTTCACCCCCAGATGGCCGCGAACGGACAAGAGGATCACTTTTTGCAATATTTTTTTTTTTTTTTTTTTTTACATACTAGATACCAAATTAAATGAAGGACAACTGCGTTAGTAGCCGAGAAAATAAAAAAATAATGGTCAGTTTTTGCGGTCACTTATCTGAATTTCCGTGGACCCCCCAGAGAAAGGTAGAGAAGTTCAGACTGCAAAAATCTCCCCAAATCCAGCACTTAGAGCAGACCTGTCGTCGGATTTTACAATACAAACTGCATACATTATTAAATAGATCTCTTAGAACTGATGAGGCTGGGGTACTTTCTTTGAAAGCCTTGTCAGAACAGCTATTAAATCTCTAAAAAGTAATATAAGCATTTTATGAGCCAGGCTTATTTTTAATAATCAGCAAGTGTAGCTCTTAAAAAGGGTTATGCACCCATGATGACATGATTTTTAAAAGCAAGTACACCAGCCACATCAAGTCTAAGACATAATAAAAGGTTAATCTCCACAACTTTGAAATTGATAACCTATTCTATATTTGATAGGTGGGGATCAGACTACTGGCGCACACACTAATCAGCTGTTCTCAGAGTCGGCCGAAGCTTACAGGGGTATTCCCATCTCCAAGATCCTATCCCAATATGTAGCAGATGTAATAATATTAGCAAGTCCCTACAATTAGAAATGTAGTATAGTTTTTCTGATTCGCTATGTCGCTTTCCTCATGTGCCGGCATTGCTGGACCTTAGGTGACCATGGGTTACGACCACTAGCAACTAGCTGTCACTATCATCAGTGGTCGTAACCATGGATACCTAAGGTCCAGCAATGCCGACACATGAGGAAAGCGACATAGCGAATCAGAAAAACTATACTACATTTCTTACTGGAAGTATTTGTGAATATTACTATGATTACATGATATATTCTATATTAGGATAGGGGCTTGGAGATGGGAAAACACCTTTAATGCTAAATTAATGAAACAAAAATGCTCTATAATGGGTAATGAAAAGGAGTAATGGACAGATAGGACACTATAGAATATAAAGGCCAATAAAGCAAGTGGGATAGTCAATGAAAACCCAAAGCCAGAGCAAAACCGAACACCATCTAAAGACAAGAAAAGTGCTTGGCCTATAAAAGGCTTCCTATGCCTACTGCTGCTCTCCACAAAGAGAAACTTAATCCCTTAGGCCGGGATCACACATGCGAGGAAATCGTCCGATGCTCGCATGAGAAATCCCAGCTCTGGCGCCGGCACTCGGGAGTTGAGTGCGCAGCTGCATGTAGTTATATGCAGCCGTTCACTCCACTCCCGAGTGCCAGCGCCAAAGCTGGGATTTCACATGCGAGCATCGGACGATTTCCTCGCATGTGTGATCCCGGCCTTAGACCCACTATCAGAGGCCTCTCACCCAGCCAAACTAATTCTCCTGCTTTGCACTGATGATGGGCAAACAACCCGAAACACGTGTCTGCAAACAGATTTCCAGATTTGTCTTTTTATCCCACATCACTTACAACGTCGCTATAAAAATATCGATATTGAGTTTTGGATTGCTACTTTCACTAAGGGGCTCTAGATTTCCTGTCCTTGTCTCTGTAGCGGCTTTTTGCATATTATTGTTAGAAGCGTGTCCCCGGTTAACGCAAGCGGATGTGCTGCTTACAACGATGAATTTATACACAGAATTTCAGCCAGTTATGGGGAACGAGCGATCCAATGAATGCTCATTCAGCCAATGATCAGCATACCATCAGTATCAGCCTTACCAGAAAACATGAAATGAAGATTCATATCGCCCTCCACTCCACGCATTTCACCGCTATGTAATGACAATTTAATATTTCAAGCACCATGGATAAGAAAACCAGAAAAAATAACTTCTATGTATCTTTAGCTTCTCATACTTTGGTTTTTCATGATTTAGGCTCCTGAATATATGAAACAATGCAAACAGTTCCCGTATAAAATCAGCTATTAGGGCTAAAGCCATGTACACAAGAACCTATTCACCTTCTCCACAATGGTCAAAACTCCTCTCCTGACACAAAGCAGATGCTGGGACGACTCATAGATCCTCGGCTGATCATGGAGTCAGCAGGACGTCCATTCTGGCATCTGTATCTTACATGTGTTCGATATCCATCTTGTTCGGAATTATGCCCAAGAGGGAAATCCATATAAAAAAGAAAAAGTGAAGAAACACCCTCTTGTGATGTATGCCACGCTAACCC
This sequence comes from Oophaga sylvatica, assembly GCA_033576555.1. Lineage (NCBI taxonomy): Eukaryota > Metazoa > Chordata > Amphibia > Anura > Dendrobatidae > Oophaga > Oophaga sylvatica. The sequence continues at coordinate 952,357,464 of JARQOD010000001.1, read as the reverse complement.
CTTCCTACAGATGTGAGGGATTTCTATAGAACTGGTTTCAACAAGGCTGTATAGGATTGGTAAAATATGGCGGTTTTCTGCACCCCAGCTGTCTACAATGTCATTGCATAGAATGGAATTAAGCTGCAATACTGTGTACAACCTGAGGACAGGTGTGGCGCTGTTCATCACAGACCGTGCACGTTATTCTAATAATGGACAAACACTTAATAAGTACGCTCAATAAGAATAATACTGTAAAAACGTCACACTCTGAGCTATACAGAGTGCAGAAGAAAGCTCAAGGTGTGGTAGATAGAACAACAGGGCACCCCATCTAGGTGGTTGTGCAAAAAGAAAAGTCCACAATGCTTATTTTTGTTAGTCTGGGTCAGCAAGAAAAAATGTCTAAAAGAATAATCCCAAAAATGTCTCTTATTCTGTCATAGTTGCGACGTTTTGACCTGCCTTAGGTCTTTGAAAAAGACTAGTGATGAGAGAACGTGCTCGGACAAGGTGATATCAGAGCATGCTCGGGTGCTAACAAAGCGACCTTGGCATGCTCAAAAACGGTGTTCGAATCCCTGCGGCTGCATGTCTCAGACAAGCTACCCTGAGGAAGCTGCATGTCTCAGACGAGCTACTCCTGAGGAAGACACTGTCGATACACGTGGGGCTCCACTCCCACTATGGATTGTACTTTGTGAGCATAGGGGCATCTATTGCTTAGTTGCTAATTATTGTTTGCAGCTATTTTTTGACTTGCTATTTTGTCAGCTATTACTCGCTTTATATATTCAAGAATCTTTGCAATATCATTCCCTGTATAATACCATGCATAGATATATGGTTTGAGGATTTTGTGCTTTTAACATAATGTGCTTATGGGACTTGAGGGACTTACTTACAGTGGGTTCAGAAAGTATTCAGACCCCTTTAAATTTTTAACTCTTCTTTTCATTGCAGCCATTTGGTAAATGCAAAACAGTTCATTTTTTCTCATTAATGTACACTCTGCACCTCATCTTCACTGAAAAAAAACAATGTAGAAATTTTTGCAAATTTATTAAAAAAGCAAAATTGAAACATTACACGGTCATAACTATTCAAACCCTTTGGTCAGAACTGAGTAGAAGCACCTTTGATCTAGTACAGCCATGAGTCTTCTTGGGAATGATACAAGTTTTTCACACCTGGATTTGTGGATCATCTGCCATTCTTCCTTGCAGATCCTCTCCAGTTCCGTCAGGTTGGATGGTGAACGTTGGAGGACAGTCATTTTCAGGTCTCTCCAGAGATGCTCAATTGGTTTAGGTCAGGGATGTGGCTGGGTCAGTCAAGAATGGTCACAGAGTTGTTCTGAAGCCACTCTTTTGTTATTTTAGCTGTGTGATTAGGGTCATTGTCTTGTTGGAAGGTGAAGCTTTGGCCAAGTCTGAGGTCCAGAGCACTCTGAAAGAGGTTTTCATCCAGGATATCTCTGTACTTGGCCGCATTCATGTTTCCTTCAATTGCAACCAGTCGTCCTGTCCCTGCAGCTGAAAAACACCCCCATAGCATGATGCTGCCACCACCATGTTTCACTGTTGGGATTGTATTGGGCAGGTGATGAGCAGTGCCTGGTTTTCTCCACACATACCGCTTAGAATTATCACCAAAAAGTTCTATCTTCGTCTCATCAGACCAGAGAATCTTATTTCTCATAGTCTGGGAGTCCTTCAAGTGTTTTTTAGCAAACTCTATACGGACTGTCAAATGTCTGGCACTGAGGAGAGGCTTCCGTCGGGCCACTCTGCCATAAAGGCCTGAATGGCGGAGGGCTGCATTGATAGACGACTTTGTGGAACTTTCTCCTATCTCCCTACTGCATCTGTGGAGCTCAACCACAGTGATCTTGGGGTTCTTCTTTACCTCTCTCACCAAGGCTCTACTTCCACAATTGCTCAGATTGGCTGAACGGCGAGGTCTAGGAAGACTTCTGGTGATCCCAAACTTCTTCCATTTAAGGATTATGGAGGCCACTGTGCTCTTAGGAACCTTGAGTACTGCAGACATTCTTTTGTAACCTTGGCCAGATCTGTGCCTTGCCACAATTCTGTCTGAGCTCCTTAGCCAGTTCCTTTGACCTCATGATTCTCATTTGGTCTGACATGCACTGTGAGCTGTGAGGTCTTATATAGACAGGTGTGTGCCTTTACAAATCAAGTCCTATCAGTTTAATTAAACATAGCTGGACTCCAATGAAGTAGAACCATCTCAAGGAGGATCACAAGGAAATGGACAGCATGTGATGCAACTATGAGTGTCTGAGCAAAGGGTCTGAATACTTACGACCATGTGATATTTCAGTTTTCTTTTTAAATAAATTTGCAAAAATTTCTACACTTCTGGTTTTTATCAGTCAAGATGGGGTGCAGAGTGTACATTAATGAGAAAAAAAATGAACTTTTTTGCATTTACCAAATGGCTGCAATGAAACAAAGTGAAAAATTTAAAGGGGTCTGAATATTTTCCGATCCCGCTGTATATATTGAGGAACTTTGTGCATTTAACACAGTGTGCTCATGGGATATAACATATATTCTTTCTCCTCCTATTTTCCATACCGGATTCTGTTTAATGCTTTCCATATAATTCATCATTCAGCATTATTGCACTTTTTTGCCTATGTTTACATGCTTTTCTCTTAACTTATATATGCTCCATAATCCATTTCTGGGACAATTAACCACATCATAGGTTGTTTTGGTGTGTGGTTCTTGCAGACCATGTTTTGCCCCTTTTAAATGCTTTGAATCCATTTGTTTTCCCATATGTTGTTTCCATCATGCTTTAACCCCTTAGTGACAGAGCAAATTTGCAGCTTAATGACCAGGCCAATTTTTACAATTCTGACCACTGTCACTTTATGAGGTTATAACTCTGGAACGCTTTAACGAATCCCGCTGATCCCGAGACTGCTTTTTCGTGACATATTGTACTTCACGTTAGTGTTAAATACATTTTTATATGACTTGCGTTTATTTATGAAAAAAACGGAAATAAGGTGAAAATTTTGGAAATTTAGCAATTTTCAAACTTTAACTTTTTATGCCCTTAAATCAGAGAGATATGTCACACAAAATAGTTGCTAAACAACATTTCCCACATGTCTACTCTACATTAGCACAATTTTGGAAACAAAATTTTTTTTTGTTACGAAGTTAAAAGGTTAAAAGTTGACCAGCGATTTCTCATTTTTACAACACCATTTTTAGGGACCACATCACATTTGAAGTCACTATGAAGGGTCTATATGATAGAAAATACCCAAAAGTGACACCATTCAAAAAACTGCACCCCTCAAGGTGCTCAAAACCACAATCAAGAAGTTTATTAACCCTTTACATTCTTCACAGAAACTGAAGCAATGTGGAAGGAAAAAATTTTACATTTACCTTTTTTTTTTTTTTTTTGCAAAAAATTTAATTCAGAACCAATTTTTTTTTTTATTTTATTAAGTGTTAAAAGAGAAAATGAACCACAATATCTGTTGTGCAATTTCTCCTGAATACGCAGATGCCCCATATGTGGGGGTAAACCACTTTTGGGCGCACACCAGAGGTCGCAAGGGAAGGAGCGCCGTTTGACTTTTTCAACGCAGAATTAGCTGGACGCTATTTAGCGTTTGGAGAGCACCTGATGTGCATAAACAGTGGAAACCCCCAACAAGTGACTCCATTTTGGAAACTAGACCCCTTAAGGAACTTCTCTAGATGTGTGGTGAGCACTTTGAACCACCAAGTGCTTCACAGAAGTTTATAACATAGAGCCGTGAAAATAAAAAATAATTTTTTTCACTCAAAAATGATTTTTTAGCCCGTTATTTTTTATTTTCCCAAGGGTAACAGGAGAAATTGGACCACAAAAGATGTTGTGCAATTTTTCCTGAGTACGCTGATACCCCATATGTGGGGGGAGAACCACTGTTTGGGCGCATGGGAGAGCTTAGAAGGGAAGGAGCGCCATTTTGTAATGCAGACTTTGATGGAATGTTCTGCAGACTTCATGTTGTGTTTGCAGAGCCCCTGATGTGCCTAAACAGTAGAAATTGGACCACAAAAGTTGTTGTGCAATTTTTCCTGAGTATGCTGATACCCCATATGTTGGAGTAAACCACTGTTTGGGCGCACGGCAGGGCTCGGAAGGGAGGGAGCACCATTTGACTTTTTGAACGCCATGTCGTGTTTGGAGACCCCCTGATGTGTTTAAATAGTGGAAACCCCTCAATTCTAGCTCCAACCCTAACTCCAACACACCCTTAACTGTAATCTCAACCCTAACCCTAATCTCAACCCTAACCCCAACCCTAACCCCAACCCTAATTGTAACCCTAACCCTAACTGTAACCCTAACGGAAAAATTAAAATATATTTTCTTTATTTTATTATATTTCCCTAACTAATGGGGTCATAAAGGGAGGGTTTATTTACTATTTTTTTATTGTGATCACTGTGATAGGATTTATCACAGTGATCAAAATGTACCTTCACTGAATGAATGAATCTGCCGGCCAGTCGATTCGGCGGGCACACAGCGCATGCGCCCGCCGTTTTCTTTACAGGAAGAAGACGCCGGGAGCCATGGGAGGACGGGGGGGTGGGTGGGAGGACACCGGGAGGTACAGGGGACAGATCGGGGGAGGAGAGAGAAATTAAATGCAAAATCGCGGCTTTTTTTGCGGTCGCCGTTATATGGTTAATAACGGCGATCGCAAAAGCGGGGTCAGTAAAAACTGACCCGAATCATGTTCTCTGAGACCCAGGAGAAAATCCGACTCTGGGGGGCGCTATATACTTTCTCCACAGCGCCGTGAATTACCGGTGCTGTGGTTTAAGTACCCTTAACCACCGCCGTTAAAAGGCATATCGGCGGTCGTTAAGGGGTCAATAAAATGTAATATATACAGTTGCGCTCAGCACCACGGAGAGAGGGTGGTTTCCACAGGAAACCTACAGATAAAAGGGTGGTACCTCTCCCTCGTATCAGTTGGTTTACAGATCATAGGAGGACCTCCATGTTATTGACAACAGTTACATATCTTTATCATACTACTTATCAGAAAACACACCGTGTTTACATATAAATCACACCACAAACCGTGAAAGCATGCTCACCCACACGTGACTGGAGGGAATAAACAGGTGCCGTCATGGGCTCTGAGAAATCTTGTTACCGGTAAGTAACTGTCTTTCTCCTTCCCCTATGACAGCACCACGGAGAGAATTACATAGAATTGTATCTTAGAGAGGGACCACAGCCTGAAGAACCCTTCTCCCAAAGGTTAGGTCAGAAGAGGCTAGGTCCAGCTGATAGTGCTTGAAAAAGGTAGAAGGTGATGACCAAGTGGCAGCCTTACATATCTGCTCTATTGATACCTCCGACCTTTCGGCCCAGGAGGTTGCCACTGCTCTTGTGGAATGAGCTCTCGGACCCTCCGGGGCGACATTCCCACTAGAAGAGTAGGCTAACGATATTTCATCTTTTATACATCTCGCCAAGGTACATTTGGAGGCCTTGAGTCCCTTCCTAGGCCCCTGAAAGCATACAGAGATCCTTACTTCCTACACCCCTGGGTGGACTCTAGGTACTGAACCAAACATCTTTTTACATCTAAGGTGTGAAATTTTTCTTCCTCCATATTTTTGGGGTTAGAACAAAAGACTACCTCTTGGGACCTGTGAAACCGAGATGCTACCTTGTGCAAGTAAGCAGGGTCATGTTTTAAAATAACCCTATCCTCTAGGATCTTAAGGTACTGTCACACTATGCGAGATCGCTAGTGAGATCGCTAAAGCGTCAGCGATTTTATGACGCAGCAGCGACCTCGTTAGCGACGTCGCTGTGTGTGACATGTAGCAGCGATGTGGCCCCCGCTGCGATGTCGCTGATCGTTCATGAACGTTCTGAGACGTTTTTTGGTCGTTGGTGTCCCGCTGGTGAGCCTGAATCGCTGAGTGTGACACCCTTTATGAACGACTTTACCAGCGGCGCAGGCGGGACTAGGTTTTCCCAACGACCGCAGAGGTCGTTATACAGATCGCTGATTTCTGATGAGATCTTTGTGTTTGGAAGCTAACTAGCGACCACATAGCGATCGCACCAACGATCTCGCCAGGTCGTGTCGTTGTCGTGATCGCTGGTGCGATCGCTAAGTGTGACAGTGCCTTTAGTGAAGGGAGGCCCTGCAGATAAGGCCTGTAAGTTGCTTACTCTTCGGGCTAATGTTAGAGCCACTAGAAGGACCATTTAAGGGACAAGACCTTGAGAGGGACCAAATCCAGGGGTAGCTAAGGAGCAAAAGGAGTCCACCTTCATGTTGTAGATATTGGTAAAAGATCTATGACCGGGAGACCCCACTTTTTCACAATCTGTTTGAAAACAGACTCCTTCAGTGCCCACTCACCTTGTCTCAACTGAGTGTGGCTCAAAAAGTCTTCCATGTGATTCTCTACCCCCCAAATGTGTAGTCCCGACAGGGATAGGAGATGGCTTTCCACCAAACTGAAAATCTGAGATGTTGTGTTCATCAGGGCCCGTGACCTGGTTCCCACTGATGGTTCAGATAGGCCACCACCATCTGATTGTCTGAAAATATTCATATATGATGACCTCGCAGGGTATCCAGGAATTCTAACAGGGCATAACTCACTACCTGCCTGTAGCTCCTTTTGGTTTGAGGATACCTCGAGCTCCTGCCCCTTCTAGATCCCCTGAGTAACCTTGTGGCCCAGATGAGCCCCCACATCCAGTGGTGCTTGCATCCGTGGTAACTAATCGGGACACTTTTGTTACCCAAGGGACCCCTTTGGTTAGATTGATCATATTTTCCCACCAACTCAGGGAACGAATAATAACCGAAGACAGAGTCATGTGCCCTTCCAAGTGACTTTTTAGTGAGATTTTTTTTTTTTTTTTAAATCTCCCACTGGATGTCCCTGGTGTGTAACTGGGCCACTGAACTGCTGGAAAACAAGCAGTAAGGGACCTAGCAGGGACATGGCCTTCCTCGAAGTCATGGATGGGTTTTGTGAGACTTTCAATACCTGATCTATAATCATCCCCTTTTTCTCTACTGGGAGGCGGCACTCTTGCTTCCGGGAGTCCAATATCAGTCCTAGGAACTCTTGTACAGTCTTTGGCTCGAGCCTTGATTTTTTTTTTTTTTTGTTAGGTTTAAAAGCCAGCCCAGGTCTACGAAGGTAGTTATTACACTGTCTAGCTGTACTCTGCAAAGTTGAGACAATCAAAATGTCCTGTTCCTTCAGGTGCGCCATAGTCTCTGTCACTAATTTGGTAAACACCTAAGGGGTTATCGATAACCTGAAGGGAAGGGCCTTGTATTGGAAATAAATTATTCCTCCTTTTATGGAGACCGCTACCTTGTGGAACCTCTGAGAGTCTTTGTGTATAGGGACATGGTAATATGCGTCGCTGAGAACCAGAACCATCATGAAGCAATTGGGAAACAATATTTTGATGGCCGACTTTATTGACTCCATCTTGAACTTTTGTGTTTTTACATACCCGTTCAATGTTCTCAAGTTTATAATTGTCTGGTAACCCATATGGTTTCTTAACCAGAAACAATGGGGAGTAGAATCCCTTCCTCCTTTCTCAAGGAGGAACCAGCTGGAAAACACCTTTGCTCACTAGGTCCAAAACCTCACACTCCAGGGACTCTTGTTTCTTCAGAGAGAATTGTAGGAGAGTCATGACAGAGTTCTGGGGAGGGAGTGAATGGAAGTCTATGCGCACGCCCTCCCTGATGAGATTTAATATCCAGGGACTGTTTGAAATTTTCTCCCAGGCCAGAAGGAAACAGGATAGTCTGCCCCACACCTGGGAAAGACCGTCACTTTCGAGGGCTTGCCATCACAAGAGGAACTTCCGAAGAGGAATCCCTTGTCTTTCTTCCTCCCTTCATCTCATCATCTCCTCTGCTCTTTCGGGGGCCTCCTCCGGAAGAATTTCCTACTCTGAAAGGACCATTTGAAGGGGAGTGGCCAGGTTAGGGAAACCTTTTTCTTATCCCCTGCCTTCTGGGGGATGTCATCCAACGTTGATGTCACCTGACAAAACAAAGGTGACATCAACCCCACAAATATGAACCTCGCCACCGCTACAGGGCAAGTGGGAAGAGCCAGTCAAAGCACCAGAATTCTCGCATCTAATAGTTGTGCCTTTTCTGGGCAGCTGCGGGCTGCTATTTTTAGGCTGGGGGGGGTCAATATCCATGGCCCCTTACCAGCTTGAGAATACCAACCGCCAGCTGTGAGCTTTAGCAAGGCTGGTTGTCAAAAATAGGGGGGACCTCATGCCGTTTTTTTAAATTTAAATAATTTAAAAAAAAAAAAAAAAAAAACAGCATGGGGACCCCTCTATTCTTGACAACCAGCCTTGCTGAAGCTAATAGATGAGGGTTGCAGCCCCCAACTGTGAGTTTCGCCTGGCTGGTTATAGAAAATACAGGGGAACCTATGCTATTTTTTTTCATTTATTTATTATAGCGCAGGAGGCGGCTGATGAATATCCCCCCCCCATCAGCCGCTCCTGCTGTCTCTTTTATCACTTTAATGTAACTCATCATTCTACCCTGTTGGCGCCGATCGCCGGCAGAGCAGGGGAGAATGATGAGAGCTGTGTTCAGCACCCGGCGCTGGAGAACAGCATCGCTTCCTCCCTGGCACCCGTCCCTTTGGTACTGATGCGGCACACACATACCACACGTGTGCCGCCAAGTATTACACACACACGGACATCTTCAGTACCGGAAATATCAGGACGTGTGAAAGAGGCCTTATAGCGGATTTTTATGTTTGGTAGCTGTCACACACTATAAAAGATGCTTTTTATTGCAAAAAATAGTTTTTGCCTCACATTTTGAGACCTATAATTTTTCCATATTTTGGCCCGCAGAGTCACGTGAGGTCTTTTTTTTTGCAGGACAAGTTGACGTTTTTATAGGTACCATTTTCGGGCACATTTTTTGATCGCTTTGTATTCCGATTTTTGGGAGACAGAATGAGCAAAAACAAGCAATTCATGAATTTCTTTGGGGGGGGGGCGTTTCCAGCGTTCCGTGTGTGGTAAAATTGATAAAGCAGTTTTATTCTTAGAGTCAGTATGATTACAGCGATACCTCATTTATATCAGTTTATTTTTTCTCTAAAAGTTTTTATTGTATAAAAGCGCCAAAACATAATTATTTTTGTATCGCTTTATTCTGAGAGCTATAACTCTTTTACTTTTCCGGCGATTGAGCTGTACGGCGGCTTGTTTTTTTGCGGGACGAGATGACGTTTTCAGTGGTACCATGTTTATTTATATCCGTCTTTTTGATCACACGTTATTCCACATTTTGTTCGGCGGTATGATAAAGCATTTTTTTTTGCCTTTTTTTTAATGGTGTTCACTAAAGAGGTAACTAGGGGACAGTTTTATAGGTCGGATTGTTGTGGACGCGGCGATACCAAATGTGTACTTTTATTGTTTAGATTATTTACATTCAACTATTTAGTGATAGAATATATTGAATTTTTTTATAACTCATTTTTATTTTTTTTAAATATTTTTACAATTTTAAAAAAAAATGTTCTCTTTTTTTTTTTTTTTTTTTTTAACTTTTTTACTTTGTCCCACTATGGGACAATCATTTTTTGCAGGCTGATCGCTTCTATAGCATGCAGGTGAAGCAGCATCTGCATGCCATAGAAGCTGTCAGCGCTGCACTGACAGGGAGACTTGTTGATCATGCACTGCGCATGATCGGCAAGTTTGCTAGGTCTTGTGACCTGGATGTCGTCATGACGACATCGGGTCACCATGGCAACGATCGGGACCCCGCGTCACGCTGTGGGGTCTCCGATCCAAAGGCAGAGGGGCTGTTGATCGCAGCATTTCGGGGGTTTAAGTGCCGGTAGCGGTGCGTGACCACTCCGGATGTCAGCTATCAGAATCAGCTGACACCCTGCAGCGATCGCCTGCACACCACCCGTGTACGCAGCCGATCGCAATGACGTAATATTCCGTACCTGGTCAGATAGGCCCAGGTCACATGGACGGAATATTACGTCAGAAAGGGATTAAGGGGCTTTTTGAGGACGGAGACTTGTCCATTGCATTGTGCCAGATCTTCTGCTGAAACATCTGCTCCACTTGCCTGCAGAATCATGCCTCTTAGGGCTCATACCCATTTGCGAGAAAAAAAAAAACGGACGAGTGCTATGCGAGTGTCATGTGAGTGTAATGCGATTTTAACATGAGGTTTTACACAGAGCAGTTCTCTGTATGTAAAATCTCATGATAATATAGCATTGTAAAAAAAAAACAAAAAAAAACTGTACACTTCGTTTAAAAAGCAATTAATCCTCAATATATATACACACATATATATATATATATATATATATATGCATATATATATATATGCATATATATATATATATGCATATATATATATATATATATATATATATATATATAACATATATATATACATATATATATATGCATATATATATATATATGCATATATATATATATATATATATATATATATATATATATATATTTCCTTTTCATCCCCCAATGGGGGTGATCTTTTGTTGTCCTTTCTCATTCTCAGGCCCTCTACCAGAGATCTGGGAGTTTGAGGGTTCTGCGCAGGATTTTAGCTGTTTCCAGCATTGCGTCTTTCTGGACAGAGTTCAGATGTTGCTCCTGGGATCTGTTGCAGCCATTTTTCCAACTTAGGGGTCACTGCTCCAAGTGCTCCTATCACCAATGGAATCACTGTTGCCTTCACCTTCCACATCTTCTCCAGTTCTCCTCTGAGGCCCTGGTATTTCTCCAGCTTCTCATATTCCTTCTTTCTGACGTTGCTGTCACTTGGCACTGCCACATCTATTATCATTGCTGTCTTCTGATCCTTGTCTACTATGACAATGTCTGGTTGGTTAGCCAACACCTGCTTATCCGATCTTGAAGTTCCACAGGATTTTAGCCCTTTCATTCTCCACCACTTTTTCTGGGGTCTCCCACCTGGACTTAGGGGGACTTAGTCCATATGCTGTGCAGATGTTCCTGTATACAATTCCTGCTACTTGGCTGTGGCGTTCGGTACACGCTGTTCCTGCTTGCATTTTGCATCCTGCCACTGTGTTGGACGGTTTCTGAGGTTTCTTTGCATAGTCTGCACCTTGGGTCTTGTCTTGTGTGGTAGATTACTGCTTCTATGGATCTGGTACTTAGTGCTTGCTCTTGTGCCGCTATGATTAGTGCCTCGGTGCTGTCTCGGAGTCCAGCTTTCTCCAGCCATTGGTAGGATTTCTCCATGTCAGCCACCTCCATTATCTGTCAATGGTACATCCTATGCAGCAGCTTGTCTTGCCATGGCACTTCATGATCCTGTTCCTCCTTCCAGATCTGTTGTTGTTGCTGCCTTAGGCTTTCTCTCAGCATCTCATCTTTTGGCGCCATTCTTCTGATGTATTCCTGGATACTCCTTGTTTCATCCATGATGGTGGCTTGGATGCTTATCAAGCCTTGACCACCCTCCTTTCTGTTGGTATACAATCTTTAGGTGCTAGACTTAGGGTGGAGACCTCCATGCCTTGTGAGGAGCTTTTGTGTCTTCACATCTGCAGCTTACATCTCTTCTTTTGGCCAGCACACTATGCCAGCAGGGTATCTGATAACTGGCAGGGCATATGTATTGATGGCACAAATCTTATTCTTCCCATTGAGCTGGCTCTTCAGGATCTGTCTTACCCTTTGATGGTATTTGGATGTTGCTGCTTTCCTTGCCTCCTCATAATGGTTACCGTATCCCTGTGGGATGCCGAGGTGTCATGAACGGCACACGGACGGAGGCCCGGGGGAATCATGGTTTATGATCCCACCGCTGCCACCAAATGTAATGAAAACACAGCAAATTAGTCTATTGACCTTACACTTTACCGCAGGGGGGGCTTATTTTAGTTATCCCTCTGCTGCCACCAATACGTCACGAGCTGCAGTGATTTATGTTTATCCCACTTTCCAGTTCCACTCTGGAACTCGCAGCTCTTCGGCACCCCCTTGCCCTCAGGTCAGTCAGGGAACTGCACCTAGGGTAATTAGTCGCCAGAAGTGCCTGCCTGGATGTGTACTGGCTATTCGGCACGCTGCAGTGATGGAATTATAACTACTCCTAGCCGCAGCCAGGCAATACGCTTATAAAACCCGCTCCGTCACTGCCAGCTATACCCCACGCTCAGCACACGCTCGCTGCCACCAGCCTCTGGCTCTAGAAAGTGGGGCAGAGGCCACCCCAATTTAGTAACGTAGTTCACTCCAGGCACGTGCAAATTCGTTATAGAGCATAGAGACTAACTAGTAATTTTATATTTTACTCCAAAAAGATAGGTAGTGTTTACAAGGTATAAAAAGATTTTACAAAGTGAGACAATTAAAAATATGTACAATGCAGTTACAAATAAAAGGGGGTTAATAAAATATACTCACGTATTGCTTAGATCATCTTAGGCAAAACCATGCTGGGGGGGTGGAGCCATACATCATAATTCATGGATGGGGTCTTGTGGCAACAGCTCCCAGGCAGCAACTAACTAGGGGAGGCTCAGTTGCAGACTTATAAGTCTGGGCTTGTGACATCACTAAAGGGGCTGGCTTTTGACAGTCCTCCCCCCTGCTCTCACAGTTACAATCTGGCTAAAAAACTTATTATAATCATAACTCGCAGAGGGTACCCCGTATAGAAATGCACATCGTACCATCTTTTCCAGCTTGTCGCTGGCATTCATCCACAAGCAAACTCGAACTAGTTATTCCACACCGTGCAGGGGAAACCCATTTCTCTGGTTCTGTTGGCGCTGGAACCGTGAAAAACATGGGCTATGAAGCTTAGTCGACGCACGTCGCAGAACTGTGACTTTCGTATTTTTATCATAAACTCACAGCGTTTTATGACCAAATGATTAGATTCCCATTATTGTCTATAAGAGAAGCTGCACATGTTGGAGACAAAGAGACCCCCCCTGCTGGGAGGCGGGAAGACAGTGACTAGTAATTCAGATTACACTGGTCTTGTGTGAGCTGTGGGTGAGGAACAAGGGCGGTGAGTGGCTGCAGTCTGTGAGTGAGCAGAAATTTGCAGGCTAAAGGGGGGGAAGGAGGGGGGTCGCTTGCCTCTGTGTACTGTAGCTGAAAGTTCTAGAAACAGTGCAAGGAATGGAACTCATATTCCAGATGATCGTGACACGAGGTACTTGTAGCATGTCTGTACATCTGCTATGTGCCCTGCTGGTAATTCCACTCCATCAGTCTTGACTACCTTGCCTCTCTATTACCAACCTGCCACACTTCTCCAGTCCAAAGGACATCCTGATGTCTTCACTGTAGATCCTTTTCAGGTGGATCAGTGAATTGATGTCTCGCTCGGTTTTCGCATACAGCTTCATGTCATCCATGTAGAGGAGGTGGCTGAGGGTGCTTCCACTCTTGAACTTGTATCCATTGCCAGACTCTGTAACTATCTGACTGAGGGGGTTCCAGCCTATGCAGAACAGCAATGGGGACAGTGCATCACCTTGGTATATGCCGTATTTGATGGATACTTGTGCTAGTTGTCTGAGTTGACTTCTAATGTTGTTCTCCATAGCCCGATTGAGTTTCTGAGGAAGGTTCTTAATTTCTTGTTGACATTGTAGAGAGCCAGATCCATGTGTGTGGCATTGAGTCATAGGCTTTCCTGTAGTCAATCCAGGCTGTGCTGACATTGGTCTGTCTGGACCTTGAGCGACTGCTCTATACACATATAACACACAATATATATAATATTATATATATAAATATATAATAATATAATATATATATATATATATATATATATATATATATATATATATTTATATATACATACATATACACACACTGATGTTAGGGTGAGGTACCGCCCTTTTATCTGTAGGTTTCCTGTCCCTGAAGGGAGGATCCCCTCTCTCCGTCGTGCTGTCATGGGGAAGGAGAAAGCAAAAATTCTGCCGGGGTATGTAATCTTTTGAGCACAACTGTATATATTTTCTTGGTTATCACTGTTTCTGCATACCTCTTTTTTGTTTTCTCCTTGAATATTTTTGTAAGCACCAGGATGATCCCAGTTGCTTGATTGTTTGGGTGGTGCCAATCTCTCTATTTTGTTTTACCTGCATGTGTTGCAGGTAACAGCAGTGAGACATGCAGCTGTGAGGACTAATATTCGGTTAGCACTCGAGCATGTTGGCTCATCATTAGTGTCTACAAACTGAGATTTTTGTTTGGCTTTTATCCTAAGTGATGTGGCAAGGCTTGTTAAAAGGGATGATATTGATATATTATAATTGCTACTTACACTAGACCTCAAGTCCTCTTCCTTTCTGATGAGACAATTTGCATATTTCATTTCCCAGAGGAGCATTGCATGGCCTATAAGTCTCCTTACCCTGGCATGTTGGGCATATCACTCTTTATGGAGGAGAAACGTTACCACTTTGAGAACTAGAAGAACTGGGTAGTCCTACTCCTCATAACTTTACACCATGGTGCTAAAAATATAATATTGTTTTAATAATGAAACATATATAATTTTTGCAAGCAAGAATTCTGTTTTCTTCAGTCCACGATGATGGACACTGTCAGTGGTATTGGCCAACAGTGTTCTCTTTATCCTTGAGACAGAAAAGCCATATGAAGAGAGCAGTGTGATGAAATCTGCCAAACAGACTGTAAAATGTATAGAACATATTTCCGCAGAAAATGCACAGCTTTCTCCGTTCCCACAATTATCCCTAGAAAAAACTTCTCTGAATTTGAGTTTGGAGTAGACACTGCGCCCACTCTCCGCAGAGCGTCCCCCATCCCAGCACTCACATACACGAGCTTTACAGACTGCCGAATACACAAAGAATTAAGAACCACAATACAGCCGTGTCATGCAGATGGTCCATGTTACCGCACAATTACACAAAAGGTCAAATAAAAACAACACAAATACTCAAAGTCAAAAAAGGAAGCCATTAATCAAACGACATTCAGCTCCGGCTGCTTATATTGTTATATACTGTTACCAATGATAAATACAGCTGTCAAGGTGGATTCTTCATAAAGTTAATGTTGGCGAGACCAAGAAAGATTTTTTTTGTTGTTTTTTTTTTTTCCTTCTTCCCAGTAGACATTTTTATTAATTTAAATATCTCGGTAGAAAATAGTTAATTACACGTTTAACTAAATAAATCGGATCTTAAATGGGCAATTCTTGATGTACATTACTTTGCATAAATGGTGGAAGAGGGGCTATAATTGGGCCATCATAGTTATTGGCAGAAGCTACGCTAAATAATGACGCCGGTGAGAAGATGGCTGGATGATTTTAGCAGTATGACCATTTACCAAATTCATCAACTACCTAAATTCATAGTTGGAAAGTTTATTGGAAAACATTGTTTAATCCTATAAGGAACTTTTGTTATTTCCTCCTGTTCTTTAAAGAACCATCACATTTTTATTTTTCCAAGAGCTGAAGAGCCCGGAGTTGCCCGGGCATAGTAACTAACTGTGGTTAGTTATGACAAATTATAATGGATTATCTTCCATTCCATAGTCCCGTGCCCATATACCCATCACACATCCTCCATCCCATAGTCCCGTGCCCATATACCCATCACACATCCTCCATCCCATAGTCCAGTGCCCATATACCCATCATACATATCCTCCAACCCATAGTCCCATGCCCATATATCCATCATACATGTCCTCCATCCCATAGTCCAGTGCCCATATAACCATCACACATCCTCCATTCCATAGTCCTGTGCCCATATACCCATCATACATATCCTCCAACCCATAGTCCAGTGCCCGTATAACCATCACACATCCTCCATCCCATAGTCCTGTGCCCATATACCCATCATGCATATCCTCCATCCCAGTCCTGTACCCATATACCCATCATACATATCCTCCATCACATAGTCCCGTGCCCATATACCCATCATACATATCCTCCATCACATAGTTCCGTGCCCATATACCCATCATACATATCCTCCATCCCATAGTCCAGTGCCCATATCCCCATCATACATATCCTCCATCCCATAGTCCCGTGCCCATATACCCATCATACATATCCTCCATCACATAGTCCCGTGCCCATATACCCATCATACATATCCTCCATCACATAGTCCCGTGCCCATATACCCATCATACATATCCTCCATCCCATAGTCCAGTGCCCATATCCCCATCATACATATCCTCCATCCCATAGTCCCATGCCCATATACCCATCATACATATCCTCCATCACAGTCCTGTACCCGTATACCCATCATACATATCCTCCATCCCAGTCCTGTACCCATATACCCATCATACATATCTTCCATCCCATAGTCCCGTGCCCATATACCCATCATACATATCCTCCATCCCATAGTCCCGTGCCCGTATACCCATCATACATATCCTCCATCCCATAGTCCTGTGCTCATATACCCATCACACATCCTCCATCCCATACATCCTGTGCCCATACACCCATCAAACATATCCTCCATCACATAGTGCCGTGCCCATATACCCATCATACACACAGCTGAATGATACAATCCCTATCTGTCTTGTATAATGAAATATATATGGTATGCACTGCATACTTCTGCTTGCTGCCAACCACTGCTTTACCATCTTGCAACATAGTTTAATGTGCCTGGTAAAGCTTTGGTATAATTCATTTTTTGCACTGTGCTTAATACTTACTGCTGTATATCCCTGTGACTGGGCCTCTCTAGATCTTATCAGGTGGAAGGTGCTAAAGCATGTAGATGTAGCCAGCTCTAGTGCCTTTGATGATCTAACCACCCCCTGGTGTGCTGGCCCCAGCTGCCAAATTATCCCAAAGCAGCTCCCATAATCCCACTTTCCTGACCCTGTAGTGTGGGCTATATATTTAGGAGTAGTCTTAAGGGGCGCACGCAGTGTGCGGGCGCACGCATCCCAGAAAGCAAAGCATCACAGAAGATAAGCATCTTGTAAATGGCAGTTATCCATGGCAGTTAATCAGGGCTGGAATCAGGTACCCCACACTTTGCTTTCTTTTTAATTATGTACTTTATCTCTATCCTACTGTGTTCCCTTGCCATCCACATTCACCGGCCCATCCCCCCTCCATCACGACTTATACTCATCAGCCCCTCCATACTTCCCTCTCCCATGTACAGCTCCCATGCACTCCTCACCTTCCTGAGAAACCTCAGCCCATCTTGCCAAAACACATCACAGAATAAACCTACTTACAACTCCCAACAACTACCTGCTCTTTATCTTCCTACTCCTACTGATTTCAGGGGACATCTCCCCCAACCCTGGTCCACCATCCCCCAACCTCAATCCCTACCCTACCTCATATCGAAACCATAATAATCTTATTAATATTACTTGCACTCCCTCATCTCCTTTTAATTGTGCCCTCTGGAATCCACGGTCTGCATGCAACAAGCTATCCTTCCTGCACAACTACTTTCTGAACAACTCTCTTCATCTGTTGGCCCTTACGGAAACCTGGATTCAGGATTCTGACACTGTCTCCCCTGCTGCCATTTCCTATGGTGGCTTACAGTTCTCCCATTCCCCAAGACCCGCAAACAGACATGGTGGTGGAGTTGGCATACTCCTGTCCCCACAATGCACTTTCCAGGTCATCCCCCAATTCCATCACTCTCATTCCCTTCTTTTGAGGTCCACACCATCAGGCTCTTCCATCCCCTCTCTTCAGAGTAGCGGTCATATATCGGCCCCCAGGTTCGCCCACCCAGTTTCTTCACCACTTCTCAGCCTGGCTGCCGCACTTCATGTCCTCAGAACTACCAATCCTTATCCTTGGAGACTTCAACATCCCCATTAACAGCCCTACTTCCACATCTGCATCTCAGCTTCTATCACTAACCACTTCTCTAGGCCTCTCACAGCTTTCAACCTCTGAGACACACAAGGATGGTAACACCCTTGACCTGGTCTGTGTCCGCCTCTGTTCAAACTCCCACCTAAATAACTCACCGCTTCCACTCTCTGACCACAACATTCTCTCCTTCATCCTCACAAATCCTCGACCACCCCAGCGCACTCCTACCTACCACACATTCAGAAATCTACAAGCCATTAACCCTCAGACACTTTCAGACTCCCCACACTCATCGCTGTCCCCAATCTCCTCTTTTTCTTGTCCTAATCTGGCTGTTCAGCACTACAATGACACTCTTAGAAGCACCCTTGACCAAGTAGCACCGCTCACCCTCAGAACTTCCAAACACACAGTAAAACAGCCCTGGCTCACGTTGCAAACTCAACTTCTTCAGCGATGCTCTAGGAGTGCTGAACGCCTATGGAGAAAAACCCGCACACCAGTAGACTTCATCCACTTTAAATTCATGTTAAGAACTTATAACGCTGCCCTTCACCTCGCCAAACAGACCTACTTCACAACCCTGATCTCCTCACTAGCCAACAACCCCAAGAAACTTGACACTTTTCACTCCCTCCTCAGGCCAAAAGCACAAGCCCCTAACACAGACATTTGTGCTGACGACCTGGCCTCCCACTTTATAGAAAAAATAGATACTATCTGTCAGGAAATCTGCTCTCAACCACCAAGTGCTGTGACTCCCATCCCACCCTGCATTTCCCCTGGCTCACTTTCCACATTTGATCCCATCACAGAAGAAGTCTCCAGACTCCTTTCTTCCTCTCGTCCGACTTCATGCACTACCGACCCCATTCCCTCACATCTCCTCCAGTCTCTCTCTCCAGTTGTCACAACTCACCTAACTACAATCTTTAATCTTTCACTCTCCTCTGGTATTTTCCAATCTTCCTTCAAACACTCCATCATTACTCCACTACTAGAGAAACCCACTCTTGACCCTTCCTGCACAAACAACTACAGACCGGTCTCCAATCTCCCCTTCATCTCTAAACTTTTGGAGCGCCTAGTCTACTCCCGCCTCACCCGTTACCTCTCCACTTACTCCCTTCTAGACCCTTCACAGTCCGGCTTCCGCCCCCTACATTCGACTGAAACTGCACTCATCAAAGTGACCAATGACCTTCTGACAGCAAAACGTAACGGTGACCACTCTCTGCTCATTCTTCTCGACCTTTCTGCAGCTTTCGACACAGTTGGCCAGTGTCTCCTACTGTCTAGGCTCCAGTCACTAGGCATTAAGGACACTGTTCTCTCCTGGCTGTCTTCCTATCTTTCTGACCGCTCCTTCAGTGTTTTGTTCTCTGGCTCCACATCATCTCCTCTTCCTCTCACTGTCGGTGTAACCCAGGGCTCAGTCCTTGGCCCCCTTCTCTTCTCTCTCTACACGGCCCCAATTGGACAGACCATCAGCAGACTTGGCTTTCAGTACCATCTGTATGCTGATGACACACAACTATACATGTCATCCCCCGACCTTACCCCCGCTGTTCTACAGAACGCCACCGACTGTCTGTCCGCAGTCTCCAACATCATGTCCGCTCTCTATCTGAAACTCAACCTCTCCAAAACTGAACTCCTTCTGCTCCCGCCGTCTACTAACCTCCCTAAATCTGACATATCCCTCTCTGTGGGCGGCACCATAATAACACCCCGGCAGCAGGCTTGCTGTCTGGGTGTTATTTTTGACACCAATCTCTCCTTCACCTCCCATATACAATCTCTTGCCCGCTCTTGCCGTCTACACCTAAAGAACATCTCTAGAATCCGCCCTTTTCTCACCATGGAAACAACAAAAACCCTCACTGTAGCATTGATCCACTCCCGCCTGGACTACTGCAACGCTCTATTACTTGGCCTCCCCATTACTCGACTATCCCCTCTCCAGTCCATCCTTAATGCAGCAGCCAGGGTCATCCATCTGGCTAATCGGTACTCGGACGCGTCCGCTCTTCGCCAGTCCTTACATTGGCTGCCCATTCATTATAGGATCCAATTCAATTCTCACCCACAAAGCTCTCCACAGTGCAGCACCCCCCTACATCTCCTCCCTCATTTCTATCTATCGGCCTAACCGACTGCTGCGCTCTGCAAACGACTTTCGACTAACCTCTGCACCAATCCGTACCTCCCACTCCCGACTCCAAGACTTCTCCCGCACTGCGCCAATCCTCTGGAATGCTCTACCCCAAGAAATTAGGACTATCCACAATTTGCATGGTTTCAGGCGCTCCCTCAAAACACATCTGTTCAGAGCGGCCTATCACATTCACTAATCAAAGTCATTCTATGTGTGTGTGTGGTGTGTGTGTGTAGCCCATTCACTATCTCCATCCATCCCTCACTCCCTCAAGATGGCTGGACCATCATTGTAAATGCACCATTGTATTTACACACCTGTACTTTGTATCTCCCCCACCTCATTGTAGATTGTAAGCTCTCACGAGCAGGGCGGCTTATTTGCTTAATTATTGTATTGTCAACGTTGTTACTTATGACTTGTGTTTGAAACTGTTGAACTGTAAAGCGCTGCGGATATGTTGGCGCATATAAATAAAGATTATTTATTATCCTCCATCCCATAGTCCATGCCCATATACCCATCTCCATCCCATACGTCCTGTGCCCATATAATATGTTGGCGCTATATAAATAAAGATTATTATTATTATCCTCCATCCCATAGTCCCATGCCCATATACCCATCCTCCATCCCATACGTCCTGTGCCCATATGCCCATCACACATCCTCCATCCTATAGTCCTGTGCGCATACACCCATCACACATCCTCCATCCCATAGTCCCGTGCCCATATACCCATCATACATCCTCCATCCCATAGTCCTGAGCCGGGTGGCGCTGAACATGAAGTTCCTGGAGATTTGCTGTTACGTAACCTGGCAGTGCAGCTCTGTGTGCGGCTCTGCATGTGGCTCTGTGTGTGGCTTTGTGTGCGGCCGCTGATGATGCGATTTTCTACGCTGGTAACAATAGAGCACGGCAGTAATGGAGGAGGGAATTAATTTCTGTCATGTGCTCTCTGCTCCTTTCTGGGGGCAGACAATGGCTGGGAGCTTATGTTCCCGGGGATGCTTGATTTCTCCCACCCGGTCAGTGTCTGCTGAGGTGTTGTCGTAGAGTGGGAAAACTGTTGCTCATAGCAACCAATCACAGCTCAGCTTTCATCTTTTACACAGCTCTGGTGAAATGAAAGAAGCTTAGTGATTGGTTGCTATGGGCAACACAGGCAGTGTAACCTGGTGTGGTCAATAAGATGTGCCTATGAAATATATTTATTAGATATTTATTAGGCTATGTGCACACGTTGCGGAATTGCCATGGAAATTTCCGCGGCAATTCCGCATCTCCCTGCCGCGGGAAATACGCATATTATAGGTATGCGTATTGCCGCTAAAAACTAGCGTTTTGCAAGCGTAATTAGCTTGCAGAATGCTAGCGTTTTACAAGCGATCTGACAGGTTGGTCACACGAGTCAAACAAGTGTTTGACTCGTGTGACCAACTTTTTACTATTGATGCCGCCTATGCCGCATCAATAGTAAAAAGATCTAATGTAAAAATAATAAAAAAATAATGATATTCTCACCTTCCGGCAGCCACCGCAGCTTTCCTGGGCCTCAGCGACGCTCCCGGCCAATCCCGTTCCCAGGCGTCCTTTGCGACAATCACCCCGATGACGTAGCATCTCGCGAGACCGCTAGGTCATCTGGGGATTCTCGCAATGCAATACTGGGAACGTGATTGGCGGGAGCGTCGCTGAGAGGCAGGAAAGCTGCGGGGACGCTGGAAGGTGAGAATATCATTATTTTTTATTTTAATTATTGTTTTTACATGGATATGGTACCCAGGGCTTGGAGGAGAGTCTCCTCTCCTCCAGACCCTGGGTACCATCCGCACATGAACCGCTTACTTTGCGCATGGTGGGCACAGCCACATGCGGAAAGTAATCGGTTCAATGCATTCCTATGGCGGCGGAATCGCCGCGGTTCCGCAAAAAAGAATGAGCATGCTGCAGATTCTCCCGCGATGCGATTCCGCTGCTGGAAAACCCACAGCATGTGCAAAGCATTCCGGAATCTTATAGGCGTTAATGAGTTGTATTGTGTAAGCGGTTTTGCCGCGGAAAAAACGCAGCAAAACCGCTAGGAATCCGCAACGTGTGCACAGGCCCTTATAAGGGGCTTTGCATGTGGAGTGAGTGTGGTTTTGCAGAGTGGGCGTGGCTATGTGGAGTGGGCGTGGCTTGATACACACTCAGTTTTATGTATATATAGATTGACATATAAGGGTTTGTTTTCGTGGCTAGAGTCAGTTTTATTTGACACCATTCATTTCACCATATAATGTACTGACAAATGGGCTGAAAATACAATTGTCATCGTTTTTATGTTGTTAATTATGCAGTAACAATGAGCTGGAAATTTCATTCTCCAGGACCATGTAAATTATTGCAATGGAAAAGAAAAATAAAATGCAGTTTTTTTTTTACCATTTTAAAAAAACTTTTTTAGTCTGGATATATAAGAATGCATTTCTATCTACAGTATGTCTAGGCTCGTAGCCCTCTTCCTGTATATATGTAACTTCATGTGATTTTACTACTTCAGCTGTGACCTGACGTCACATCATTGCTGCAGCTGCCGAGCACTCCCCTTCCATTTGGGATGATACCATCAAAGACCAGGGGATATGGCTTGTGTCTTGCTGCCCCCTGATGAAGGCTCATTTGCCGATCTGATGTCCTTCCTCCCCATCACGTTCATTCTGTACTGCCTGCACCTTCACAGCTTGTTCATGACCTGCCATTTCCCTCTCCCGGTTTCTCCAGCTCTTGCTCCACACTTCTTGAGAGATCACGTACAAGCTGTGAAGGTGCATTCAGGCAGCGCAGAACCAAAACGATAGGGACAAGGACATCAATCATCATGACCAAGCGACACCCTCTGGTCTCCGACATGGCATCTTAGAAGGGAGGAGGAGCATTCAGGAGCAGCAGCAGTAATGTGCAGTGTGAGGTCACAGTGAAAAGTAAGAACAGGCAGAATGGGTCTTTAAACTTTTAGATAGAATACAGATTTAAATACATTTTAATCTCCTTGCAGCACCTGTAAAGAAGACCGGATGAAGAAAAAAGGGGCCAGTTTTTAATCTTACATTATTCCCGCCATTGCCCTTTTTTTTTTTTTTTTTTGCAATATGCCACAAGGTTCCAGAGATGTGGACCTTTTTATTCACTGCCAATTTTTAATGGTCTTTATTAAGTTACCCACTTTCTTGAAGGAAAAAAAATGTTTATTATGTGGGGAGGTGGGAACCACATTGGAACACTGAGGGGCACAGAAGAAAAAAAAATGGAGGAGAAATGACGGACAGGCAGGATTGCTCGGTTTAAACTGCACTGAATATCTGACGGCGGCATTTAATGGATTGACAGCAGCGGTCCGGCCGTTGCCGTTAGAGGCAGATGCTGGTTGTGTAAAGTTCAGTTCCCATGATGCGTCTAACAGATTCAGCAAAGTGGATGGGATTTATAGAAATCTTAGGTCTGGTTTTTTTTTTTTTTTACATTTTTCCTTGCAGTTTTGTGTTTGGATTTTCCTCACACAATGGCATTAGATGTGGAAAATCTGCATGTTAAGAGCGTATGGAATCCAGACATGACTATTAATAAGGTTTGGTCAAAGAAAAATACTAGGAAGAAGGAAAGAAAGCAGCTTTAGTTCAAACATGACACGAAAATGACAGCGGCAGAAATGCATTTGTAAAGAAAACGCACTCGAAAAGCAGCGCAATTAAAAAACACAAGTAATCTAATTTAGCTCATTGGTGCAAAAATGCTACAAAAAAATCTGCAACATCAAAACTCACCAAATACTCATCATGGGAATGCAGCCCCAACATCCGCCATCTGCCCTGTGTAGAGCGGGTTCAGCTTCTGAGCCTGCTCCATCCACCTGCAACTGCTCTATGCTTAACAGTCCCTCATGGGGCGAGCAGCAGATAAAGGCCTATTCCCAACTTCAAGATTAGGACATATGCACATACTAGGAATGTCTGATAAGGCTTTCCACCTCTAGAACCTGCAGCTATCAGAGAACATAGGCCTCAACACTATTTCAGCTGAATTACAAAAAAAAGGTGTCTAAGGTGGAAGAAAGTCGTAGGATCATTGATATATATGAAAAAGACAAGGATGCACCACTGATCAAACCTTAAAGATAGTAACGTGTGCAATATCATGTGGAAGAAGCAGGTACTGTGCTCAGTGACACTCATCACTGGAGTATGAAGGTGCTCGGATGTGCTCGCTACTCGGTGAGCAATGGGCGGTGCTCGAGTTCAAACTGGAATGGGGTGGTGTTGCAGTTAATGGCACGGGGAACATTTCACGGGAAGAATGGATTTAACGAAATTTCAACAAATTCTTGATGCAAACATAACACCATCTGTAAAAAAGTTGAAGTTGGAAAGAAGAAGTATGGCTTCTACAAATGGATAATGATCCAAAACATCCCAATCCACAATAGACTACCTCAAAAGGCATAAGCTGAAGGTTTTACAAATGGCCCTCACAGTCCCTGATCTGAACATCATTGAAAATCTGTGGCTAGACCTCAAAATAGCAGTGCATGCAAGGAGACACAGGAAAATCACAGGACTGGAAGAATTTTCCAAGGAAGAATGGATGAAAATCCCTCATACAAGAATTGAATGACTCTTGACTGGCTACAAAAAGTGTTTACAAGCTGTGATACTTGTAAAAAGGGGGTGCTGCTAGGTACTAACCATGCAGGGTGTCCAAACTTTTGCATCGGCCCATTTTGATTTTTGTAATTTTTAAAATGTAAAAGATGAAAGCAAACATATAATGTTTTTGCCTAAAATACAAAGTAAATGTGCCATCTCTAACTTTAGGCCTTTTAGAGAGCATTTCATCTTCGACTTGCTTAACTGTCCACAATGACACTAATTTTGACCAAGGGTGCTCAAACTTTTCCATGCCACTGTACGGTTCTTGCCCATGGGCCCTTTCCTATCTGTGTCCACCACTGACAAGTTCATGTACTTGTTATAGAAGAGGTCACCCAACTTTCTCAAAATCCTGACCACAAATAGGAATTTTTCTATGTTCCGTTCAGAAGTCTAGGGTTTGATGACCCTGAGAAAAACTGGGCAGAAGGAAAGAACTTGGGATATTTGCTAGTGTTTTTGTATTCTGTGGGGAAAACACTGCAGAATTCTGAATCACGTTCTTTGGAAACCGTAGTGTGTGTGTGGTCAGTCTGTAATATTTTGCCAGATTGCCAAAGTCTTTCACGAATGCCTTGCAGTCAACAACCCAATAAAGAACACTGTCGGCTCCCCGAGTCTGGTTTCTATTTATTTTCTCTTCAATTTCAAATTTATTTTAAGTATTTCCTATTTCAACCACAAAATATTAAAGAGACACCCAAAACCCCTGCGTCATCTAGATGTTTGGCATCAAAACGTGTCAAGACAATTGGCATAAAAAAAAAAGAAACTGTTAATCCCGGATCATAAACACAACTACACAACGTCAGGATTCCTCACCACATATCGGAAAGGGTGACACCTCCAGAATGTACCATCAATCAGAAAATGGACACGATGGGTCAATATCTCCCCTGACAAATTGTCCAGGCTCCCATACACATTGGACTGCCGATGTTGGTGGATTGGGCAGACATTAGTAAATGCCTTTACAATACGCCGTCAACATTAGAAGTCCCGTACAAATTTTTGGGGAGTCAATTCAAACATAAAACTAATACACGTCAATAATCAGTAACATCCTGAAAAAAAGGTGAGAAATATATAATGGCAGAGATGGAACAATATTGTGCACTAATTGGGCCAGTTTATGTTTCAATTCATCCTGGAAGGTGCTTAATAAGCGTAAGGTTGGGGATTTGCATTTTTTTTTAAGTAGGTTACATTATGCAATACATTTTAAAGGGAATCTTTCATTAGATTTTTGCCATCTAATCTGAGAGAAGCATAAATGTAGAGACAGAGACCCTGATTCCAGCAATGTGTCACTTGCTGGGCTACTTTCTGTAGTATTGATATAATCACAGTTTTAATCATCAGGAGATTATCACTTGAGGACTAGGAAACCTGCTACCATGTAGCCCTTCATATTCATGAGCTCTGTATAGTCTCAACCCCATCATTGATTGGCAGCTTTCTGCCTAGGCACAGTGTACAGAGAAATCTGCCAATCAGTGATGTGGGTGGGGTTGTAAAGAGCTCAGCATTAGAGAACTGCTAAATCTGCAGCAGATTTAAGTGATTTTATCAATTAACAGCTAGTAGTCCAGTAAGTGGCACATCGCTGGAATCAGGATCTCTGCATCTACGTTATCCTGTTCTCAGATGGGGTAACTGGTGACAGATTCACTTTAAGATGGGTAATTAAAGTAGCTAGTATACGCCGTTATGCCAACATACAGTTGTGGTAAAAAGCTTAGAGTCTGACAAGTTTTGGTTTTCGAAAAGTTAGCTTCTTTAGTATTTTTCATAGAATGGTCAACTTGGAACCTCCTGGGTCACCTGGTCCAACCCCCTACTCAAAGCCAGATTCACTAACATCAGAGACAGATGTCTGTCCAGCCTGTGTTTGAAGACTTCCATTGAAGGAGAACTCACGACCTCTCGTGGCAGCCTGTTCCACTCATTGATCACCCTCACTGTCAAAATGTTTTTTCTAGCACCTAATCTGTGTCTCCTCCCTTTCAGTTTCATCCCATTGCTTCTAGTCTTTCCTTGTGCAAATGAGAATAAAGATGATCCTTCTACAATGTGACAGCCCTTGAGATATTTGAAGACAGCTATTAAGTCTCCTCTCAGTCTTCTTTTTTGCAAGCTAAACATTCCCAAATCCTGTAACCGTTCCTCATAGGACATGGTTTGCAGACCGGTCACCATTCTGGTCACTCTTCTCTGAACTTACTCCAGTTTGTTTATTTCTTTTTTAAAATGTGGTGCCCAAAACTGGACACAGTATTCCAGATGAGGTTTGACCAAAGAGGAGTAGAGGACAATAATGACTTCACGTGATCTAGACTGTATGCTTCTGTTAATACATCCCAGAATTGTATTTGCCTTTTTTGCTGCTGCATCACACTGTTGACTCATGTTCAGTCTGTGATCTATTAGATCTTTAATCCAATGTATGGTAAATAACGCAATCCAATCCTCGTATTTCCGGTAAAGTTATTTTCGCGGATGAAGCCCCCTTCTGACTGTTCGGTACATCTGGAAAAACGTTTGGAGAAGAAAAGGTGAGCGCTACCATGAGTTCTGTATCATGCCAACATTCAAGCATCCCGAGACCATTCACGTGTGGGGGCTTGTCATCCATGGGAGTGGGCTCACTCATACGTCTGCCTAAGATTCTGCCATTAATATAGAACGGGATCTAAACCTCCTCCAAGAACATCATCTCCCTACGAGCCAGGAGTGATGTGGTGATGAACAATGCTTTTTCCAGTATGATGGAGACCATGTCAGAAAACAAAAGTGATAACTATGAATCTGAACAAAAAACACTGACATTTTTGGTCCATGGCCAGAAAAACTCCCAGATCCCAAAGCCACTGAGAACCTGTGGTCAAACTTCAAAAAGAGGAAAAACAAAAACAGAAATTGTGACAAACTCCAACCACTGATTGGGTTAGAGTGGGTTTTGATCAGTCAGGATTTGGCCCAGATGCTGATATCCAGCTGCCAGAGGGAAAGCAAAAGTCTTGAAAAATAAGGGACCACACTGGAAAAAAAAAATGAGTCTTTGCATAAACTTATGTATTTGTCAATAAAAGAGTAAAAAATTATGAAGTGACGACAATCGTGAGTTAGAAACCACAGAAACATTCAACTAAAAAAAATTCTAAAAATACTGAAGCAACAAACTTGGTGAAAACCAAAAATGTGCGTCAAACTAAACCTGTACGCAGGTCTAAGTAGTTAATGCAAATCTTAAAATAATCTGTTTACAAAATCTAAAAAAAAATTCCTTCTTTTGAAAAATGGCAAAATGGTATTAATTAGTGATGAGTGAACGTGCTCAGTGTTATCCGAGCATCTTCAGCGTGCTCAAAAAATATGTTCGAGTCTCTGCGGCTGCATGTCTTGCGGCTGTCAGCATTCTTAGTCAACCACCATTGATCTAGGTGACAAATAGCCTAAAAGTAGGTGACGGCTCTCTTCATCTTGTGAGAGTTAAAAAAAAAATAAATAAAAATAAAAATTAAGCAATAGAAATGGGCAAAAAGCAACAATTTTCAGCAGCTGGGTGGACCAATACTGGAAGCAAAGCAAAAATTCTAGGTTTGAAATGATAGAAAACCTACACCATGGACACCAGAGCAAAGAATTTTTTTTGCTGTTCATTGCTTACTAAATGCAAACTTAATGGAGATTTATCGTGTTTTCCCAAAAATAAGACTGAGTCTTATATTAATTTTTGCTCCAAAAAGAAGAGTTAGGGTTTATTTTCAGGGAATGTCTTATTGTTCCATGAAAAACAATATATTTATTCGTGAACAAAAAAAATAAAATCAACATTTATTCAAATATTGTCATATCTGATACCAAACCAAGACCTTTGCTCTCCTGTCGCCTGCCCATTCACAAACCATGTCTTCCAGCACAGGAAATAATGGTTGCTGACCTGACTCACACTTGCTCTTCTTCACACTTGCATTTCCACCTTTTGACTAAGATTTTTGCCCCAGAAGTCCTCCATGATTCTTTTCTTGTACTTGACAAAATAGCTCTTTCTTTTTGCCCTCATGTTGTCTGGGGGTCAAAATACCAGTATGGTACATTTCTTGTTCCTCTCTTTACATACGGTCCTGTACCACAGTAAATGGTGAACAGAACCTTCACCAAGAAAAGAAGTCACTCCCCAAAGAAGTGTCCTCAAAAGATCCCACGAGACCCGAGACAAATAAGGTTAGCAAGGGCCGGGCTCTCACACAGATCGGCGAGTCCTGTCCAAGGCGCGTTACTTGCTGTCTGGTCCCTTGACGTTCCAGTACAGCCAAGTGTGGTGGTTGGCTCCTCCTGGTGAGCCGGAAGCAGCCACAATGCTGTAATATAATGGGGTCGTGAGTGGTATGATGCTAGCGGGACTACCCGACCTGTGTGTGACAGCCTAGCACTTGCCAACCCTTATTGTTTTGTGTCTAATGGGGTCTTTTGAGTGTGATTCTTTTGGGGTGTCTGCTTTCCCTGTTGAAGGGTCCAGATGTCCTGCTGAATTCTATTGCCACTTGATTTTACATGTATAGCTGCCTGGACTCTATTTAAACTGACTTTCTCTATGAACTGTAACTAGGGCTTATCGCTGGAATAGGGCCTAAAATCCAGAAAACTCATGCTAGGACTTATTTTCTGGGAAGTGCTTTCCGGGGACGGGTGGAGCGCTCGTGTAGACTGACCGTTCAGATCGGCAGTATGGACACGCCACTGGTCCAAACTGTGCACTTTACCAACTTGCAAGCACAGGCAGCCTAGCCTCAGCAGCAGGGGCACTGAAGCTGGAAGAGAGGGGGTGGATTCAGCAGTGTGTTCTCCGTACCTATGGGATACCGGGAGAGGAGCAAAATTTTAATAAGTTGCTTGTTTTTACAAGGTTATATATATATATATTATATATATATATATATATATAATATATAATATATATATATATATATATATATATATATATATATTCTGCCTTTTCACAGTGAACAAGTTCTTTTTATTTAAGCCAAGTGCTTTTGCAAAACTGGTACAAATCTGTCAAAGCCACTGCTCCTTATCGATTTGCCCCACAGTGTGGAGACAAGAGACAGCAGCTAAAGTCTCAGGGAGGGCAGACAAAAATCAAGAGAAAGGAAATAGGAGCAGGATAGCAGTTGTGCTGATATACAAGCTTCAGGGTCAGGACCCTAGATACACGCAAAACTCACATCCAGTCAGGTAAGCGCCAACATATGTAAAAGTAAAATCAATGGTGTTTATAGCTTTTATGTTTTTTAAGAAAAAAAAAATTACATCATAGGCTGCACATGGCACCTTGGCCTCAGGACCCCGCTAATCTAGACTAAAATTCTGTCATAGTCCTACTGTAATTAGATTTAGACTTATTTTTGGTAAAGTTCTCTCCCTCACGTTTGGTGGGTGTACAGCAGCGATACCTTCCTATGATCACGTCAGGATATGTAGTGATTCCACAGCG
Source organism: Oophaga sylvatica (assembly GCA_033576555.1). Lineage (NCBI taxonomy): Eukaryota > Metazoa > Chordata > Amphibia > Anura > Dendrobatidae > Oophaga > Oophaga sylvatica. The sequence continues at coordinate 952,327,146 of JARQOD010000001.1, read as the reverse complement.
GACATGATCTTAACCACGCCGCTTTATAAAGCTCTTGGCAGCGGAGCTGAAAGGCTCATCATGGACACTATTAAAAGGATGTCCACATTTTCTCTCAGAAAGTGGCTCAAGAGAAAAGTATTTAGTCAAAATACAGGCCTCCATGCCCCAAGATCAAAGAGTAACCCAATACGTACGGCTCAGAAGAGCCATTGGTGGCACATTTCCAGACAGTTACAAATGATTTCTGAATGCTTCAGCATGTCATCCTTCATTACCGCGTCTGCTCCACACACGGTGGGACCGCTCTCCTCACAAATATGTCAGTCATTCCAGAGTGAGGGGCTTAACAGTTTTAACCAGAGTCTTCATGTGAGACACGAGTCCGGACACCCATGTAAACCTCTGATGGAAGAAACAAGACGACGAGAGTGGAAATACATAAAGATGTCAATACTTTATCCGACTTGTTTTCAATTATTTATTTTTTTTAAACTGTCCCTCAAGAAGAGCGGGAAAACAGTATAAACACAAGAGATGCAGTGATTTTTTTATTTTCTCTCCGGCGTTCAGAGAGATGCAACTGGAATTTTTCAAAGGTCATCCTGGATATTATTTTATTCATTATAATCAAAATATTTGTTAGTCCCAGTAGGAGACTTGGTATTTCGAAGCAATACTGCCTGTTAAGTGTTATAATAATTGGCCTCTTGGATAGGCTAATAGACATTTAGTAATGGCTGGCCAAAAGGGTTGCCACAGGCTGATCGCCTCCATGCCATGCCGCATTGATGCAGTGACTGATGCAAAAGGAGCCCCGACTAAGGCCTCTTTCACACTTCAGTCGTGCGACGTCAGTCAAAATCCGTCAAAATGTGAAAAAAAACGGATCCGCCATTTTTTTTGGCGGATCCGTTTTTCCCATTGTCTTGCATCAGTGACGGATTTTGACGGATGGTCGTCCGTTAGGTCCGTTTTTTGACGGATCCGCCAAAAAATTGGCGTCCGTCATTTGAGAAAAACGTCCAATGCAACGTTTTTTAGGTCCGCCAAAATGGCGGACTATGGCGATCCGCCGCATCCGCCATTTTGTATAATGGCCGCCTATGGGCGGCGGATCCGCTGACGTCCGTTTTTGACTGAATCCGTCCGCGGATCCGTCGCCTCCATAGAAAACCATTGAAAATGCTGACAACACTGTCCGGGGTCTCTCTCTCATTCTCTCTCATTCTCTCTCTCGACTTGCAAACTTACATTTCCGGAACGAACATTTCATCATTTCCAGGTGAAAACTTCTCGGGCGGATCCGTCAGAAAACTGATCCGTTTTACATCCGTTTTTACACTTTTCTGATGGATCCGCCATTTTCACACTTGGGCGGACGTCACACCACTGAAGTGTGAAGGAGGCCTAAGCACTGAGTGCATTTACTGAACATACATTTCAGTAGGACAACATTTTGGATTTTAAAATCATTTTTCTAGCTGGTGTTCTAAAGTATTCTAATTTATTGAGGTTTTCATTGGCTGTAAGCCATAGTCATCAACATTAACAGAAATAAACAATTGAAATTTATCACTCTGTTAGTAATGACTACCTAATAATGAGTTTCACTGTTTGTATTGAAGAACTGAAATAAATTAACTCTGATGATATTCTAATTTTGTGAGATGCACCTGTATATCTATATAAATCACACTTAAATGTTTCAGATCACCAAAAAAATAGACAACACAAGTAAACACAAAATGCAGATTTTAAATGAGATCTTCATTATTAAGGGAAAAAGAAAATCGAACCCTACAGGGCCCTGTATGAACAGGTAATTGTCCCCTGATAAGTGGTTGGACCACCCTTAGCAGGAACAACTGCAATCAAGTGTTTGCAATAACTGGCAATGAGTCTTTTACAACGCTCTGCAGGAATTTTGGCCCACACCACAGGTGGACTTGCTGGTGTGTTTTGGATCACTGTCCTGCAGCATAAACCAAGTGCACTTCAGCTTGAGGTCAAGAACAGACGGCCGGACATTCTCCTTCAAGAGTTTTTGGTAGACAGCAGATAGAAGAATTCATGGTTCCATTTACCACAGCAAGTCTTACAAGTCCTGAAGCAGCAAAATAGCCCAAGACCATTAGACTTTCACCACATTTTACTGTTGGTATGATGTTCCTTTTTTGAAATGCTGTGTTACTCCAATGCCAGATGTAATGGACATGCAACTTTCAAAAAGTTTCACTTTTTTCTCGTCAGTCCACAACGTCTTGGGAATCACCAAGCGGTTTTCTAGAAAAACTAAGACGAGTGTTTATGTTCTTATTGCTCAGCAGTGGTTTTCGTTTTGGAACTCTGCCATTCAGGCCATTTTTGCCCAGTCTCTTTCTTAAGGTCAGTACCTTAACTGAGGCAAGTGCGACCTGCAGTTCTTTGGATGTTGTTGTGGGGTCTTTTGTGACCTTTTGGATGAGTTGTCGCTGAGCTCTTGGGGTAATTTTTGCCACTCCTGGGAAGTTTCACCACTGTTCTATGTCTTTTCCATTTGTCGATAATGGCTCTCACTGTGGGTACCTGGAGTCCCAAAGCTTTAGAAATGGCTTTATAACCTTTTCCAGACTGATAAGTCTCAAGTACTTTGTTTCAGAATTTCATTTGATCACGGATCTTTTGGTCTACTTCACTTTGTCAGGCAGGTCCTTTTTAACCCCTCTCTGACATTAGACGTACTATCCCGTCCATAAAACCCGTGCCATTCTGACCATGGACGGGATAGTACGTCATAGGCGATTAGCTGCGCTCCCGGAGGGAGCGCAGCTAATCGCCGCCGGGTGTCAGCTGATTATCACAGCTGACACCCGTGACTGTGTGTCAGGAGCGGTCACGGACCGCTCCCGGCACATTAACCCCTTGCACACCGCGATCAAACATGATCGCGGTGTACTGGGGGCACAGGGGAGGATCGCGCAGGCAGGGGGCTCCCTGCGCGCCCCCTGAGACCCTCAGACCAGCGCGATGTGATCGCGCTGCTCTGAGGGCTTCCTCCCTCCCAGGACCCGGATCCAAGATGGCGCTGGGGTCCTGGAGGGAGGCGGCTTCCTCAGTGCCTGCCGAGAGCAGGCATGAGGAAGCGTCCTGCACTGCCTGTCACATCGCTGGTGTGACAGAGTGCTATGCACACTGTCACACCAGCGATCTGATGAAATACAGTGATGTCCCACCCTGGGACAAAGTAAAAAAGTAAAAAAAAGTAAAAATAAACATGTGTAAAAAAAAATCCAAAAAAAAAAAAAAAAAAAAAAAAAAATATTCCCCAATAAATTCATTACTTATTGTAAATAAAAAAAATAAAACAATAAAAGTACACATATATGGTATCGCCGCGTCCGTAACGACCCCCCCTATAAAACTGTCCCACTAGTTAACCCCTTTTGTGAACCCCTTAAAAAATAAAAAATAAAAACGAAGCAAAAAATCAGTGCTTTATCATCATACCGCTGAACAAAAAGTGGAATAACACGCGATCAAAAAGACGGATATAAATAAACATGGTACCGCTGAAAACGTCATCTTGTCCCGCAAAAAACGAGCCGTCACACAGCATCATGAGCGAAAAAATAAAAAAGTTATAGCTCGCAGAATAAAGCGATGCAAAAATAATTATTTTTATATAAAATTGTTTTTATTCTATAAAAGCGCCAAAACATAAAAAAATTATATAAATGAGGTATCGCCATAATCGTACTGACCCGAAGAATAAAACTGCTTTATCAATTTTACCACACGCGGAACAATAAAAACGCCTCACCCAAAAGAAATTCATGAATTGCTGATTTTTGTTCATTCTAACCTCCCAAAAATCGAAATAAAAAGTGATCAAAAAATGTCACGTGCTCAAAAATGGTACCAATAAAAGCGTCACCTCGTCCCGCAAAAATTAAGACCTCACATGACATTGTGGGCCAAAATATGCAAAAATTATAGCTCTCAAAATGTGGCGATGCAAAAAACTACTTTTTGCAATAAAAAGCGTCTTTTAGCGTGACAGCTGCCAATCATAAAAACCGCTATAAATAGTAAATCAAACCCCCTTTATCACCCCCTTAGTTAGGGAAAAATAATAAAATAAAAAAAATGTATTTATTTCCATTTTCCCATTAGGGTTAGGGTTAGGGTTTCGGCTAAAGTTAGGGTTAGGGTTGGCGCTAAAGTTAGGATTGGGGTTAGAGTTAGGATTAGGGTTAGGGTTGGGATTAGGGTTGGGACTAGGGTTAGGGGTGTGTTGGGGTTAGGGTTGGAGTTAGAATTGGGGGGTTTCCGCTGTTTAGGCACATCAGGGGCTCTCCAAATGTGACATGGCGTCTGATCTCCATTCCAGCCAATTCTGCGTTGAAAAAGTCAAACGGTGTTCCTTCACTTCTGAGCTCTGCCATGCGTCCAAACAGTAGTTTATCCCCACATATGGGGTATCAGCGTACTCTGGACCCCAAGAGTTATTGTGAAATTTGTCCTATTTCTTCTGTTACCCTTGGGAAAATAAAAAACTGGGGGCGAAAATATTATTTTTGTAAAAAAAATAAGATTTTTTTGTTTTTACGGCTGTACATTATAAACTTCTGTGAAGCACTTGGGGCTTCATAGCGCTCACCACACATCTAAATAAGTTCCTTGTGGGGTCTATTTTCCAAAATGGGGTCACTTGTTGGGGATTTCCACTGTTTAGGCGCATCAGGGGCTCTCCAAATGCGACATGACGCCCCCAGACCATTCCATCAAAGTCTGCAATCCAAAACGTCACTACTTCCCTTTCCGAGCCCTGACATGCGCCCATACAGTAGTTTTCTCCCACATATTGGGTATCAGCGTACTCAGGACAAATTGGACAACAACTTTTGGGGTCCAATTTCTCCTGTTGCCCTTGTGAAAATAAAATATTGGGGGCGAAAAAATCATTTTTGTAAAAAAAAAAAGGATTTTTTATTTTTACGGCTGTGCGTTATAAACTTCTGTGAAGCACTTCGGGGTTCAAAGTGCTCACCACACATCTAGGTAAGTTCCTTGTGAGGTCTATTTTCCAAAATGGGGTCACTTGTGGGGGGTTTCCACTGTTTAGGCGCATCAGGGGCTCTCCAAATGCGACATGACGCCCCCAGACCATTCCATCAAAGTCTGCAATCCAAAACGTCACTACTTCCCTTTCCGAGCCCTGACATGCGCCCATACAGTAGTTTTCTCCCACATATTGGGTATCAGCGTACTCAGGACAAATTGGACAACAACTTTTGGGGTCCAATTTCTCCTGTTACCCTTGTGAAAATAAAATATTGGGGGCGAAAAAATCATTTTTGTAAAAAAAAAAAGGATTTTTTATTTTTACGGCTGTGCGTTATAAACTTCTGTGAAGCACTTCGGGGTTCAAAGTGCTCACCACACATCTAGATAAGTTCCTTGTGGGGTCTATTTTCCAAAATGGGGTCACTTGTGGGGGGTTTCCACTGTTTAGGCGTATCAGGGGCTCTCCAAATGCGACATGACGCCCCCAGACCATTCCATCAAAGTCTGCAATCCAAAACGTCACTACTTCCCTTCCGAGCCCTGACGTGCACCCATACAGTAGTTTTCTCCTACATATTGGGTATCAGCGTACTCAGGACAAATTGGACAACAACTTTTGGGTTCCAATTTCTTCTGTTACCCTTGTGAAAATAAAATATTGGGGGCGAAAAAATCATTTTTGTAAAAAAAAAAAAAGGATTTTTTATTTTAAGGCTGTACGTTATAAACTTTAGTGAAACACCTGGGGGTTCAAAGTTCTCACCACACATCTAGATAAGTTCCTTGAGGGGTCTAGTTTCCAAAATGGTGTCATTTGTGGGGGGTTTCCACTGTTTAGGCAGATCAGGAGCTCTCCAAACACGACATGGCGTCCAGCCAATTCTGCGTTGAAAAAGTGAGATGGCGCTCCTTCCCTTCCAAACTCTGCCATGCACCCAAACAGTGGTATACCCCCACATATGGGGTATCAGTGTACTCAGGACAAATTGCACAATAACTTTTGGAGTCTTGTTACCCTTGGAAAAATAAAAATTGGGGTGAAAAGATCATTTTTGTGGAAAAAATATGATTTTTAAATTTTACGGCTCTACGTTATAAACTTGTGTGAAGCACTTGAGGGTTCAAATTGCTCACCAAAGATCTAGATAAGTTCCTTAGGGGGTCTAGTTTCCCAAATGGGGTCATTTGTGGGGGGTTTCCACTGTTTAGGCACATCAGGGGCTCTCCAAATGCAACATGGCATCCAATCTCAATTCCAGCCAATTTTGGTTGGAAAAAGTCAAATGGTGCTCCTTCCCTTCCGAGCTCTGCCGTGCGCCCAAACAGTGGTTCCCCCCCACATATGGGGCATCAGCGTACTCAGGACAAATTGGACAACAACTTATGTGGTCCAATTTCTCCTGATACCCTTGGGAAAATAAAAAATTAGTGACTAAAAGATAATTTTTGTGGGAAAAAAATAGGATTTTTTATTTTCATGCCCGGGCATTATAAACTTGTGTGAAGCACTTGGGGGTTCAAAGTGCTCACCAAAGATCTAGATAAGTTCCTTAGGGGGTCTAGTTTCCAAAATGGGGTCACTTGTGGGGGATTTCCACTGTTTAGGCTCATCTGGGGCACTGCAAACGGAACATGACCCCCATCAACGTCTGCATTCCAAAACGTTACTACTTCCTTTCCAAGCCCTGCCGTGCGCCCAAACAGTTTTCCACCCCCACATATGGGGTATCAGCGTACTCAGGACAAATTGGACAACAACTTTTGGGGTCCAATTTCCTTGGGAAAATTCAAAAATTTAGGACTAAAAAATCATTTTTGTGGAATTTTTTTTTTTTTTTTTCACACCCAGGCATTATAAACTTTTGTGAAACACTTGGGGGTTCAAAGTGCTCACAACAGATCTAGATAAGTACCTTAGGGGGTCTAGTTTCCAAAATGGTGTCACTTGTGGGGGGTTTCCACTGTTTAGGCGCATCAGAGGTTCTCCAAGCGCGACATGGCGTCCAATCTCAACTCCAGCCAATTTTAGTTTGAAAAAGTCAAACGGCGCTCCTTCCCTTACGAGCTCTGCCGTGTGCCCAAACAGTGGTTTTCCCCCACATATGGGGTATTGGCGTACTCAGGAGAAATTGCATAACAACCTTATCTGTCCATTTTCTCCTTTTACCCTTGTGAAAATAAAAAAAAAGTTTGTAAAAGATCATTTTTGTGGCTAAAAAGTTAAATATTCATTTTTTCCTTCCACGTTGCTTTAGTTCCTGTGAAGCACCTGAAGGGTTAATAAACTTCTTGAATGTGGTTTTGAGTACCTTGAGGGGTGCAGTTTTTAGAATGGTGTCACTTTTGGGTATTTTCTGTCATGTAGACCCCTCAAAGTGACTTCAAATGTGAGGTGGTCCCTAAAAAAAATGGCTTTGTAAATTTTGTTGTAAAAATGAGAAATCGCTGGTCAACTTTTAACCCTTATAACTTCCTAACAAAAAAAAATTTTGATTCCAAAATTGTGCTGATGTAAAGTAGACATGTGGGAAATGTTATTTCTTAACTATTTTGTGTTACATATTTCTCTGTTTTAAGGGAATAAAAATTCAAAATTTGAAAATTGCTAAATTTTCAAAATTTTCGCCATATTTGCGTATTTTTCAAAAATAAACGCAAGTTATATGGAAGAAATTTTACCACTAACATGAAGTACAATATGTCACGAGAAAACAATCTCAGAATCGCGAAGATCCGTTGAAGCGTTCCGGAGTTATAACCTCATAAAGAGACAGTGGTCAGAATTGTAAAAATTGTCCCGGTCATTAACGTGCAAACCACCCTTGGGGGTGAAGGGGTTAAGTGATTTCTTGATTGAGAACAGATGTCGCAGTAATCAAGCCTGGGTGTGGTTAAGGAATTTGCACTCAGCTTCCCAAAGATGTGATAAACAACAGTTAAAACATAAATTAATGGGGTTCTGCTTTAGACCGGCTCAATCTATATGTCCTACATATACGTCTACAATACATACATATCTGGGGAGATTCAGCAAAGCTTTTTAGCCAGATTTCTGGAGGGGAAAAAAAACAAACTTTAGAAAGTTGCTTTTTTTTTTTTGCACAAGCCAATCTTATCCAAGCACCAAAACAGTGGATGGAGCTGGCACGCAACAGGGGCCGCTCGACAAATGCGCTACGCATCATATCTTACTCCAGTAGAGGCACCAAAACGTCCCCTCATCAAGCTTTTCAGCTTAAATGTTGTTTCCTCATTGCTTCTGCCATCGGCGCTTCACCCTTGCGTCTTGATTGATAGTGGAAAGCAGAGATGACATTCTGTAACCTGTCAATCAAGAACAGGGAAGACATCTGACTGCAAGTGAACAGATACACCCACCAGTGCACTTGCAACCTGATTTGCATATGAATAATTGCTGAATGCTGGCATAGCGGGTGACATTGCAATAGGCATCTTTCACAAAGTTTGACACTGATTCAGCACTACATCTGCCTGTGCAGGGGTGGTGTAACAGACAGGCTGCTTTAAGATGTTCTGCTACCAATGGAGACCGATTTAAGAAACATTCCCCCATGGCATCCCATATACATTACAGAGTTATTACTAAAATAAAAAGTTATCCCCCTATCCTGAGAAAAAGGGGATAACGTGCTGATCGCTGGCGGAGTCCAACCACTTGGAACAAACAGTGATCTAGAAAATGTGGCTCTGGATTTTGAAGGCCTAGGCTGTACACGGCCAGTCTTTAATAGAACGGAGGTGCCCATGCCCGACCTCCTCTCCACTTATTGTCTATAAGACTAACAAAACTAGCTGAACTCTGCTTTCTCCTGCACGGTGATAGAGAATGATTGGAATTCTGCAGAACCCATTCTTGGTACTGCAAGGGGTCTCAACAAATGAGGTCCCCAGTGATCTGAAACTTTTCCCATTTCCTATAACCATGGACAGGGGATAAACTGCCATTTTGAAAAGAAGCCTTTAAATTAGTTTTCTACACCAAGATGACCTTTCACATGGAAGCCATGTCTGTCTTCTCACACAGATATTGTCAAATCTTGGGAGAAAAGCCAAACCAGAATCTCAATTTGCAAACTCATGATTCAGAGTATTTCCCCTCCTCACTGCAAAGCATAAGATCTGATTTGGCTGTATGAGAAGCCTCTGACTGGGGTCTAACGGATAATGTCTCTCCTTGTGGAGTGTAACATGCCTGGCATGCTAGTGTATGGAGACTTATAGGCCATGCAATATTCTTCTGAAATATTAAATATGCAAATTGCCTCTTCAGAGAGGAAGAGAACTTGAAATCTAGTGCCATCTATAGGAAGTAGCGATTCTATAAGTCAATAGCGAGCTTTTAATGAGCCTTATAACATGACTTCGGATTAAAGCCTAACCAGCATATCAAGTTTACAGACACGTGTTTCAGAGTGTTGCCATTCCTCAGTGCAAAGTATGAGATCTGATTTGGTTCTATGAGAGGAATCTGAATGGGGTCTAATCAGATCTCTGAGGAGGGGCAAAGGATAAGGGACTCCCCTTTATTTTGTCACTGTGTCCTAACTGGGCAAACTAACAGGGAGAATGTGATTAAAACTTGATTTTTATTGTAATTAACATGGTCTAACAGACAAGGATTAAAATAACTCAGGTAGTATTGCTGTATAGCATTTCTTGGGGACTCCTCTATGGGATATCAGCCTAGCCACAGTCTCCTGATGAAGCCAGTCATGGCGAAACATGTCGGGGAGGCTTTGAGTAAATTTTAATCAGCTCTAGTGGTCTTGCAACTAACATCTATGATTGTACCGAGAGAAGCTATCCTAACTAGTGGACTGCAGCCATTAATCTAGGCAGGAGATGTATTAGCTTTAGGAGAGTGATATCCCATAGAGGAGTCCAAAAGAAATGCTACACAGTAATACCACCTGAGCTATTTTAATCATTATCAGTTAGACCATATTAATTAATTACAATAAAAGTCAAGTTTTAAATCACCTTATCCCGTAAATTGGGTCCAATTACTCTCTGGGTAATCTGGTAGTGAGATTTCTTATCCCTTAAGGGTTTGTTAGACACTCATAGGGACAAGGGTGGTCTTTGTGCAAAATCTGTAAAGGATGGTTTCTCAATGGACAGTCTCAACTCTCAATTAAAAAATAAAATAATAATAATAATAATAATAATAAATACAAGTCTAAAGAGCAAAGTTGAAGATTTTTTTTCAATATCAATTAAATTTGAGAGTTATGAAAAGAATACAAAAAGAAAGTCATGGTGAAGCAGAAGGCCGGTCTGTATCACTGAATACACCGAGTGCGGATGAGGATGGAGCAGCAAGAATCCCAGTGATTTATTAGGAATCATGAAGCCATTAACTTCCTTTATTTTTGCATTTCTGCTACCGATACCATGGTTTTCTTTTCGGCCTTTTGCACAGGACCCTCCCAGGAGTCCGACTCGTTCGCACCATTTCCTCTAGTGCGGCAGCTTATCCAGAACAGGACGGTGTTAATAATTCCCTTGTGGTCTCGCAGGATCTGTCAGCAGGTGATGGGATAACTTCCTCCCTCTAAGAGCCCAGTAGCCGTGTAGTGACAAGTGATGCGTGCCCCTCGGACCCCCAGTGTTATTTCTAGTGGTCACAGCCCTCATGTGGATACATGTATATGGCCAATAAAGATGTATGGGAAGAAGGACCTGACGTACAAAGCAGAGATTCCTGCCTCGATAAAATGATAATACACCCATAGCCATCTCTGCCTTCAAGTAAATGCAAAAATTATAGAAAATAATGTTGCCCTCACAGCTGAGGGTTTGGTACAGTTGCAAGCAGCCTTTTTGCTAAATACACCGGCAATAATCTCTCTCCTGTCCTGACACTTTCCTGTAGAAAAAAAAATATTGGAATTACCCTTTCCGGAGAGATTTGCCAGGACTAGTACATATACTTTTTTTTTTTTTTTTTTTTCTACAGACCCGCTGGTCCATCCCTAACCAAAAAAAAAAAATGAAAATAAAATACGGAGACACGTCCGATTTGCAAATCATACCAATTTACGGTAACTGAAAAGATCTGCAAAAATATAAAATAAAATACAGGACGGTGCACTCCTGCCATCCTTGATGCATCCCTGTGCCGACAGCTTCCCACTGACTGATTGATGGAGTTTTCCTAAGCTTCTTTGAACAGTTTTTTTTTTTTTCTTATGAGAAAAGCATATGACACGTGGATGCTAAAAGCAGACGTGAACCTAAAACATGAATCTGATACAGCACAATGCAGAAAATAGGTCCTTTTGGGTTTTTTTTTAGAAAAAAAAATATAGATTGTAATAATTTAGCAAAATCGTCATGAATTTAATATAGTATCAACAGCAGAAATCTGAGGAGAACACCAGATTTTTACACAGATTTATACACAGATTAGTCTACCTGCTTCTTGGTGGGAAATAAAATTTTATAAAAAAATACCATGCACCCAATTAATAAGGACAAAAAAATTTGAGTGGAATTTTTTCATGGTGTATGTGAAAAGATCTCATTGACCTGCATTACAGGAGGACTGTCCTGAGACCTGGCACAGATTTAGGCTGGGGGCCAACGCAGCTTTGGGTGCGACACTGGTTACACGGATAAAGATCTTGGTATGACACAGAATAGCGCAGTGAAGAGGTTTGTGCTGCGAACCTCAAGGAACCACAACTGACAATTAAAGGGGATATCCAGGATATTTAAAAAAACAAAGGTATGTAGTTGCTAACAGGGGCAACATGGCTGTTGTAACTGGACTGCTCCTGATGGAGATTCAGCTGTACCATGGAGTGATACAACAAATGTACATAAAGCTGAGAATTCCCACACAAAACACCCAGCAGAAATGCTCCCGTACCTCCGAGCTCTTTCACATTGAGAATGGCACTCTGGAATGGAACGGCTTTTATACTAAAACCTGAAACATAAGGAGAACATACAATGAGGAGCAGGTAACACCAACAACGCCGAGCAGAAATCACAGACCTCCCCTAATTCTTATCCATTCTGCATTCATTGTCTGAAAAAAGTCAGCGAGAATTAATCAGAAATTTACAAAATAAATCCTCCAGCTGCAGGAAGAATATTAACTCCCAAGGGATCGGGAAATGGTAACATTTATTTTTCCGTCCATAGACGTATAGCTTCATTCCTTTAGCTTTATAATATACTGGAAAACGTGAGAAAAAGATTCCGAGTGGGATAAAAAAAAAAATTACTCGGTAACATTATTCTCCAGATCAGTACGATTATGGCGAGCTGTCCAGCTGCTTGTCAAACCCTTCGCTTGGTACCTTGGTTCTTGTCATACCCCTCGCCGATAAGATAATGAAGCTGAAACTCATCTCCTGTGCCGGCACCATTCCCGCGGTGTCGACACTCGCGCAATGTTGTGACACCGGCGTCACTGTCTCCGCCTTCGGACAAATTGAACATGACGAGGAAGTCCGAGATCATTTGCAGTCCGGACTTCCTCTTCATGTTCGATTTGTCCGAAGGCGGGGACAAAGACGGCAGCGCTGATTGAACGCCTGGGTCACGGGTCACAACACCGCATGAGAGCCCCGGGGAGAGCAAGTGCTGAGATGGCGGGAGCCGTGCCAGCACGGGAGGGGAGTAAAAGCTTTATTATTTATGGGGGCAAACATTTAAAATCAAGAATGGGTTGTCCTAGTAGTGGACAACCCCTTTAAATACCAAACCATTTTCCTAGCCTCATAACGTCTTTATTTTTCTGTCAATGGAGCTGCAAGCCAACTTATTTTTGCGTCATGAGCTGATGTTTTCATTGATACCATTGCGAGGTGCATAAAAAGTCTTGATCATTGTTTCTCTTTATGGCCTTTACTGTATGGGTCAATTTGATATTTTGACAGATCGGAATTGTATGAAAGCGGCGATACCAATTTTTTTGTTCTTTAGTTCTTGATTTTATTTTAATTACGATAATTATTTAATGCATTTAAAAAAAAGTTTAAAAAAATTTCACTTTATTTTTTTTTTTAGTCCTCTTATGGTATTTTAACCTGCAATCGTTTTCATTGTTTGTACTATTTACAGTGTACAGTGAAAATCACAGTCTCCTATGAAGCTCAGCCTGTACCAGGGCTTCACCAGAGGACAAAGCAGTCAGGGGGGCCTTTTAATTCTACTATATAGTGTACCGGCCACCACTGTAGTCCAACAGTGATGGCAGATCTCTTAAGCAAGGAGTGCAGCACTCACAAGCTCTTTCCAAAAGAGGTTGTAAGCACTGGTCTACAGCAGCTGTCCGGTTCGTTGCGTCTGGCTAGCATCACTGCTCTCCATTGATACTACAGAGGAAAAGTGGTCTCTGCTTGCAGGATTGGAAAGTGCACAGTTTAGGTCAGCAGCGCAACCATGCCAAACTTTGAACCAAGAGTGCACCTTCCGCCTGCAAAGGAGGAAGCAGAAGAGTTATGTGCGCCTGACAAACAGACAACCGCTTTAATTTTATGGAAACATTTCTTTTATGAGTTTCCCATAATGAGCCAGTGATGCAGCAGGTAATGGATATCACTGGCTGTCATATTAGCAGACCAGAGACATAATGCATACGTCGGACGGTAGGAGAGCGGCTTCCGTTACCTGTGGTAGGCACAATATTGTCTTGGCTCTCGCAGCACAGTTGTGTGAGGAGACTCGTCTTCCCCGATCCCGTGAGTCCTACACAAACTATATCATATTCAGGCCGAGGAGGTGGAGGACCCTTACAACAGAGGGCTCGAAAACACTGCAAAAACAATCAGAAAAGACATGAGCAATAACAACAGCTTCATATGGAGCATGTTCAGCGCACGTGTGTCATGTCACCAAGAAAACTGCCCCAAGCAAATACATACGCAGACGCATCGGGGAAACATTACACAATTGCACTTTATATGACTTTCAGGTACAAAACATAATAGAGTCCGATAAATCTTTAAAAAGGTAATTGATTTTAAAAGATCAGGTCATAACATTGACAAAATAAATAGACACAACCAAGACCAGGGAAATACACATTTATATGTGGTCTACAATTTTTAACCCATCCTTTACTTTCGAGAATGGTTTCCAGATCTCAGCCCTCATCAATGTTCCCTCACCGACACAGGATATATTAGGTGGACGTTCTGAGATTAAACTGTTATTCTCATCTTCACAAATTGGTATTGCCAGATAGCGTTTGTACTTTTGCAATTTATTAAAATTTGCAGCCTTTCTTCCAAAATCAATAGTTTGTTTAGCTCGTTGCCTAGACAAAAGTGCACTATGCTTACAAGCTCTTTCCTATTGCGCTTGTGAGCGCTGATCTGAAGCTCGCCGGGATGGAGCTTACTTTTAGCTCCTGATCCCAGCCAGCTTCAATCCTCCGAAGCTAGAGAGCCAAAGCTGCTTTGTTTTGCTGTTCTGGAAGGGTGTAGTTTGGGTCAGAGCAACAGTGAGGCCCATCGTACAAATCGTCAAACGCTTTCCTCCCCATAAAACAACAACTAGGAACATTGGAGACTGGGGAGTGAGGTGCACTTGAACTTCAGGACATGGGACAAATCTTCAAAATCAATAGTACAGCACGAGGTGCCTACAAACCTTAACAAGATTCATTAGAGCAGCCTGAAACCATAGAGGCAACCTCACCCAAAACCAATGTTCTTGGTGTAATTTAGCATCATTATGCCCATCTCTGCTTCATAATAATCTCCACAGACCCTTTACTCTAACGGCTGGAACCCACCGAGTCTGAGGACTGTGTCCGGGCCTGCAGAGAGGCGATTAGGATTTGTTCTGCTGACGTCGGCTTTCTGCACTGAACGAGGCCCTGTAGGAGCGCTCTAATGCTTAACACACATGGTGAAAGTGTCGAGCCGTGTCTTACATTCATCTACTACCGAGAGACAAGGGGGAACTGTATAAAACACAGTTCATTGGATCAGGCTGGCGTCCTTTTATTGGTTTTCGAGGATGCATAATCCATTTGTGAGCTTGACGAAAGGAGGTAAAAGTTGTGTCGGAATGGAGCGAGGAAGAAACAGTCAGCCCTGCCAGCTAATTTTATGGATCTCATGAACCTCTGCGTTATTCAGCATCACACCTGTAACGCAACTGAAAATATTACACGTTCCTCTACAGTAAATCCACCAAAATGTGAACGTGGCGAGCCAAAGTGGATATATAGACAGGGAGCGGAGGACCTCAAAGCTGCAAGGTGGAGGACCTCAAGGCTGCGAGGTGGAGGACCTCAAGGCTGCAAGATGGAGGACCTCAAGGCTGCGAGGTGGAGGACCTCAAGGCTGCGAGGTGGAGGACCTCAAGGCTGCGAGGTAGAGGACTTCAAGGCTGCGAGGTGGAGGACCTCAAGGCTGCGAGGTGGAGGACCTCAAGGCTGCGAGGTGGAGGACCTCAAGGCTGCGAGGTGGAGGACCTCAAGGCTGCGAGGTAGAGGACCTCAAGGCTGCGAGGTAGAGGACCTCAAGGCTGCGAGGTAGAGGACCTCAAGGCTGCGAGGTGGAGGACCTCAAAGCTGCAAGGTGGAGGACCTCAAAGCTAGGGGGCAGAGGGGATGACGGTGAAATATTTCTTTGGGTATGGAGGCTTCTTCTAAGTTGCATTCATCTCAAGGGCGGTCAACCATGAGTTAATTTACCATCAGATCTTTGGCAGCTCAGACAAATACAGGGACCACATCTTCCCGACACCTGCCAAGCTAAGAATTCATCGAAGACATTTTTAGGCTAAGTTCCCATAAGTATTTGGTGAGGTTTTGATGAGGTAGATTTTCTGCACCTTGTTTTTTTTGTTTTTTTAGTTTTTGCCACTACAATTTCTGTTTCTTCTTCGTGTGACATCTTTTAAATAAAGTTACTTTGCTTTTGATACTTCCTGTTATTTAACTTTGACAAAACTTTATTGATACAGTCAATTGCGGATTACATGCAGTTTTTTTTTTACATAAAAATTTTCAGGACTTAATGCAATTCTATGGGGAAAATCCACAGAGAAAACCCACCGTACTGCTGCTTTCTCACTTTCTCCAGATGTATGCGATTTGTCCAAAGGAGGGGAGAGAAGCAGCCGCTGATTGGCAAAAGAGATCGAGTGATGTAACAGTCACGTGATCCCCGGGAGAGCCAGTGTTCATCACCTCCACCATCAGAGGAGAGTAGGAGTTATTATTTTACAGGGTGCAAACATACGGATGAAAAAGGGGCTGTCCGAGTAGAGGACAACCCCACAGGCCAGATTACGAAGCATAACAGAAAAAGCACAGTGGGCATGAAATGTCTATAAATCCCATCCACTTTGCTGGAACTGTTAGACGCAGCTTTTATTGTGCAGAGAAAAATCTCACCAAAAACGGAGTGTGGGAACTTACCCTAAAAAGCACAGTAAACCTACAAATAATTCCCAAAATTTTAATAGTAAAAAGAAACCGAATACGATCAAGGTAGAAGAGGACATTAAATTAGTGGTCTCATAAAGACGACCCGTGGCCAGTTACACATCTAGGAAGCGTAGTATTGCATGAATAAAACTTGCATACAACCTACAATGTAAAGTATAAGGGTATGTGCACACGTTGCGTTTTTGGCACGATTTTGCTGGGTTTTTGATTGCAGATTTGTTACAAAACCTGAAGGAAATCCTGATGCTTGATGCAGTCAGTGAGAACCCTTTAATATCAGGCACAAGTCGCTTATTCCTGACTTGAAGATTTGGTGCAGTAAAAAAAATCTGCAGCGTGTCAATTGATTCAGCGTTTTTTTCACCCCAAAATGCAAGACAAACGCAGGAAAAAAAAACACAAGCAAAAACTCAAAAACATGAGTATTTGCAGCTGCATTTCTCCTGCCAAGAGATGCAGAAATGGTGCAGATAGATATTATATATATATTATAATATATATATATATATTAATATATATATATATATATATATATATGTGTTGTAATGTAATATATCATTTTAATGATAGATATTACGGTACGTTAAAATATATATTACATATAACATTAATACACGTATATTTATTATATATGCTTTTTTCTTTACTTGCATTTACATCAGAAAGCACGCTGAATGAATGCTCATTTTCACGCTGCTAAAACCGGACCAGACTGTTCTCACACTTGTTGCTATCTAGGTTTTAATATATGCACGCAGACAAGTCTGTAAACGAGTACATGATCAAAGTTGTCGGGGTCAGACTTGGAAAAACAATGATGCTAGCGCCTGTCAAAAGGTGAATCCCACTGCACGGAGAGGTTCAAATTACTCAACATAGCATGAAAAAAAGCTATTTTTTTCCCAAGAGTTATACAAAAATAAGAAAAAAAAAAAAAGTTTGTGAATTGAAGGAAAAAAAAAAATGAAAAAATTAGACAAATTTGTAGGAACTTCTTGGAGGGGTTTGCGCTGTGGCGCACAATTTAATAAGTTGTAATGTATGATATCATTATGATTTTTTGGGGGAAAATAGTTGTTTACAGCAGAAATCTGTGCACATAAATCTTCATGTCAATGACAGGAAGGGGCTTGGGTGGACTATTAACATAAATCTGACAAACGCTAATTTGATGGGTGGCTGTATCTGTCTGCTGCCAGGCCCGTCTAGACAGCCTATTGAGAAATGCTGAAACACAACTGTTTGTCCCCTGTAACACCATCTGGAAACAGCAATAAGAGCCTACCCAGCGCCATTCACCACCGGGATCAAAGCACATGCTAATTCCTTCATGAAGTCCTACACACAGAAAATTCAATCTCGGCTCGCCCGGCAATTTTCTGTAGACCTTAACGAAGAAATGGCCGACTTTGTAAACACTTAGCAAAGCGTGAACTGAAAGATTGGGGAGAAAGGAGGAGGGGGCGCCATGGTTGTTAATGGAAAGAACTGGCCAATACCTGCTATAGAACCCATAGGAACCTGCTCGTCTCCGGAGTTTTAACCCATCGGAGGCCCAAAAATCCAGACAACCCCATTGGCATGCAGAGCACTTCATAGTTAAGTATATTTCTCTTGCTCGCTCTTCCATTAAACTCCACTCCAGCATTACATCAAAGCAGTGGGGGCCTCCTATTGAACGGCTTTACATACGGCAAACAGAAAAGTCTCATCAAGAAGCGCGGCTTTCTCCAATTCTCTAGTATTATTTTTTCTCTAATCAGACAAAAGAATGGCAAGCCACTTTCATTTGTATGGAAGCAAAATGTAAGTATATGGGGTCACCGAGCATTATAAATGTACGTAGTAAACAGAAAAAAGGAAACGGGGAAAAAAATAACACTAGTTTCATATTATGTGGCTTCTATGGGCCTAAGGGTGAATGTAAAAGCTGGCCCCACACATACATACCCACCAGACATACATACACACCACACATACAAACGTTTCTCAGCCTAAGATCCCGGGAGTTTGGGAAGAGAAGAGAGGTCACAGCACACCTTTGGTGCTACATTTCCCAGATGGACCAAGGGATCTGACCGTTTCTTCGCCTAAAGGTTCATACTCATCTGTGTTTAGAAAATCATTTATATCATAGAATGGTAGAGTTGGAAGGGACCTCCTGGGTCATCGTGTCCATCCCCCTTGCTCAATGCAGGAGTCACTAAACCATCTCAGATAGATGTCTGTCCAGCCTCTGTTTGAAGACTTCCATTGAAGGAGAACTCACCACCTCTCGTGGCAGCCTGCTGCACTCATTAATCACCCTCACTGTCAAAAAGTTTTTTCTAACATCAAATCTGTATCTTCTCAGTTTCAATTTCATCCCACTACTTCTGGCGTTTCCATGTGCAAATGAGAGGATGATCCTCTTTACACGGACATCCCTTCACATATTTGTAGTCAGCCATTAAGATGTTGGTCCCAAAAAATTGGGCGAGTACAATGCAATTTTTGTCACCTAGCATCCATATTGCATCTGTATGCAATGCATTTTTCACAACTTATACATTCCGGAATTCTGAGTTATTTCAAGTTAGTTTATTATCTAATAAAACAATCTTAGATACAGAGACAGATAGACGACAGACAGATAGACGAGAGACAGATAGACAGACGATAGATAACCAATAGAAGACAGATAGACGAAAGATAGACGACAGATAGATAGATAGACAGACACCGGTAAGTCGTCGTCGCACATTGCATTCTGAGGATAGAAGAAGGTTGAAACAGTCTGATCGCATCGGTAAGTGATGGTATGTCCTAGCATTAGGCCATCATGAGAATATTCAATATCAGGGGCTATCTTGGCTTAAAAAAAAAAGTAAAAAATTAATAATTTAGCTTTTTGCCCCAGAAATGGAACCTCTTCACTCCTGGGGTGGTGTCTGGTATTGCAGTGTACCTTCATTCATGGAGTACAAGGTTTTAAACTTCACCTTAGGGTGCAGTCACACTTCTGTGTGAAATGTCCAAGTGCAGTCCGATTTTTCTTCTAGTTGGACCCATAGAGTTTCACAGATCCATTCACATAACCGTGAACATCAAGGATCCGAGATACGTGAACTCTCAGAGCATGTCCTGTCCTGATCCGACGTTGAGGATCAGAATAGGATGGGATCAGTGCGTCTATGTGCTGTCCGATAAAAAGAAAATTAGGCAGCACACAGACGTTAAGAGGGATATGTGAATGCATTTACAAGGCGTGAACTAGCGTTGTTAAACATTCTCTTTTCACAATTGCCTTGCTTCATAACCAGCCTGCCAATCGTCTGGTGAAAGAGCAAATCGCTCGCTCATCGGGTGAAATGATCTCTTTTGTGGCCAAAGAGTGTAAACAGGACTCGCTTTGCCTAGAACTATGGCAGCCTATGTGCACTGATGTGGCATTGATCGCTCAGTGCGCGCTGTCTGCTTTGGCCTGCCTGTGTAAACAGGTGTTCAAACAGACGCCGATTGGTAACATTTTACCGATCTGCCATTGTGTTATGCTGCCGGTTGGTTTGTCCTAATGGACTTTTATCGTTTTTTATTGTAGTTTCTCAGCAAAATTGAGTAGTTAAGTAGTGAAACCAACAAGAGGGAGAAGTATAGTTGAAGCAGCAAGGGTCCTTCCTTTATATTTTTAATTTTTACTACCTATTCCTTTTGTATCAAATTTTTTATTTTTTTTTTGTATAATCGCTGAATCTAAACAGATCAGGCCTTTTCATGTGTATAAGGATAGCCAAACTGTGCCACCATTGTCTTTGTTAGGGCTAATACTCTTCTGCGTGAAAAACAGACAAGTTCAGTCTGATAACAAAAAAAAAAATCAGATTGCATGCTGACAAACATTATTCAATGATTCAGTGTTCATCTGCGCTTTTTTCTCAGCCCATATCAAACTGATAAAAAAATAAAAAATTATTGCAGCTTGCTGCGAGTTGCCGCATATATCGGCTGAGACTTGCCAATGCAAGTCAATAGGTGCGAGAAAAAAAACGGACAGCATCTGAACCATGCATGTGCCGTGCGATTTTTATGCACCCACCTCATAGGAAACCTGGCATTTCATCAGCTGAGTACAGTAAATTCACACCCAGTACTGTCAGAATAGAAGAGATGAGTATATCTATGCAGTATAGATTACTGTAAAGTAGAAAATAATAAACCACCATATTCCTCATCTGTCCATAGAGATCCCTATGTGATGCTGTCCAACAAAGAACTCCATCTCTACATCTGAGTGGTTTGTTGAGCGGTGGCATGATGCGACCGCTCAGCAAGCCAGCTACAATACACTGACACAGGAAAACTTTCTTCGTTGGACAGCATCACATAGGAATTCTCGGCGGACAGGTGACGAATATTGTTATTTTATTATTTATTTTACAGTAAAGGTGTAAAAGAAGGACGAGGAGTATATAAAGGAGTCTTTCTTCCAATTAAAGAACTTTATTCTGGCTGTTTTTTTGTTTTTTTTTTAAATATAACTGTGGGGTCAGTAATGGGAGCGTCTTATAGACTCCTCTACATTACTAACTTCTGGGCTTGATGTCAGTTGACATCAACCCCACCCTATGACCCCACTTGCCACCGCACCAAGGCAAGTGGGAAGAGCTAGGCTAAGCACCATTTCAGGGGTGGCTAAGGGCTGATGCTCTTAGACTGGGAGGGGGCCAATGTCAATAGCCCCTTCTTCGCCTATTAATATCAGCCCGCAGCTGTCTGCCCAGCCTTTGCTGGTTATTATATGGGGCAGCCCCACGGCAGTTTTTTTTTTTTTTTTTTTTTTTTTAAAAAGGTCCCCTATTTTAATAACCAGTAAAGGCTAAGCAGACATCCAAGCTGATATTAATAGCCTGGGAAGCTCCATGTTTATAACCCACTTCCCTGGCTATAAAAATCAGCTGCCAGCTATTGTCTTTCCCTCAGCTGGTTAATAAAAATTTGGGGAACCACTGCCATGGTTTTTTTTTTTTTTAAATATAATTACGGTATCTACTATATAATCATCTAATTCTGTCTGTAACGGAAATCCTGCGTCGCTGATTTGACAGGCGCAGTCCGGCCGTGAATTGGCGCAGGATTTGAACCACACACGCCACCACTATCGTCGGTGGCGTGTGTGGTTCAAATCCTGCGCCAATTCACGGCCGGACTGTGCCTGTCAAATCAGCGACGCAGGATTTCCATTACAGCTCGCAGCGGAAGTACCCCCGACCGGCGGCCTCCACGTACACCCCAGCAGCAGCAGCCTCCACATATACTCCAGCAGCAGCAGCCTCCACGTATACTCCAGCAGCAGCAGACGCCACGTATACCCCAGCAGCAGCAGC
Organism: Oophaga sylvatica; assembly: GCA_033576555.1. Lineage (NCBI taxonomy): Eukaryota > Metazoa > Chordata > Amphibia > Anura > Dendrobatidae > Oophaga > Oophaga sylvatica. The sequence goes on along the minus strand of JARQOD010000001.1, from coordinate 952,305,312 downwards.
CTCCACGTATACCCCAGCAGCAGCAGCAGCCTCCACGTATAACCCAGCAGCAGCAGCCTCCACGTATACCCCAGCAGCAGCAGCCTCCACGTATACCCCAGCAGCAGCAGCCTCCACGTATACCCCAGCAGCAGCCTCCACGTATACCCCAGCAGTAGCCTCCACGTATACCCCAGCAGCAGCCTCTATATACACCCCAGCAGCAGCCTCTATATACACCCCATGCAGCCTCTAATACATCCCAGCAGCCTCTATATACATATTCTAGAATACCCCATGCGTTAGAATCGGGCCATCTAGTATAATATAAATATATATATAAAATTTAATTTTAATTATGTTTGGGCTCATCTTCTGGTTGTTTACACAGGCCTACGAAAACTGATGGAAACACAATGCTTGCTATGGGGTCGTTCTGTCCCCATACAGCCCCGTGTTATCGGCCGCATATGTCCTGTTTGCACGGAGCGGTGTGCTGCCGATGACCCTGATTTATTTCTATGCCGCCATGAACGATCCCGATCACCCAACAAAAAAGCGTGATGGCTGACATGTTTACACAACCCAATAATCAGGAACGAGAGTCTTCCAAAACCCTCGCTCGTTATTTGAAGGCTCGTCTAAATGGACAAAGTGATGTGGTCATTTCCCTGAACAAGTTTTGTTGCTAGTTCTGCAGCGAGGCCACGTTCTGCCCTCCACCCCACTACCTGTACAGAAAAACAGAATCCCGACACCCTTCATTTTCCTAGGATCTGTCGTGCACAGGCTTCTCCGACACTTGACCTTCTGGCCTGGATTTTTTATTTTTTGCCAGACGGTCACTTTTGAGAAGCGGAGGGCGTCTGCGGGATCGGCGTGATTTCCAGTAGCTCATTCCTAATTAAGTGGCGAGGATTTTCCTCCTTTTACTGGGAAATCACGGCAGACACATCTCCGCACATCGTCTTATCTTTGTAACACTAAACAAACGAGTGATTTGTTTCACAAAAGAGAGGCCTTGCCAGACGCAGATGAGTAAATGGCTCTAGGAAGAAAGCGGCGGGCTATTGAGACCCCGTTATACCGTCCATATTAACGAATGACCCCCCTCCCCGCCACACTGCCCACCCCTCAATGTAATGGAACTCGCAGAAAAACAGGGAAAAATCCCCATAAAGGCATAATGAGCCGAGTCCTGGTGTCAGACACTTCAAAGTGAATCCATCTTGGTCATCAGTAAAGCAGCGTGCGAGCTGCAGACCGTAGAGAAGCCATGTCATTTCACAGGCTGAATTATGACACGAGGAGACCCATGCAGACAGGGAAACCTGCCAGCGACAGGGCACCGGCCTCTGAAACCTAATAGGGCTCCGTTACCACATCACAGTCTACAACCTGTGCCACTCCAGCTGTTGTGAGACTACAAGTCCCAGCAGTCACCGTCAGCTGAAAGAGCCACAGGCTGTGTACTACGGGCTCGGATGACAAGAATCCATCTAGATCTGTATATCATAGAGCAAATGCACGGCACATAATATAAAGGGGTATTTCCATCGACATTTATGTTGTATTCTGAGCAGCAAAGAAGTGTGGATAATTTTTGGAACTCCCTTAAAAATTAATCAAGAATAATGTATAAATACTTGCAAATCTATAAAGTCTAACACACAAAAAGGGATATTTCCATCTCGGACATTTACGGTGAACAATCTCTGATATATCCGACACCCACAGAAGTGAATAAGGGGTAACGTCTCTCCTGGTGGAGAATGATATGCCACTGTAAGGAGACTTTTAGGCCATGCAATGCTCTTTTGGGAAATGAAATATACAAAGTGCCATTTTGGGAGGGAGCCTTTACCTTAGTTTTCTTACATTAAGATGATCTTTTACATGGAAGCCATGTCTGCCTTCTCACATGGATATTGTCGAATGCTAAGGGGTAATGTTTCTCCTTGGGAACAGTGACATGAAAGTGTAAGGAGACTTTTAGGCCATGCAATGCTCTTCTTGGAAATTAAATACAAATCGCCACCTTCGGAGAGGAAGAGGGCTCGAACGCTAGTGTCACCTATTGGAAGCAGCAATCGTAAAATCAATATCGACCCTTTAATGAGCCTTGCCATACGGCTTAGGATAAAAGTCAAACCAGAATCTTAATTTGCAGATACGTGTTGGGGTGCTGCCCCTCATCGGAGCAAAGTAAAGAAGTGAACACTAATTGGAACCGATGGTCAACTTTGATATTTAAGGCATGGCCACAAGGTCTGGAAATCGCAATACCCCCCTTGAAATTATCTCAAGTGGACGGGAGTAAATAATTCCAGTAACAGGAACATTAAGGATATTATCAAAGGCAGCAGAAAATACGTTAGTGGATTGATCGGAGAGGGTTCCTTCTCAATCATTAGAACAGCCGGGATCTGCTCCCCTGTGACCCTGAAGAGACTCATGGAGCCCATCATCATTGTCGTAGCATTTCTGCCCACCGGTTCCAGTGATGGGAGAGAGTCTTAGCAAAGAAGTGTATCTTTTTTTCCTATTTAATCATCTTACAGGAATCTTAGTAAGTGATCCCTGCACGTTTAGTAGTAATTACTTGATCATTTATTAATTCTAGACTGCCAATATTATTTACCTACTTGATGTCCAGAAGTGCCAACTGACCAGACAAATTATGAATTTTTGTAATTTACTTCATTACCTTATTTTGCTTTTATTCTCTAATAGACATTACACTGCATTACTTTTTTAATGCTTCTTTAGAAGCTGCTTTCATCTGCCTCTCAGCCAAAATCCATACATTTTTAACAGATCACTGTTTTCTGTATTCTGTTTGCGACTGGATTACTGATCTTGCCTGAGCAGCAGTTGGAAGCAGCTTCTAAAAGAGCATGATCTGTGCATGAAAAATAGCATAAAGTAATGAAGTACTGTATATTACAAAAATCTGCAACCACCGGAAAAAAAAAAAGTTAATTCTTTAATAAGGTCAATTTACAATTCTGGCATATCAAGTGAGTATTAATACAACTAAACATCCCTGGGTCGGGGAGATTTACTCGCACAGGCTTCTGCATTGCACCTGTGGCCTCAGCGAGAAGTGGACTTGATGTCACATTGTATTTGCTCCTCTTCCAGCCACGTGCTCCGAAGTTTGGGGTATCTCAGAGATTGAGGGTAACCCAAGTCATTATAGGCAACTGCCTGGGCCTGAAACATGGAACGCCAAGTCACTTCCAGCCAACTTCTGATCTGCCATATAACTTATGATAAAAAAATATATATCAATGTGGACATCTTCAAAAGTTTCCCAGAAGTGCAGGGGCAGTAGGGGGGAGTTTCCATATGAAGAATTCTCTCATTCTTCAGATGCTTACTCATGAAGCCAAGTCATCGCACTATAAAAAGAGCGGAATGATTTAAATATCCCCTTTGGCGCGAGTTTTATTTAAGGATAATGTCAAACAGCGTGATACTGCGATTATACAAGCGAGAAAACAGGGCGAGCTGCTGCGATCCTCAGCGCAGGGCCAGGCTTCCTACTGTTAAGCTGCACTGCCATCTAGTGGCTGAAAGACAGAATGCACATCAAGTTCTTACATCGGATGTAATTATCAGAAGATTACCTATGTTAAAAATCTTGTGAAATATATTTTTTTTTTTATAATGTCTGGCAATTTTGCTTAATTTTTTTATATCACAATTTGCATTAAAAATAAAAAATAGAAATCTTGCAATTTTAACACAAGCTCTAGGGTTATTTTTAGACTGCAACTTTCTATGGCTTTAGGAAAATAGACCTATATATAATGAACAAACTCTGACCCTATCTTTTGTATTGAAGCATCTAATGAGCGGGGCAAAGATCATTGAGAAGGAGGGGGAGCAGGGGAGCTGTGACATCACATATTGTGATGGGGGAGGGGGTCTCTGTATTATAAGCGGTGTACAGAGGTGATCCCTGTCATTATAATCTTGCCTTTGATAAGGGGTATGTCGAAAATCCTCCCTGAAAGGACAGGTAGTATGCGTCCTTTCAGGAAGTCACAGAGCAACTGCAGACTTGTAGCCTAAGGCCGGACAGCCCCTTTAAAGCCACAAGTGCACCCCTTGATGTGCCATATGGTTGGTTTTGCAGCTTCCCCACTCATTCAGAATTAATCTGAAGATATGTCTGAACTGATAAAAGTTTCAAAAACTTTTCAGTAAAAAGTACAGACATGGGGATGTGTATCCTGCAATAAGAAAAGACATTTAATAAAGGAAAAAGTATCTAGAATATGGAGATGTCCCCAAAACATGTGTGAGAGGTTTTCAGATTTCACACACTCTATTATACATCCTCAGACCAGGTTATCAATGTTACCTACAGTAAAGAAGCCCTCCTCCTCTTCCTCCTCCTCCTTTCCTCCTCCTAATCCCATCAAAGTTTTTATCCTCTTAATATATTGCAATCATCATATTATAGAGCACTGTGTCCTTGTAATTGCTCATTTTGTCCTTTTACCCTGATAATTCTTCTCTTTTCCATTAGGTCTATGACATTAATAACTGACGAGCTGAATCCTTCTAAGCTCTATGTAGGAACTAGAGGTCAATTATCCCTGTATGAGTCATAAGTCACTGCAATAATCCTGGCAGGAGGGAGGAGGGAGCATCTGGGTCAGGAGTTAAAGAGGGGAAAGATTTCTGTAGCGACAAGAAACGTCTTGTTTCTACATAAAGCAGAAAAAAAAGTGAAGAATTACCTGGGTAGAAAGGCAAAATTAGCAATTGCAAGTGCAAAGTGCTGTATACTATGATAACTAGAGATGGGTGGACCCGTGGACGTTCGGGTCCTACCAAAGTTAAAAAAAAAAAGTTTGGGTACCAGAACAGTACTCGGACCCGAACAATCAGCGTTTGCCATGCTGTCACATGCATGAGTGCGGCAAATCTTGCTTCTGATCGGTGGCAAGATCATTAGCACTGGTCAGAGAGCAGCGGTTCCGATGCTGTGAAATGACAGCGTGAGCCCGCAGCTATGATCGGAGGTAAAAAGTCACTGGCGTCTGGCTGATAGGACTACTATTCCTATCAGGCTACGCCTGCTGCCGCTAACAGCGAGAGCAGGAGCGGTCTGATGGGAGTATTCCCCTCCCTGTATTTTTGATAACCAGCCAGACAAAACTACATTAGCAAGGCTGGTTATCAAGAATAGAGGAGACCCCACGCTGTTTTTTTTTAAAATAATTTAAATAAATAAATGGCAAGTGGGAAAAGCCGAACAAAGCGCCGGAATTAGTGCATCTATTAGATGTGCCTTTTCTGGTCGACAGCGGGCTATTTTTAGGCTGGGGGGCCAATATCAATGGCCCCTTACATGCCAGGTACTACCAGCCACCAGCTGTCTGCTTTAGCTTTCCTGGTTGTCAAAAATGGGGGGGGAACCCATGCAGTTTAAAATTACTTTAAAACAGCGTGGGAACCCCTCTATTCTTGATAACCAGCCTCGCTGAAGATGACAGCTGAGGGTTGCAGCCCGGAGCTGTCAGTTTTGCCTGGCTGGTTATCAAAAATACAGTGAAACACACAACGCTTTTTTTGTTTAGTTCTTTAACTATTTATTTAGAGCGGAGGCAGTGGCTGATGAATACTCCCATCCCCTGCTCTCACTACTATTAGCGGCATCAGGCGTAGGCGCATGGGAGCAGTAGACCCAGCAGCAGATGCCAGTGACCGGAGGTAACATTTTTTACCTCCGATCGAAGCTGCAGGCTCACGCTGTCATTGGGAAACGCGGCTGTCTGACCAGCGCGGATGAATTTTACCGCCGATAGAGGCATTGTTTGTCGCGCCGTCATGCACATGATAGCATGTCAAACACCCGGTGTTCGGGAGGCGAAACCAAACAGTAACAGACTTCCTGGTGAAGTCAGTTTTCGGTGTCCGTGCCCGAAGAGTAGGTGGTTCTGTACGGACGCCGAACTTTACTGTTCGGGTTCACCCATCTACTGTATATGATCAATGCAATAGATGAAGATAAAAACTGATGGAGGAGTGCTTCCTTAAAAAAAAAAAAAAATTGCATTGGAGATAACCCCGAATAATCTTCGAATCCCGGCGCCTGCAAGGTTCGTGGCTGTTAGACAATCTCTAAATGTGTTGCGGCTGTCAAACAGCCATGAGACATGCAGCCGCAGGGACTGGAACACACCGAAGACACTCGGTTAGCGCACTCGCTTGCACGGATAACCCGCCAGCACGGTCTAGGCAATCCTCCGCGAGGCTGCGCCATTGCTTGTCTTAGCGCCCCACTTTGGCTTGTAATTCTCTACGTACAGGTGCATGTCAGTACAATGAAGAGTTAGGATACGGCCACAATTTTATGTAGCGAATCGATATCAAATCTGCACCTGTTACATGAGGATTTACATGCGGATTGATGGCCGATGTTTAATTGTGCTGCAATGAAGTGGTGTAGGAGTAATCCGCAGGGAAAACACACATGGAAATGTTTACAGCAAGAGAATGAGATCTGAAAAATCAGATTTACCCGAAATGTAATCGGCCGTGGATTTTACCTGCCTTAAGTCTCAAGTAAAAACTACTGCAAATCCATCGCATCAGAGTTCACGCGGGACAGAGATGCAGATTTACTGCGCACCTTTACAAATGAAGAGCAGAATACATTAGAAGGCAATGAATTACTGCCCATACACCAAAGAGGACCCAAAGGATAGTACGGTATCACCACAAATGAAGATCCCGACATCTTATCAGCCGCACATCAAAATAAGGTAGCGATACAGAAAATAAATTACAAAAAAACGGCAGATAATTAGAAACAAATCGTGATGAGGTTCGTGCTCAAATTAAACCATTATTGTGCAATATAAGAAAACAACCACTAGAGGGCAGTTTAGGCTTGAAAACTGGCACTAACGATTATTACAAATCGTCCTTCCTCAGCCGTCTATATGGGCAGGCCGGTCACAGGAAGCCGAATAAAGCGACACCTCGATATCTGCGATCCGATGTTTTATCCACGTTTTTCCTTATTTCCAAATCAGCCTTTATTTTTAATTTGAAATATTCGATTCATCAGGTCAGGACACAAAATACCAAACATGCATTTTTCTATTTTTTTTTTTTTTTTTTAAGTGGTGAAAAAAAAAAATTTAGAAATTTGCAAACCAAAATAAATAAAAATCTCTTTTGTTGCCATTTTCCAAGACTTGTAACGTTTTAATGTCATTTGTGGGGGACACGGGGCTGGTTGAGGGCTTATTTTTTGCGCCCTGAGCTGCCGTTTTTACCGATACCGTTTTGGGGTAGACATGATAATTTGATTGCCCTTATTGCATTTTATTGCAATGTTGCGGAGGCCAAAAAAAAAACAAATTCTGGCGTTTAATTTTTTTTTCCCCATTAAGCCGTTTACTCACCGGATTAATTTACTTTATATTTTGGTAGATCAGACTTTTACGAACGCAGACATATTATTCTTTTTTTATTTATTTTTTTTAAATTATGCTAAAAAGGGGATTAGAATTGTTTATTTTATTCATATATATATAAAAAAATGTCTTTCTTCACTTTTTACTGTATTTAAAGGCACCGGACGCTGCGGTACTCTGATCGCTGGGGTGACACATAGCAGGGCTTCAGAGACGATCACCAGCTTTCACAGGAGGATCGTCATTTTACCCGGATGATCATCAACCTCCTCCTCAGACCCCGCCAGAGCGAATATTAGATTTCCTTATTTTCGGTGTTATTACATTATTTTGGTGTAGGGATGTGATGTCGGGATCTACAGTAGAAGGCAACGCGAGAATGTTCCAACAAGGAAAGTGACCTGTGGGACAGACTTAAAAGTTTCTCTTGTCGAATTTCTACAGCAGGAAAACCACAGACGTAGAACTTTCCCAAATGACACAGATTGATTGCATTTTTCCTAAAAACCTGTTAAGATTCAGACATTGACTTATGAGATAGCTGCTTCCACTAGGTGGCACTAGAGAGCCAGGTTTCTTCCTGGCGATCGCTCATTTGAATACTTTTTTCCCCAGGATTCCCTGCCTTATAAAGACTTGTTCACACATTACTTTTTTTTTTTCTGTTTTTTTTTTTTTGCAATTTGGCAGTGAAAAAAAACAGTAACAGCAAAATGAAGGAGTCAGTCACTGTAGGTATCCGGCTGTCCTGCTGCTTCTGAGACAGGACCTGATGCGACAGGTGTCTGGCACGTTAACATGGAGTTCTTTTGGCTTAACCCCACTGACCAGCTGTTATCGGTGGTAAAGCGCCATCTGGCGACATTTTACATGACTGGCTGTCAGTGGGTCACAGGGCAAATCTCCGTTTTGGCTCATAGTTGTGGTTTCAGGCTTAGGACCCTCTCCTATCATGATAACATGCCCTAAAAGAGATATAGGTCTGGGGTAGGAGTAATTTGGAAAAAGGTCTTGACTCTAAATTTTAGGAGCCTGGATCCATTTTAGGGCCCGATTAATCTATCCGTATATAGTGCAATGCTTTTTCATTTGCATGTAGAGCATATCCATGGCTTTAACTACTAGGATAGCCACCACTGTGTATAGGATTAGGACTAGTGATGGGATGTTCAGGTCCATTTGGTTTGGCCAAACATTTTTAAAAAAGTTTGTTTCGGGTACTAGAACGGTACCCAGACCCGGACTCCAGTCAAATGAATGGTGGGTCCGAACAACCGGTGTTTCCCATGCTGTAATCAGTGTGACAGCGAAAAAACACCTGCCCTGATCTGCAGCCTACAGCTGTCAGCTTTACCTGCACTGGTTAGCACAAATAGAGCAGACCGCAAGTTGTTTTGTTTTTTTTTTTTAACACAGTGTGCCCCAGCCAATCACAGCCGTGCCAATACTTCTTATGGCTGTGAATGAGCTGGAAGTGCCCAAAGCGGCAAAAGCGTGTTGATTGGCTGAGCTGTAGCCTTTCAACAAACTTTGTTCGAACTGCCAAACCTAAGCAGAAGCACGGACACCAAGTGTTTGGTATGGACCCCGAACATTACGTTTCTGGTTCACCCATCCTTAATTAGGACAAGAGAAGGGCTAAGATATAGCAGCCCCTGAAAGATACAAGAAAAGCACAGTTATTGAGATGGCATAGGAAAGAATAAAGGGTATAAAGTTCTATTTAAACAATACAGTAACAAGAAAAGACTCCCAGAGGGGAAAAAAAAGTGAATTTGTGAATATAAACCTCCGACTTAACAATCCCACTTATGGTAGAATCACAGTTTTCTCCGCTGTAGATGTAGCAGAGCTCAGAATGCTGAGCCCTGTATTACCCCGCCCACAGCAGTGATTGGCAGCTTTCTGTGTACAATTCATATTGATAGAAAGCTGCCAATCAGTGCTGGTGGCGAGGTTGGACTAACAGGCACATGGTAGCTTGTCCTGTAGTGATAATCGCCTGTCCATAAAACATTGATTATATTGAAACAGCAAAACACGGTGGTAAGTGACGCATTACTGGAATCAGGGTCATTGACACTATATCATGCTGCTCTCAGATTACAAAGCAAAAACCTGGAGACAGATTAACACTAAGTATTAATGTTAACCCAGTCCCAGATTTACATCTAGCTACACTGCTCAGTGCTGCGGCTGCTGAATATGAGAACCATAGAGAAAGGAGAGGAGGAAGTCCTCAAGTCTGTGCAGTGTACGGGAGACATCCTGGCAGCTAGTCTTCACCCACCAGCTCAGAGGAAAATGAAAATAATAGAGTCTGCAGAGGGAAAACTGGAGAAAACTTAAAATCCATATAATGGCCAGAAATAGTTATTTCTCACGTGCACACGACGGCTTATTCCGTACAGTCACCTGAAGCCGCAGGTAACCCATGTGAGACAACTAACTCTCAAACCTTGTGTAGAGCTAGACAATAAAATCTGGATGAAATGAGAAAGTGGTCATACCAGAAAATACAGTACAATAAGAATGTAGTTCCAGACGATTGGTCTGCTCTCCTGACCTGGTGGTCTCTATAAATAACTATACCCCCAATATAATCAACCCGAACAATCTGCTCACAGAGTTCCGGATACAATTCTGAATCCCAAATTACGAGTCAACATAAAAAAAAGTACCTGCCCCAACTCATCTCACGCCTACTCAAACATCCTTCTCTGGAGGAGGCCTCGAATACTGCACCCGTCCAATGCACACTAACCATGAAGCCCGAATATTCCATCCCTCCCCTAGTTACTACTCACCTCTTCCCACTGCCTAGAGAATTCAGTCCAAAATGACTGACAAGCCCCCCATAATCTGCTCCTCCATACTTCTGCTCCCCAATCTCCTGCTACATCCTGAAGTGTTCCCCGCTCCTCACACGAACGTCTCCTTGGCTCTCCTGGAGGCCTCTCACAAACTTCTCGCCAGAACAGGATACCTGAATCAATCTGACTCATTCCCACCTCCAGCTACAGGCGGCCGACAGTGAGGATACAGGACGGAGCACATCTCTTTCCCAGAAGGTTATGCTGGGCGAGATATTAACCCCTTCAAGACCATGCCCTTTTTCGTTTTTGCATTTGCTTTCGCTCCCCTTCTTCCCAGAGCCATAACTTTTTTTTTATTTTTTTCGTCAGTATGGCCATGTGAGGGCTTGTTTTTTGCGGGACGAGTTGTACTTTTGAACGACACCATTGGTTTTACCATGTCGTGTACTCAAAAATGGGAAAAAAAATTTCCAAGTGCGGTGCAAATAAAGTGCTAAAACTGACCTACCATTATAATTCTTCAGGTCATTACGAGTTCATAGACATCAAACATGTCTAAAAAAAAAAATCAAAAGTTTGTTTAAAAAAAAAAAAAAATTGCGCCATTTTCCCAAACCCGTAGCGTCTCCATTTTTCGTGATCTCTGGTTGGGTGAGGGCTTATTTTTTGCGAGCCGAGCTGACAATTTTATTGATACCATTTTGGTGCAGATACAATCTTTTGATTGCCCGTTATTGCATTTTAATGCAATGTCGCAGCGACCAAAAAAAAAAAAAAAAATGTAATTCTGGCATTTTTGACTTTTTTTCTCGCTACGCCGTTTAGCGATCAGGTTAATCTTTTTTTTTTTATTGACAGATCGGGCGATCCTGAACGCGACGATATCAAATATGTGTATGTTTGACTATTTTTATCGTTTTATTTTGAACTAGCTGTAGTACCCGGCTTCGCCCGGGTTAATTAATAACTGCTGTTAGCTGTAACAAAATAGACTATGTTAACAAAAATTTATTCTGCACATAAAAATCACACACCAAAACGTGCGGGGGTTAAAATTTCCATTCAACACATAGCCTATGATGCTCCTGGGGTTGATATGTGCGGGCATGCAAAATTTCATGCCCGTAAGTACAACGGTGCAGATTCCTATCCGGGCCAAAATTATTTGCCGATTTGGAATGCGCGGGGTTAAAATTTCGACTCAAAACCTAGCCTATAGACCTCCCGGGGTCGAGAAGTGGGGGTGTGCAAAATTTCATGCCCGTAAATGCAGATTCCTATGCCGGACATACACACAAGCATTCAGCTTTCTCCCCATTATGTAGATAGGGCCAAAATTGTTTGGCGATTTGGAACGTGCGGGGGTTAAAATTTCCATTCAACACATAGCCTATGATGCTCCTGGGGTTGAGATATGCGGGCATGCAAAATTTCATGCCCGTAAGTACAACGGTGCAGATTCCTATCCCGGGCCAAAATTATTTGCCGATTTGGAATGCGCGGGGTTAAAATTTCGACTCAAAACCTAGCCTATGACGCTCCCGGGGTCGAGACGTGCGGGTGTGCAAAATTTCATGCCCGTAAATGCAGATTCCTATGCCGGACATACACACAAGCATTCAGCTTTCTCCCCATTATGTAGATAGGGCCAAAATTGTTTGGCGATTTGGAACGTGCGGGGGTTAAAATTTCCATTCAACACATAGCCTATGATGCTCCTGGGGTTGAGATGTGCGGGCATGCAAAATTTCATGCCCGTAAGTACAACGGTGCAGATTCCTATCCCGGGCCAAAATTATTTGCCGATTTGGAATGCGCGGGGTTAAAATTTCGACTCAAAACCTAGCCTATGACGCTCCCGGGGTCGAGACGTGCGGGTGTGCAAAATTTCATGCCCGTAAATGCAGATTCCTATGCCGGACATACACACAAGCATTCAGCTTTCTCCCCATTATGTAGATAGGGCCAAAATTGTTTGGCGATTTGGAACGTGCGGGGTTAAAATTTCGATTCAAAACATAGCCTAGGACGCTTTCGGGGTCGAGACGTGCGGGCGTGCAAAATTTCATGCCCGTAAGTGCGACGGTGCGGATTCCAATCCCGGACAAACATACCCACATACATACACACATACATACATTCAGCTTTATATATTAGATGGGGTGAAAGGGGGGTGATTTAAACTTATATTTTTTTATTTTTTTAAATATTTTTAAACACTGTTTTTTTTTTTTACTTTTGGCATGCTTCAATACACTCCATGGGAGACTAGAAGCTCGCCTAGATCGCCTCTATGTAGTAGAATTACTCACTTGCTATGAGCACCCCAACCACTGGGTGGTGCTCATAGCAATCCGGCGCTGACAACCATAGAGGTCTCCAGGAGACCTCTGGTTGCCATGCGAATGAACCAGTGACCTGCCATTACGTGACTGGGCTCACCGGTGGAAAGATTTAGTGGTGGGACTTATCACTCCTGCTCCATTACGGGTAGTACTGGAGGCTTAGCCAGCTCAGCTGAGAAAGGTCACCTCATTACAGACAGAGGGAGCGAAGGGGAGCGAGAGGGAACGAGGGAGAGCGAGGGGGAGAGAGAGCGAGGGGGAGCGAGAGGGAGCAAGGGGGAGCGAGGGGAGCGAGAGGGAGCGAGGGGGAGCGAGAGGGAGCGAGGGGGAGCGAGAGGGAGCGAGGGAGAGCGAGAGGGAGCGAGGGGGAGCGAGAGGGAGCGAGAGGGAGCGAGAGGAAGCGAGAGGGAGCGAGGGGGAGCGAGGGGGAGCGAGAGGGAGCGAGGGGGAGCGAGAGGGAGCGAGGGGGAGCGAGAGGGAGCGAGGGGGAGCGAGAGGGACGAGGGGAAGCGAGAGGGATCGAGGGGAAGCGAGAGGGATCGAGGGGAAGCGAGAGGGATCAAGGGAGAGCGAGAGGGATCGAGCCTCTGGTCTGATATGGTGTTTCTGAGAAGAATACAGTCATGGCCAAAAGTTTTGAGAATGACACAAATATTATATTTTCACATGATCTGCTGCCCTCTGGTTTTTATGTGTGTTTGACAGATGTTTTTATCACAGACACAAATATAATAATCGCAAACATATGAGTAACAAAAGCTTATATTGACAGTTAGAATGAGTTAATGCAGCAAGTCAATATTTGCAGTGTTGACCCTTCTTCTTCAGGACCTCTGCAATTCTCCCTGGCATGCTCTCAATCAACTTCAGGACCAAATCCTGACTGATAGCAGTCCATTCTTGCACAATCAATGCTTTCATTTTGTCAGGATTTTTAGGTTTTTGTTTGTCCACCCGTCTCTTGATGATTGACCACAAGTTCTCAATGGGATTAAGATCTGGGGAGTTTCCAGGCCATGGACCCAAAATCTCTATGTTTTGTTCCCTGAGCCATTTAGTTATCACCTTTGCTTTATGCAAGGTGCTCCATCATGCTGGAAAAGTGATTGTTGATCGCCAAACTGCTCTTGGAGGGTTGGGAGAAGTTGCTCTTGGAGGACATTCTGGTACCATTCTTTATTCATGGCTGTGTTTTTAGGCAAGACTGTGAGAGAGCCGATTCCTTTGGCTGAGAAGCAACCCCACACATGAATGGTTTCAGGATGCTTAACAGTTGGCATGAGACAAGACTGGTGGTAGCGCTCACCTTGTCTTCTCCGAATGAGGCGTTTTCCTGATGTCCCAAACAATCGAAAAGGGGATTCATCAGAGAAAATAACTTTACCCCAGTGCTCAGCAGTCCACTGCCTGTACCTTTTGCAGAATATCAGTCTGCCCATGATGTTTTTTCTGGAGATAATTGGCTTCTTTGCTGCCCTCCTTGAGACCAGGCCTTGCTCCAAGAGTCTCCACCTCACAGTGTGTGCAGATGCACTCACACCTACCTGCTGCCATTCCTGAGCAAGCTCTGCACTGCTGGTAGCCCGATCCCGCAGCTGAAACACTTTTAAGAGACGGTCCTGGCACTTGCTGGTCTTTCTTGGGCACCCTTAAGCCTTTTTGGCAACAATGGAACCTCTCTCCTTGAAGTTCTTGATGATGCGATAGATTGTTGACTGAGGTGCAATCTTTCTAGCTGTGATACTCTTCCCTGTTAGGCCATTTTTGTGCATTGTAATGATGACTGCACATGTTTCTTTAGAGATAACCATGGTTAACAGAAGAGAAACAATGATGCCAAGCACCAGCCTCCTTTTAAAGTGTCCAGTGGTGTCATTCTTACTTAATCATGACAGATTGATCTCCAGCCATGTCCTCATCAACACCCACACCTGTGTTAATGGAGCAATCACTGAAAAGAGGTTAGCTGGTCCTTTTAAGGCAGGGCTGCAATGATGTTGAAATGTGTTTTGGGGGATAAAGTTCATTTTCTAGCCAAATATTGACTTTGCAAGTAATTGCTGTTAAGCTGATCACTCTTTATAACATTCTGGAGTATATGCAAATTGCCATTAGAAAAAGTGAAGCAGTAGACTTTGTAAAAATTAATATTTGTGTCATTCTCAAAACTTTTGGCCATGACTGTATGCACAGTGGCTAAATGTGCTAAGCGCCGAGTTACTGGAAAGCCAAGCCCGCACACATCCCTGGTAGCACGAGTCACATGTACAGTACAGACCAAAAGTTTGGACACACCTTCTCATTCAATGATTTTTCTTTATTTTCATGACTGTGAAAATTGTAGAATCACGCTGAAGGCATCAAAACTATGAATTAACACATGTGGAATTATACATTACACTTTACAAAAAAGTGTGAAACAACTGAAAATATGTCTTATATTCTAGGTTCTTCAAAGTAGCCACCTTTTGCTTTGATTACTGCTTTGCACGCAGAAAAGGTGAATGGATGGACTCTACATGCCTGGTTCCCACCGTGAAGCATGGAGGAGGTGGTGTGATGGTGTTGGGGTGCTTTGCTGGTGACACTGTTTAGGATTTATTCAAAATTGAATGCATAGTGAACCAGCATGGCTACCACAGCATCTTGCAGCAGCATGCTATTCCATCTGGTTTGCGTTTAGTTGGACCATCATTTATTTTTCAACAGGTCAATGACCCCAAACACACCTCCAGGACTGTGTAAGGGCTATTTGACCAAGAACGAGAGTGTTGGGATGCTACGCCAGATGACCTGGCCTCCACAGTCTCCATACCTGAACCCAATCGAGATGGTTTGGGTGAGCTGGAGGACAGCTCACCGCTTCAATTTTGAATAATCCCCAACGGTGTCACCAGCAAAGCACCCCCACACCATCACACCTCCTCCTCCATGCTTCACGGTGGGAACCAGGCATGTAGAGTCCATCCGTTCACCTTTTCTGCGTTCAAAGCAGTAATCAAAGCAAAAGGTGGTTACTTTGAAGAACCTAGAATATAAGACATATTTTCAGTTGTTTCACACTTTTTTGTAAAGTGTAATGTATAATTCCACATATGTTAATTCATAGTTTTGATGCCTTCAGTGTGATTCTACAATTTTCATAGTCATGAAAATACAGAAAAATCTTTGAATACCACGGTGTGTCCAAACTTTTGGTCTGTACTGTATGTTGTATTAGTTAGCGCCTAGTCGAGCAAGTCTCTGTTTTTGGTTGCTTTATGGTTTGCTGCATTTTGGCTGAAAATAAAAGCCCCACGTTTCCTTTATATGGACTGTATGTCACGGCCATACCGCCCCACAACTCCTCTAGCGTGTTACACAGCCTAAAAAGCCATCCCTACACAAGTCTCACAGCCATATTAGAGGTTTCTGCCCTCACCTGCTGTCGCTACCCCTTCTATTGTAGATGGTAAGCCTTCACATGCAGGGTCCTCGCTCCCTCTAATACCAGTCTTTGTATTCAGAGGAAAAAGACGCTCACGTGGTACCGTCACTCCAACAAATGGATGGCACCAAACATTCCCCCATCACCTGTGCTGCTCACCCGGTGACCGGACGGTCAGAGGATGCGCAACATGGGGCAAGAAATCTGTTGCTCATTCGATCACATATAATGTATTTTATGTATGGAAACGCTATTCAGATATACAGTATGCTGGAATTAAAGGGGTTGTCCACTTTATATTTCTTTTGACAAAAAACGTTGGGGACATGTAAAAATATTTATGTCCTACTTTTATTTTTAGGACGATCTACCGGCAGCTGGTGGAGAAGGATGATGGACTGGTCTGGTCATATGCTCCTCCACCAACAGCCATAATGAGAACGGGAGAGCTGTGCAGTCTATAAGTAAAGAGGAGGAGAACCTGTAATGTAAAAGTAAGTGGCCATACAATCATAACCCTAATGCATTTGTTAAAAGAATGATAAAGTGATCAAACCTTTTAAGTCTGCTTTAAAAAGAAAATCTGTCACCATTTTATGCCACCAAATCTGAGAAAAACAATGCAGAGACAAAGACCCTAATTGCAGTGATGTGTCACTTATTAGGCTGCTTGCTGCAGTTTTAATAAAACTGCGATCCAGAGATTATCACTGGAGGTGTAGTAAATCTTCTGCCCGGTGGTCCTCCATAGTCATTATTCTCTGTATGACTACACCCTCACTATAGATTGGCGACTAGCTGCCTATGCAGAGTGTACACAGAAAGCGGCCAATCAGTGGTGTGGGCGGGGTTATACAGAGCTCAGCATTCAGAGAACTGCTAGATCTGTAGAAGAAAACGGATTTATCAAAACTGCAGAAAGCAGCGGAGTAAGATCCATCTGTGGAATCAGGGCTTCTGCCTCCAATCACGCTGCCCTTAGACTGAATAGTAAAAATGTGGTGACAGATCCCCTCTTAAATTCGGTAATTGTGCTGTTTCTATGAAATGTTATGTGTGTCCCTTTTTTTTTCCCCACAGAGTGATCTTTGTAAAGTATAGATGATCCCAGCCATGTAAATAACCTACACATACGCTGTGGCCTTTTCATCTCCGGGCACGTTCTCAGGCTTTATGAGGATTTGTATCCTGTCCCAGAATTGTATGCCTGCCTACAGGCGCTTCGACCATTGAATTTGAAGCTGGGAGGTTCCCAAGTCTCATATCCTGCAATTCTCACCAAGTGCTAAGTATTCTTCTCCTAATAAAGGTGCAACAAACCGCTTACGTCAAAACGGAGTTTCAGTTCAGACACTAAAAAAAGATGAAGTTTTCTATTGTAAACTTCTGGGAAAATTAAGACCCAATAAGTAAAGTGATTGATAAGATAACAGTCTAAGGGGTAAAGTCTCTCCTTGTGGAGCGTAAAGAGACTTATAGGCCATGCAATGCTCCTCCGGGAAATTAAACATGCCACTTTATCCCTTTGAACGCAATCAGATGCCTCAATTTTCCCCTTAGAATCCAATGCAGAAGGTATCATTTTTCTAGGTCAAGAAAATTCAAAAAAAAAGAAAAAACTTTTCAAAAAGTTAAAGAAAAAAAAGAAGAGCAGTATATACATTCAAAAAGAAAATACACAGTCACATCCCGCCACTGCCAAAATAATTCTGGTGAACATATCGCCGTTTTCTAAACGACTTCCTCCTCCACAGACCAATCGTGAACGATGGCTGATGTCCTGGACAATAATGTTCTAAGACGACAAATCGCCAATTGATTTCTGCCTTGATCTGCCGGCTTCTAGTGATAATTGCACCAAGACGGCCCCCAAAAATAAAAAAATAAAAAATTTAAAAAAAAAAAAAGGTACTGATGACAGGTTATCTAGGAGTGAGAAAAAAAAAGGCTCCTTGTAGATCATTGGAAAGTGTAACTTCATAGCCAAAGAGCGAGCAAAATTCTGGTTTGTTGGGCGTCTACATCACTGCTGGCAGCATATCTGCTTGTGTGAAAAGCCTACGTGTTCCTCGCCTGACAAGCACGCTCTACAGTCCAATGGCCCTTGTGATAGTAGACATTGGCTCGTGTCAATAGCCTAAAGTAACTGAACATGGAAAGAGTCAACGATAACAAATGACAGCTGGATGAAGGATACCATCAAACATTCACCAGGAGTTCTTTCTGTGTTCACCCATCAACGTCTTCGCACATCCGTGTGACACATCATGAAGTTGTCCTCTTTTTTATTTATTTTTTCCTCGGACAGCACACAGACCCATAGTTTCATTAATCCAGACACACCCGTTTTAAAAACTGGTCACCCATCCATGAGACTCAGAACATGTCCTAGTCTCATGTTTTGTGGATCAGACAAGGCCATTAAAGTATGTGGATCTGTATAAGAGACGGAAGACTGACTTTGTACTTCAGACTTCAGTGGGCATTTGTCACGCTTGTTAAATCTGTCTTTTAGTCATCTAAGTTCCCTAGCGAATGGTTCCCCAACTCCAGTCCTCAAGGCCCACCAACAGGTCATGTTTTCAGGATTTCCCTTGTATTGTACAGGTGATGCAATTATCAACTTGGGCAATACTAAGGAAATCCTGAAAATATGACCTGTTGGTGGGCCTTGAGGACTGGAGTTGGGGAACCCTACCCTAGCGGATGTAAAAACAGAACAAAAGTTTATATAGGTCAAAATAGCCGTTCCAATGGCTCACCTACAGGGTCAAAAACAAGGGGCAATGAGTAGGCGAAAAAAATCAAGATTAAATATCTTTGCCCGACCGTAGGCAGAGGGCGCGACCATGGGCAGAGGGCGCGACCATGGGCAGAGGGCGCGACCGTGGACAAGCAGGGCTTCTAAACCCCCATCTCAACACCGCTCTGCCCACTTTGGGTGAAAATGGAGTGACAATGCCAAAAGTCACACAATTTTAGGGCAGAGTCACGTTGCACAAAAATTATGTGACTTTTCAAAGTTTTTGTGCCAGAATACTGACTTAAAGTTCTGCACATCAGATGTTCTGGCCTCCAAAAAACAACTCAGATCTCAACATCATCAAGGTTGTCTTGGATTGCCTAGAAATATGAAAATAAGGAAGACAAAAGCCATCCATGCAGAAGAACAAGTCAGAAGAACAAAGTGTGGATTTGTTCTGGGATTTTCAAACTTTATTAAAAACAATAACCAGATAATCTGGTTGACTGCCATAAGTGAAAGGCTTGTGGTCTTACAAATAGGAGGTCCGAGGAGTTCACGGAAGAGCAAACATTGAGATAAAAGGAAATAAAGCTGTGAAAATAAGACAAGACCAGCAACACACGAAGAGGAACCAGAAACAAAACAAACAGAACCCACGCTGTTTTATAGTTTCCCGGGAGTTGTATTTTTGGAAAAGTCAATCCGGTGACCTCCACTAACGATGTTCACTCCCTCCACTTCTGTCGTTTATTTCTCCAGCACCGATCAAGTGAATAGTCAGTCTGTATATCGTCCTAAGCTGGATGAGGCCACTGTCTGATATGCACATGGGTCAAGCCTTTCTCTAGAAGAGGTTCTCCAGAATGCCGAGGTCACGGCACATGCTACAAATTCTCTACCATGTTCAGTGACTTGTGCAGAGAGGGGGAGATGGTGAGCTGTGACATCTATTGTGCATGGTGGATCCTGTTCTCTGCTACCTGTGATAACGAGATAACTGCTAAGAAGTGATCTCTATATAATAGTAAGTGTCGACTTATTTAGAAACACAGAGGTCAGTGTAAGAACTGCAAGACCACAGGATTTTTAATTAACAGAGAATATTATGGGACAAACATAACTAAAGAATAAAAACGTGTTAATTAAAAAAAATAAAAAAAAACTTGATTTTAGAAATGGATCATTCTCTAACAATAGTTTCCATTTTAGCTAAAAAAAGCTAAACTATGGACCTTCACTCTACCAAAAGGGCAAAGACCCTCATAAAACAGGAGACTGAAGTCAACTGAAGACGCCAATGAGACTGGAGGACCACCTCATGAGTATGGAGGCCTCCAAGCTGACAGATTATTTTATCTCCTGATTCATTTTGTTCAAAGCCAAATAATCCACTTGAGAGTAGTCTGGATCCAACCTACTCCGCTCTCCCCATGGAGAGCACATGAACACTCAGCCGAGCAGTGAAGTGTATGAGAGAGCTAGCTTCCGGCTAATGCGCGCTTGACCAACAGTTATCCAAGTCGTGTGGCCAACAGTAGCCAGAGGTGCTGAAGAATTATTAACAAAACATTTTCTGGGCCGACTTGAAAATATAGGGCAAAACCTGAGGATGAACTGCAGACAGATTCTACGACTGGAGACCGGTCACACGCACGTTGACCTTGTATGGATTCGAGTCACAACATCTACTTCAGTATCAGGGTTGTTTGGTCATCACTATCCTTGAAGGCCCCTACTAGACACACATTAGATTAAAGTGTCATCAGAAAATTACCTATTGTTTAAAGACTTTTTTTTGTGTTACATGTATTTTTTTCCATATCTCAATCTGTATTAAAAAAGGTTGCAATCTTGCAATTTTCAAACTAGCAACTAGGGACATTTAGACCAGTATCTCCTGTCCTTTTAGGAAAAAGTTTTCAGCAGTCTCATCATCAGAGTCAGAATTACAATGACTGACAAAACCTCTACACACAGCTACTGACACAGGATTCGCGTCGCAACTGACCCTGCTGCCATTGATTTTTGCACGCGCTCATTTGATGCTTCAATACAAAAAGATCGGCTCTGAATCAGACTATTGCTGCTAATGTACAAGTGCATTTTCTGAAACAGGATGTTAGTAGCCCCAGTGACTAGTGTGAAAATTAAGATTTCTTATTTTATTTTAATATGACGATTTCTTATCAAGGGCAAAAAAAAAAAAATTTGCCAAAAATTCGAAAATATATTTACAGTAAAAAGTAAAAAAAAAAAAAAAAAAAAAAAAAGCGAATAATTAATAATGCAACAACTTTTTCCTTTAAATTTGACGGAAGTGAACGATTCAGTGAAGTTGTTTACTTGCTGCCCCATGTCCCATATGTGTATGGTCCTGTGTGGAGACAAATGGTCAAAATTTCCAATTGCAATGGTAGCTAGTCATTGGGGAATCCAAAGCTAGACCATTTGCGATCATATGACCACCTGTCAGCCTGAAGTATAAAAGGGGATGTAACAGTATAATAAATAAGTACAATGATATTGAAAATAAGCAGGCTGCTAAGGAGCCCTGTGACCACCGACATTCCACCCTTGTCCGTTTCGCACACTTTCCTTCGGCCTAGGGAAAGTACCAAAGTATAATAAAGTAGGCTGGGTACTATAAATCCCGTGAAGGCGTACAAGATCGCCAACGGAGCCTTGTGTTATTCTTTAACAGAGTTTATGATTCATACGTCCTTTCTTTATGCTGCAGTAGAGTTTCACAACACATTATTCCCACAAGGCATATGGCATGGCCCACTTGTTTTGTATCGTTACAGACCAAACAGGTTCCCATCTACATATTGCGATCTATTAACTTTTTTCTTTTAATTTATTTTCATGCATTCTCTTGTTTTTAACCCCTGCGCCAAAGACGGGAAACGCACGAGCCAATTTCATGAAAAACCTAAAAAGTGGGGAAACAAGAGGATAAACAGGGACCGAAATAAAAGCAGGTGTGCCGCAGTGAGAAGGGGACGCTTTTCATGACGAAATTCTAGATTTTTTTCTAGAACTAGCAGTGGTGACCCGAAGTAGAAACTGGAACTTATTTTTCAAGTCAGGAGAGGAAAATAGAGAATACTAATAATAAATTAAATATAAAGTGTTTAAAAAAAAAATGGCCAAACATACACAGATCGAAAGCATTCAAAGACAAAAAAGCAGCAGAAAAATAGAACGAAGAGTGGACTTGGCTGGCCATACGGTCTAGATCCAAAAATATAATAACGCCTTACCAAGTCCAACAAGTTCAGCCAAAGATTGACTTCTCTGACAGGAGTTTGGAGGGAAAGAGGAATCAGACGTGTGGGATTTTAATATACCCAATCTTTTTTTGGCAAGGAAGGTAAGAGTCATGCAGGTCCGGTTTCACATGTCCGACATTCATGTTCCAGGGCTGGGCCGGCCATGGGTCTCCTGATGTGAACTCAGCCTTTTGGCTTCATAGAGTAAAGTTTGAGCAGATTCTTCCAAGGCAAAAACTTTTTAAAATCTTTGCCAGGAATAAAAAAAAAAACATGTTGAAAAACAGCAATGTGGATTTCCCATGGAAGGCATTAGGAATCATATTCAAAAATTATATGAAGCATTTTTTGAATGTAGATTTTGATGTGGATCAGATTCCGATTGTGAAGCTAAAAACCATGCGAACATGCCTTTAGGGCTCATTCACACGTCCAATTTTAGCGTACGAGTGCTAGCCCTACCTGTGGTTTTCACGGATAGCACTCATATCATGATATGCTATGGTGCACATCTCCATTTGATTTCTCAGACCGAGGGGTCTTCAAAAAAGGTAGGAGACATGACCAATTGTGATCCAAGGGTCAGATCAAAATAGTCAATGGGTCCGTGAAAATATCTGACCGCACTCGGATTTTCACAAACTGTCGGAATGAAGACGGTGAAGAAACTTATTTAGTTTTAATTTCTCAAAAAGAAAAAAAAAAGCAAAACGGATGACACGCGTACCACACTCTCTGACCAAAGTCTGATCAGAATAATCGGTTTATTTCCCCTTTACGTGGAATGAGCCCTTAGCCCTCCAGTCCTTTTCCTCTGATACTTAGGATTTTATCAGACCTTGAACACCAAGATAATTTCTGAACTGTAATTCAGATGTGTAAGAGGGAGCAGGCCGATCTTAGAAATGGCTGCACCCCACGGATGTTGTCACTTGTGCCAGTTTGTGCTGCGATACCAGCCTGTGTGAATACAATCTGGTACAAAACCGGCTGAGCAGAGTTACAGGTCAGGAGCGGAGTAAATATACATCGATGACGATAGTAAGTCTTTTGGCATAAACGACTTTCCTACTGTAATCAGTGTATTACTTACATGGTTTTCCTGTGGTTGTCCTAAAAATGGTCAGCAGAGACCGTAATGAGAGGAGGGCTTGCCGGACCGTCCTTGACAATGGTCTACCTGTACGGTGCATAGATGAACGTTGTCAATTGACGATGGAGGGTTGAGGCGTCTGGGGTGGTGGGATAGTCCGAAGACTCTTCCACAGAAAACCATCCCTTTCACTCTTCTCTGAACACATCCCAGGACTTCAGGACAGAACTATAAAAGTACAAGGGCAAATCAGGAGTAGTGAAGGGATCAGAGGTGATTGATTTCATCCTCTGAAGGCAAGGTGATTTATCATGACACCAATTAGGATTGTCAACAGGTCAGAAGCTACAACAGGGGTGAATAATTGATTCCTTCGTAGGTAGATCTATAAAAGAGTAAATGACACAGGATAACCCTGCAGAAATTCAAGGACCTAAAAAGACCAAGCGCGCAACCCTGAAAAATGCATTTATTAACGACAAACAGTGTGCAGAGATACAAGAATGGGAGGCCACATAGAGAAGATTGTAGTCAGCTGAACATTTGGAGGTAGCCAACTGGCCCAGCTGGTATTCTCAATGGGCAGAGGAGACAATGTCACTACTATACTCCTCTGATGGAGTGTTTTCTCCTGTGAGAACAAAAGTTTTGGGAATATGGCATTGGAAGAAAGACAGGCCATCTTCACACACATTAGATGGTTTGCTCCTGCTCAATTTCATCTACTGTGTATGGACACCAGAAGCTAAAAAAAGGACTTGTCCATTAGGACAGACTATGTCCATATGTCCTAGGAGGACACACAACTATGTGTTATATGGTCACCCATTAATTTACCGTGTAATTCCACACTTCTCCTGCTGCAGCCAAGAGTTCAGGTTTTCGTCGTCAGACCAGCAGCTGATCTCCAGTGGGCCTCCATTTATTGTGAAGGTTCTCTAGTAGTGACTACCCTTTAAAAAGGGAACCTGTCAGCAGATTTATGGCTCCCAGTCACAGGACAGCAGAAAATGGTGACATACCACCCAATACCACACGTGTCCATTACTAGGCTTCTTTCTGTGGTTTTGATAAAATCATAGTCTGCTGGGTGTCCTCTGATGAGCTCTGTCCACACCACTGATTGACAGCTTTCTGTGTACATGGTACATAAGCATAAAGGTGTCAAAAAGAGATGGGGGCAACGATAGGCAGAGCTCATACACATGAAGAACTAAAAAGCAGAGGCGCCTCAGTAAGAAGACTAGCAGAGCCGCAGAAAATAAAAGTGATTTCATCAAAAGCTACAGCAAGCAACCCTGTAAGTGACATCGACGCAGTCAGGGTCTCTGTCTCTTTTTTGCTGCTTAGCCAAAAACAGCAAAAACCTGGGGGACAAACTTTTTTGGATGGGTTTTAGGATGGATTTTTAGGCTCAGAAGAATTACCTAACATAATGGGTAATTGATTTTATCTCTTTTGCTCCCAAGGGGCCATAGACATTTTATTGTTCTTCATGTTGGGCTTTAAGGGTCCGTTTACACAAACCAACCGGAGGCACGATAAGACCGCGGATCAGTAAACGTACAGATCAGAGGTCTTATGAGCACCCATCGATGGCAGATACCCTAATTATTGAAAAAATAAGAAATGACTGGTTAAGGCCCCTACAGAGTTCAGCCGACAGTCCTGTGCATGGCACCCAGACAGATGAGAAAAGTATGGTTCTCCAAAAGACAAGCTGCCATCACAGATGTCTGTCGGCGGCGACATCTAAAAAGTATGTGGTGCTCTACACGGCAAATTAAAAACTAAAGCAATCAAGACACAGCGAACAAGGGTCACATTTGGTGAGAAAATGCCCAATGAAAGGCTAAGGTAATGGCTACATGGCGACATGCTACGCAACACTGAAATCGGAGTGTTATTATGGACGTCAAGGAAGTCACATGGATTGCAAATTCCCAAATTACAGCACTGCAATAGCGAGTCGCTGACAAGATGCACAAGTGATTTTGATTTCTCTGAAAATTGCAGTCACGGGACACGCTTGCCTTGCAGCCCCACTCCCCCCCCCCGTAACCTAAAAGAAATCAATCAACATGCAAATTAGCTGGGGATGCGGGAAATCTCATTCACAACGTTCCTTCCGTAAAACGCAGCGGATTTTATGTCTGGGAAAAACCGAACAGAAAACCAGCTGTGGATGAGGCCTGTGTGCACATGCGCTAAGGCAGCCATGCCGGTTCTTACCCAGGTCTTAAAGTAGAAAGGTATAACCAAGGGCCCAATAGAGGTAGCAGATTTTGTTGCAGGGTGGATTTGATTTAAATCAAACTGATTTAAATCACGATTTTAAATCACGATTTAAATCACTAGTCAGTAAGGCTTGATTTAAATCAGTGATTTAAATCAAAGTTTCTACCAGACCGGTATATCTAATATCATCATGTGTGATATGCCCCAGACCGGTGTATCTAATTTCATCATGCGCGATATGCCCCAGACCGGTGTATCTAATCCCATAATGCGATACACTACACTCAGCCCTGTATCTAGATACATGCAGTGTGTCATGTGCTGTGAATAATCCAGTGTGTGATACTCTCCACGTATCTGTGCTGTTTATAATACAGCGAGCAGCATGGACTAACAGAATAGATGCTGCCGGTCGTCCTCAGTGACAGCCTACTTGTCAGTATCACTGGCAGTCCCCAACAAATGGCTCCGCTCTGTGAGCCTAAACTACATCCTCTGTTATTACAAACACCTAGTAATGGAGGAGAGAAGTCACACGTGATCATTTTCTTGTCTGCTTGCCCTTCCTCCTCCTCACACTTAGATTCACATTCTTCTTGTGTTGTGCAGATCTATTACACTCCAAACAATCAGAAACATATTGTCTAACTTCTTGGACTTGGCACTGAAGGGGTTGATTCTGTATTCATATAGGTTTGTAGAACAATAGGATTAAGGTCTTTTCTCAACTCTGTTCATGTTGTAACATTTTTGCCGTGAAGAAGAAGTCTGGGACCTCTGCGGAGTCAAATTCCGCTTTTGAGAACTGCGTAAGTAAAGCGAGCGTCTGTGATAATATAGGAGAGAAACTGCCCACTAATCCTACAGAAACCTCTGAAGAGCATGGCATTGTGAATGTTACACATATACAGCCTTTATTCTACTGAGTTAAACAACTCAGCTTTATCTCATGATGGAAGAACCTTTGGATGGTAAAATATTTTCCTCAAAAAGCAGTTTATTGAAAAAAATCCAATTTAAATCAAAAAAATCCGATTTAAATCAAAAAAATCCGATTTAAATCAAAAAAAATCCGATTTTTTTGATTTTTTAAAAAAAATCATTGATTTTTATCCACCCTGTTTTGTTGTATTTTTAATCATGTTTAAGCTTTATCATCCTTTTTTGTGTACAAGAAATATAAAAAAAAAGCTAATGAATGAAACACAGCGGTCTGACAAATGGAACAGCCACGGTCACGGGATACAGAGGCTTGCATGCTTGCTCGATGGGTGGTGGACATCACTATGATGGTATGGTGTATGACCACTGATACAAGCGGGCTGCAGTCACAGACGCCTTACCGTGTAAATGGCAATTCTACAAATTGCATAAGAGATCTGGAGGCATTCTGACACTGTCTAAAACCAAAAGACAAGATAGGGTCATCCGATCCCAGCGAATTGTTCTTTGTAGCACAGATAGTCACATATATAAGAACACCATTCATTGTAATGGGAGAAGGTCAGCCCAAACTCACAGTATAAACTAAGCACGCAGCCTTGTAGGGATATGGTCCCTATGTTAATAAATAATAAAAAAAACATCCCCTTCAGTATAATAATCATTGTCTTAGTTCTGCATGGTGTACAATAATAAATTATATTGTGGTACAGTGTTAGCCAGAAAAATCGATGTGAATACTTCTCCGTCCAATTATGACAAGAGCATTCTTAAAGTGATACCTTTATTGGCTAACCAGAAAATTATATGTTCGCAAGCTTTCAGAGCGCAGAAGCTCCTTCTTCAGGAAAGAGAAGGAGCTTCTGCGCTCTGAAAGCTTGCGAACATATAATTTTCTGGTTAGCCAATAAAGGTATCACTTTAAGAATGCTCTTGTCATAATTGGACGGAGAAGTATTCACATCGATCTTAGTTCTGCAGAAACTGAAGATCAAATATGCTTATTTGACTGCTCAGTGTACTCTCGGTGTGCCCAAGAGACTCCGTGCACCATTCCACACATGCCCTCGTCTCCATCACCAATGATTGATAGCACTCGCCTGCTTGAAGTAAGCACTACCTGCATCAAAATCTCAGGCAAGCCAGCAGGTGGGTGAAACATGCACCAAGTCTCCACGGCCACACCCAGTGCACGCGCGGATGCTCACGGCCACACCCAGTGCACGCGCGGATGCTCACGGCCACATCCAACCAAGCGAGTATTCTGTGTATGGGGATAACGACCAGAGCATCGATTGATCGACAGACATTTAACATGTACGGCCGGGTTAAGGCCATGTTTACATTTACAAGGGGTTTTTTTGCCTCAGTTTGCCAAAAGTTCAGCGATTTTACAGTGTTTTTTGAAAATTGAGACAAAAAAAAAAAAAACAATACATGGCCTAAAAAAGGTGCAATATGGGCTATATCCCCTACAAGGCCATGTACTTGGTTATACTGTCATTTTGGGCTGATATACTCCTTTAAGGCCTCATGCAGACATCAGTTTTCTCACATCCGTGTTCTAGCCATGGTTGTCACAAATAGAACACATACACATTATATCTATGGAGTCATTCACATGTCGGTGATTTTTTTGGCAGACTATTCCCCTAAAAATCATGGAAACGTCTGTTTTTCATTGGCGTTACAGATCAAAAATGAACCGCACAAGTCTATGGGTCTGCGAAAATTACAGACATCTCAAGAACGGTGTCAGCGAGCAATCCGTGTGTTGTCTGCAATTAACGTTGCAAAGGTACGAGAAGCTGCGTTTTTTTCAATTCGTGAAAATCAATGATGAAACACTGATGGCGAAAAGTAACGGCCCGAACACTGACGAAAATTGCATGAAAAACAGTGATAGACAAAAAATGGAGCGACGTCTGAATGAGGCCTAAGACATCAGATAAAAAGACTGCAGGAACCTGTGCGACAGAAACGCAACGTGATCTTATACATTACACAAAATATTTTATATCATGTTTATAGGAGCATGGGAGAAAACGCAACTATGGACATATTATTAATACACGACACGCTTATCGGGATAAGAGCGTACCATGGAACGACGACCGTGCAGTATAAAGGCTTAGAACGCTGCCAGAAGCTGGTTTCTGGGTATGTTTCACATTTGCAGCAAGTCATAACAGCCAGACGTGCTCTACGAAGTGCTAAAGACGCCAGTCATGAAGACACTGAATAACCAGGAGATTGCAATAGTCCGTAAAAGTTGCATTTTGCGGCGAATTTGGAAAAAACACTTGTTATATTAGTTTTGCTGCGCTATTTACATTGCAGATTAGATTTATTAGCAAAATTTACAACCAGGATGAAATAATTGCCACCACATGACAGGTTCTCCTATGGCTGTTAGTCCCTGCCTCCATCAGACTGCAGATTTCTTCTGTTCTCAATATGGCGGAGCATGTGACTTCTGCACCATTGCCAATGAGTCACCGATACTTCCGCTCCCGCACGCTGGAGAACACTGGGAGCACAAGTACCGGTGACTTTTCGGCACCTGCGCAGTAGTAAAGTGGAGTAAATGCCCTTAGATGGACGGAACACTGAGGAGGAACGACGGGACATAGAATGCGCAGGCGCGAGATTTCACCACAACCACCACACAACTTAGGGACATATTAATTAGGGAAGGAGAAATATATGCTAATGAAGTACAGAGGACACATTTTCATCCCAACAGCAACCGGCCCATAGCCTGGAACAGCTCATTAACAAAGTCTCTCTTCTCTGAACTTGCTCCAGTTTGTTGAGGTCTTTTTTAAAATGTGGTGCCCAAAATTGGACACAGTATTCCAGATGAGGTCTGACCAAAGAGGAGTAGTGGGCAATAATGACTTCACGTGATCTAGACTGTATGCTTCTGTTAATACATCCCAGAATTGTATTTGCCTTTTTTGCTGCTGCGTCACAATGTTGACTCATGTTCAGTCTGTGATCTATTAGTATACCCAAGTCTTTTTCACATGTGCTGTTACTTAGCCCTATTCCTCCCATTTTGTATATGCTTTTTTTATTTTTATTGCCCAGATGTAGTACTTTGCATTTTTCCCTGTTAAAATCCATTCTGTTAGTTGCTGCCCACTGCTCCAATTTATTTATACCTTTTTGAATCCTCTCTCTCTCTTCTCCAGTAATAGCTATCCCTCATAACTTTGTGTCATCAGCAAATTTAATCAGCTTACCCTCAATTCCTTCATCTAAATCATTGAAAAAGAGCCCTGTGGTACCCCACTTGAGACATTTTTCCAACTGGATGTGCAGCCATTTACTACCACTCTTTGGGCCCGATCACTAAGCCAGTTATGAATCCACCTAGCAGATGCCTTATCCATTCCATACTTGGCCATCTTTTAAATAAGGATGGTGAGAGATACTTTGTCAAATGCTTTGCTGAAGTCAAGACATACTATATCTACAGCATTTCCCTGATCCACCCAGTCAGTGATTCTGTCATAGAAGGAAATTAAGTTAGTCTGACATGACTTATTAGTTACAAACCCATGCTGATTTGTTCAAAGATCTTTCCTGGTATAGAAGTCAGACTCACCGGCCTATAGTTCCCTGGGTCCACCTTCTTTCCCTTTTTGAAGATAGGAACAACATATGCTCTTCCTCAATCTTCTGGGATTTCTCCTACTCTACAAGAATTTCCAAATATTAAGAGTGGTTCAAAAATTTCTTCTGCTATCTCCTTCAGTTTTCTGGGGTGTAATTCATCTGGACCTGGAGACTTGAATTACCGTATATACTCGTGTATAAGCCGAGATTTTCAGCACCTTTTTTCGTGCTGAAAATGCCCCTCGGCTTATACACGAGTCATAGGGCAGAAACCAGCGGGGTAGAGGGGCGCGACGCCACTCCATAGAAGTGGCGTCCATATTCATGGCCTTAATGAGCGGTATTACATCACCGCTCAGCGCTGGAGAGCCGAAGGAAGCCGGGGAGAGCTGCAGGATTGCAGGGACGCTCAGCGATGGCACGGGGAGGGGTGAGTATGATGGAGGAGAGGACAAGGAGCACGAGCAGGACGGGGGGGAGGGAGGAATGGTGGACGGGGGAAGCATGGAGGAGGACGGGGAGGATAACGGAGGACGGGGGAGGCATTAAGCAGGACAGGGGGGGCATGGAGCAGGACAGGGGGGGAGAATGGTGGATGGGGGAAGCATGGAGGAGGACGGGGAGAACGGAGGACGGGGGAAGCATGGAGAAGGACAGGGGGGCACAGGAGGACGGAGAAGGAATAGGGGAGCACAGCGGAGGACGGAGCAGGAGGGGTGGAGTACAGAGAATAGGGGAGCACAGAGCTGGATGGGGGAGCAAGGAGCAGGAGGGCAGTTTATACACCCGGCTTATACATGAGTCAATAAGTTTTCCCAGTTTTTTGTGGCAAAATTAGGGGGGTCGGCTTATACACGGGTCGGCTTATACACGAGTATATACGATAATTTGTGTGAGCTAAGTGTTTCCTCACTATCTCTCTGTTTATAGATATCCTGGATTCTTCTATTCCTTTAACAGTACAGTTAAGATCAGTTGATGTTATATTTCCTTTCTGAGAGAAAACAGATGCAAAATAGGAATTTAAAAGTTCGGCCTTCTCAACATCCTGTCTTACCATTTCATCATTTTCATCCTGTAAAAATCCTATAGCATCTTTGACTTTTCTTTTACTTTTGACATATCCCCAAAATCCTTTTTTATTGCTTTTGACGTCTCTTGCAAGCCTTAATTCATTGTCAGCTTTAGCTAATCTGATTCTTGCCATGCAGGTTTTGCGGACATCATTATATTCTTCTTTAGATATGCCTCCCTCTTTCCATTTGATAAACATTCCTTTCTTCCTTTTTAGCATGTGTTTAAGTTCTATGTTCATCCATCCTGGTTTCCTTAAATGCTTTCTATTCTTCCCTCTTTTCGGAATTGTTAACGATTGTGTTTTGAGAATCTAATTTTTCAAAATTTCCCATCCTTCCTGGACATTTTTGTTCTTAAGGATATCCAGCCATTGGGACCCTCAGATTCTCTTTGAGTCCCTTAAAATCTGCCTTTCTGAAATCCAACCTTAAAGAGAATCTGTCACCCCAATTTTGCCATATCAACTAAAGATATGGCTGAATAGTGCGTCCCATAACAAAGCTATCGGTATTTACCTTATATCATGATACCCCCGTTTTCATATCAAAATACCTTAGTAAAGTTCGTATTTGGCGCTGTCAATCAGGGCGGTCAGGTCAGGAGGGTGGCAAAATTGGGGTGACAGATTCCCTTTAAAGTCTGAGTCTTCACAGGTCTTCCTCCTCTAGTTATCAAAAATTCTAAAATAGCATGCAAATTGCCTCTTCAAACAAAGAGGACTTGTACTCTATAGCGCCACCTATTGGAAGTAGCGATCCTACAAGTCACAATCAACCCTTTAACGAGTCTTGTAATATGACTTAGGATAAAAGCCAAATCAGAATCTCCATTTGCAGACACGGTGTTTCGGACTGTTGGTCCTCGTCAGTGCAAAGTAGGAGAGATCTGATTTGGCTAGATGAGAGGCTCTGGACTTGGGTCTGGGGGGTAAATAGCATGGTCGCTCCTCCTAGGGTCCCAGCCAATCT
Organism: Oophaga sylvatica; assembly: GCA_033576555.1. NCBI lineage: Eukaryota > Metazoa > Chordata > Amphibia > Anura > Dendrobatidae > Oophaga > Oophaga sylvatica. The sequence continues at coordinate 952,273,340 of JARQOD010000001.1, read as the reverse complement.
TACCTTCTCAACCATTTCCTCCCTGTTTATAACGATTAGATCCAAGGTATCAGATCCCCTTGTTTTGTCCCCTACCTTTTGGAAGCTAAAGTTGTCAGCATATCATATGAAGGTCACATAAAGCTGAATAAGTGATACATGATACATTGATATCTGAGATCTTATGTTTTATTCCAGAGAAATCTATGTTTTCCTTATAGGTTAATGAGCTGTTAAGATCTATGGGCAGGACACAGATCTCCCCGAGATTCTGCCTCAGAAATTTATTTTAAATGACAGGGGAGGTAAAGTCCTCCTCATTTTTATTTTTTTGGTTATTTTAATTTTTCCAATATTGTACTAGAGGGGGAAGAGAGGACGCCAGCAATTAAGTGCCACTTCCCTCACCCATTTGTTGGTTTTGTGCATTTAAGGGAAAACGTTTCTCCTTGCAAGAAGTGTCAAGCCAATGTAAGGAAACTTCTAGGCCATGCAGTGCTATCTCTGGCACCATCTACTGGATGTAACAATCCTAAAGGTCACTATTGCTCCTTTAATAAGCCTTGCCACGTGATTTAGGATAAGAAGTCAAACCAGAAACCCCATTTGCAGACACATTTCAGGGTGTTTACCTTCCTCAATGCAAAGCAAGAGATTTGATTTGGAAAGGTGAGGCCTCCGACTGGGGGTCTAATGGGGAACATTTCTGCAGTGCTATGTGTCTCTCCATACAGATCACTGACATCTATGAAAATCCAGTACAGAGGACGGACAGATTAGGTAACACCTGCCCGCACACAGCCTAACACTGGCGGAGACACATCACTGTATTGTTCTGTCCCTGCAAAATCTGAATGTCATCTATAAACACAGCGAACGGACAACGAGCCCTTGTTCATCATCTTGTCTTCAGCTTACATGGAGGGATCCCCTGCGGAGGTGTCGTACAGGATTGGCCTACCTCCTGCAGAATCACCAAATCTCCAAATACAATAACATCGATCTGCAGGAGCACTAGCTAAAAATAATACAACGTTCCATGCCAAAGAGGAGGACAACAATCTGGACGTCGCCTGAGACCCCAAATCAGGGGAAATAACTGTTATTGGTAGCTTCATTGTATTACTTCAATCATTCTTCTATATCAATTCCAATCATGTCTTCAGACATACCAAGAAATCTACAGCCACATATAAACCATAGGTAGCCGGGTAACACTCGTTCAACCGCCAGCTACCTTTTCCCGATCTCCTCAAAGTGCACGCTCTGGCCAAGCAACAGTGCATGTCTTCTACACTGGGAGATGGAGTCATCCAATGCCAGACTCCTCCGATACCAACTTATTTCTCAAAAAAGCAATGGAATCCAATGTTGCAATTTAACATACCCCATCCTTCTTTCTTCCCCCATTCACCCCCAACATTATCTGAAAAAAGGAAAGCCGGCAGTCCCGCAAACATTAGCTGGACCACCAAAATCAGCAAGCATTCATCTAACGACCGGAATCACACGTCCGAGCTTCACGGTGTGCATAAGGCCAATAATTTTCAGAATGGTTGATAGGCTCATGACCCCAATTTAACAGCACCCTGCATAGCCATGAGGCTGTGAAGTTCGGATCAGGAGACACGTGGGTGGTCCAGATATCACTCGGCTATTGTGAAGCCATTTCTATAACGACCGTAACGCAATGCGTATGCCATCAGCAATATCTGGACATTCATAACAACCAGTAATCTGCGTATAGTGCTTTCACCCAGCACATAAACTAAAGGGGTATTCACGGAACGCTGCATGATCCGGTCACCAACTAGTATCAAGACAAGTGCAGACACAGAGGGCTAACAAGCGATGGGGGCTGTGTGAACAGAAGATACGAGGGTCCCGATTAGGAAGAAACTTTTGTGTCGGCAAAACAGGAATAGTTAGATATGTGTGGTGAGGTGATGGGTCAGTCTAAAGAAATGCATTTTTAGGGCACGCTTAAAACTGGATATTGGGGATCAAATTGTCCTGGGTAGTGCATTCTAAAGAATTGGCGCAGCACATGAAGTCTTGGAGATGGGAGTGGGAGGTTCAGATTATTGAGGATGTAAGTCTTAGGTCATTAGAAGAAAGGAGGGCACGGGTAGGGTGGTAGACTGACAATGGATGAGATGCAGGGTGGTGCTGAACGTGGAGCGCTTTGTGGGTGAGAATGACAAGTTTATATTGAATTCTGGAGTGGATGGGTAACCAGTGCAATGACTGGCACAGTGTAGAGGCATTGGCGTTATGGTTGGAATACGTTCCTGGCTGCTGCATTCAGGACTGATTGGAGAGGGGAGAGTTTAATAAAAGGGAGACCAATTAGATGAGTTGCAATAGTCAAGACAAGAATGGATAAGAGCTACAGTAAGAGTTTTTGCTGAGTCAAAAGGTAAGAGAAGGTTGAATTCTAGAAATATTTTGGAGGTATAGGTCACATGAGCGAGCTAGTGATCAGATGTGGGGAGTGAAGGAAAGATCTGAATCAAGAGTGACCCAAAACCAGCTGGCATGCTGCTTGTGAGTATTAATAGAAATACACATGGAAATGGCAATATCAGGCACAGGTGGGTTAGCGGAGGGAGGAAACACAAGGAGCTCAGTTTTAGACAAACTCAGTTTAAGATACAATGAGAACATAATGTTAGGCACAGCAGAAAGACAGTCACTGGTATTTTGTAGTAATGCAGGGGTGATGCCACCCAATTATACACATTGTCTTCTGACATCAGCATAGAGATGGTACTGAAAACCAAATCTGATTACTTTTCCAATAGGGGCGGTATACAAAGAGAAGAGCAGGAGGCCTAGGACTGATCCTTGAGGAACCCCAACAGTAAAGGGAAGAGGAGAGGAAGAGGAGCCAACAAAAGAAACAGTGAAGGAGCTGTCATAGATGGTAGGAGAACCAGGAGAGAACGGTGTCTTTGAGACAGATGGAGCGGAGCATAATGAGGAGGAGCTGGTGATACGCAGTGTAAAATGCAGCAGAGAGATCCAGAAGAATCAGCAAGAAGCAGTGACCATTAGAATTAGCAGCTAAGTAGATTAGAGAGTTTAGTGAGGGCAATTTCAGTAGAGTGTAAGGAGCAGAAACCAGATTGTTAAGGGTAAAGGAGAGAGTGATCTGAGAGAAAGCAGATAAGATGGAAGTAGACCAAGTGTTTCCGAAGTTTAGATATGAATGGAACATAGTAACATACTGTAGTTAGCAAGGCCGAAAAAAGACATTTGTCCATCCTGTTCAGCCTATATTCAGAATAAATCCCCAGATCTACATCCTTCTAAAGAACCTAATAACTGTAAGATACAATATTATTACGCTCCAGGAAGACATCCAGGCCTCTCTTGAACCCCTCGACTGTGTTCGCCATCACCACCTCCTCAGGCAAGAAATTCCAGATTCTCACTGCCCTAACAGTAAAGAATCCTCTTCTATGTTGGTGGAAAAACCTTCTCTCCTCCAGACGCAGAGAATACCCCCTTGTGACCGTCACCTTCCTTGGTATAAACAGATCCTCGGAGAGATATTTGTATTGTCCTCTTATATACTTATACATGGTTATTAGATCACCCCTCAGTCGTCTTTTTTCTAGACTAAGTAATCCTAATTTTGCTAATCTCTCTGGGTATTGTAGTTCCCCCGTCCCCTTTATTAATTTTGTTGCCCTCCTTTGTACTCGCTCTAGTTCCATTATATCCTTCCTGAGCACCGATGCCCAAAACTGTAAATAGTACTCCATGTGCGGTCACCATCTAACCAGGGATTTGTACAGAGGCAGTATAATGCTCTCCACATGTGTATCCAGACCTCTTTTAATGCACCCCATGATCCTGTTTGCCTTGGCAGCCGCTGCCTGGCACTGGCTGCTCCAGGTAAGTTATCATTAACTAGGATCCCCAAGTCCTTATGTCAGATTTACCCAGTGGTTTCCCGTTCAGTGTGTAATGGTGATATTGATTCCTTCTTCCCATGTGTATAACCTTACATTTATCTTTGTTAAACCCCATCTGCCACCTTTCTGCCCAAGTTTCCAATTTATCCAGATCCATCTGTAGCAGAATACTATCTTCTCTTGTATTGACTGCTTTACATAGTTATCATCTGCAAATATCGATATTTTACTGTGTAAACCTTCTACTAGATCGTTAATAAATATGTTGAAGAGAATAGGTCCCAACACCGACCCCTGCGGTACCCCACTGGTCACAGCGACCTAGTTAGAGAATATACCATTTATAACCACCCCCTGCTTTCTATCACTAAGCCAGTTACTTACCCATTTACACACATTTTTTCCCAGACCCAGCAGATTAGAGACAGATCTGTAGTTAGCAGCACAGTTCTGGTCAAGGGATTTTTAAGTAATGGGTGTATTCTGGCGTGTTTAAATGAGGAGGGAAAGATGCCAGATGAGAGAGCGAGATTAAATAGTTTAGTTGAGTGGTGATAGCCAGGGAAAGGGACAGGAGGAGATGTGAGGGAATAGGGTCACTGCTTCAGGTAGTAAGGTAAGAAGATGCAAGGAGCCTGTTTACTTCTTCAGTAACCGGTTCAAACACAAAAAGTGAGCTAGATGCAGTGCAGGAGGGAGCTTGAGAATACATAGCAATAGGAGATTGGAAGAAAATTACCTGTCAGATATGGTCAATTTTTTCTTTGAAATAATTGGCAAGATCATCAGTGCCGAGGTCAGTGGTAGGAGTCTGCACGCTTAGATTGAGGAGAGAATGAAAAATGTCAGAGTCATTTAGGATTGTTGGATAGTGAGGTGATGAAGGTGTTGAAATAGGTTTGTTTGGAGAGGAGGAGGGCAGAGTTGTATGTTTTAAGTATAAACTTATAATGGATGAAATCTTCAGCTAGATTGTATTTTCTCCACAGATGTTTGGTGCACCTGGGGAAAATGTGTTTGCTGCGTGTGCCAGGGTTGTGACCATCTGTGCAGAGTTGTTCTGTGTGTAGGAGGTGCAGCTTCATCCAGGGCACTTTGCAATGTTTCATTATAATATTTCAGTGCAGAGTCAGGACATGAGAGTGAGGAGATTGGGGCCACTGATAACTGTAAAATTCTTCTTAGGTTTCTGGGTATTAATGGCATGTGTGCTCCTATATGTGTGGTAAGTGGGGGTGTCCTGAGCGGGGTGAAAGTTCTTGATATATAAAGAAGTTTGTTAAACAGTGGAGAGGGGGAATTAGTAAAATCAAGCACTGAGCAGAGGCAGGAGAAGACCAGGTCCAGCGTTTTTCCATCTTCATGCGTAGGAGAGTTAGCTGTGAAAGACCGTAGAACGTTAGAGATAAAAGTTGAGTGGCAGATGGGGAAAGGAAATCACCAATGGGATTTTAAAGTCCCCCATGATGAGGGTGGGGATGTCACAGGAGAGGAACTGTGGGACCCAGGTGGCAAATAAATCCAGGAATTGATGGAAGGGGCCTGGAGGACAATACACAATCGCCACTCTCAGGAAGAAGGGTCGTTAGAGTCTGACAGCACGGACCTCTAAAGAAGGGAAGATAAGGGAGAGTAACCTGAAAATGCATCCATTTGCATAAGTTTTACAACAGATGTGGTTTTCAAAACGCAAAGCCACACAGATAGCAGGTTCTACCTGTAATCTATAAGATCAAGGTTTATTTTATTTTTTATTTTACTTGCTTATTTACCACCATTACGGTAATTCCTCAGCGCTTTAGGCCTGTTTCACACATCCGGCGGGCGCCTAAACGGCGCCCCCGGCATTTACCCGCAGCGCCGCATGCGGTATTTTCTCTGAACAACGGATGTGCCGCATCCGGTTTTTCGCCGCATCCGGTTCACGAATGCAGCAAAAAACCGCATACGTCTCATCCGGTGTATCCGGTTGGCATCCGTTGACGCCGTAATGCGCCGGATCCGGCTTTTAAGCACGCCCATTTTGGGGCCCTTTTTGGGGTTCCAAATATGATTGGCTACTGTAATCCTATATATACACTGCTCCTACATCCCTTCTTTGACAGGTTGTAGAGGAGAAAGTGCAGTTTGGAGAGAAGAGCAAGTAGCAAGTGATTGGCGAACATGGAACCCATTATCGGCAATATCTTCAGGAATCTTGTTGATTTTACTGTGGAGATGAATCGATTGAGGTTTATCGTTCTGGAGAAGGAGCGAAAGTTTGAGGAGCAGCGAAGACGCCGCCGTTTGTGGATCCACCCCATCACGTCACAGAGATTAACTCGTGGTGTCTATTCCACACTGAACATGGAGCTGCGACAAAATCCAGAGAAGTTTTTTGCCTATCTGCGGATGAATATAGAAAACTTTGATGATTTGCTGGAGCAAATCTGGCCAAAAAAATTAATACTTTTTTAAAAATAAAAAAAAAATTTGATTCACAAATACATCCACATTTCAGATTGTCGCAGGGAGACCAAGCACATCACTGCTAAAAAACAGTACCAGTAGATCTACATTATCAACATTCACAACAGTAGCAGTGAATACACAATAAAGTTCCCAAACAAATGCATTTTAAACTCGGGGACCCACCCCATCATTGGCAATTTAATTTCATTAAATACCTGGGGAACCAATCCCCATCACAGAAAAAACATTAAATATATAATGTACCAGGCCACAAAAAATAAACATCAGCTCACACAGCATTGGTGACATATGTATTTTAAATTTTTGAATTTGGGGGTGGGTGGTTCATATTTACCGTCTGTTTTCCTGGCGCTCCATGGTACGGATCCTGGCTGCGAGTCCGGTGGCTGCGTCGGTGGCTGCTTTCTGTGGCTCTCCGTGTCTCTCTGTGGCTTCTGTGGCTCCTGTGGCTGTGTCTGATGTCCCACCCAATTTTTTTTTTATATGTTTGCTGAGGGTGGTACTTCCTTGTATCTGTTTGCTGTGGGCTGGTATATCAATTAACAAACCGGATGCGGCTACCAGATGCGGCGGACGCCGCGATGCGGCGCATTGCGGCGTCCATAGACTTTCATTGTAAAAAAGAACCGCATGCGCCGCATCCGGCGCATGCGGCTTTTTCGCCGCAGACAAAAACGTTACATGCAACGTTTTTTCCAGACACCGGACGGTGACCAGACACCGCATCCGGCACCAACCGGACGCGCCGCAGTGACATGCGGCGCTAATAAAAGTCAATGGGAAAAAAACCGCATGCGGCGCATACGGTTTTGTGATGCGGCGCTGCGAAAAAATGCCGGGGGCGCCGCAAGGGGAAAAACGGATGTGTGAAACAGGCCTTAGAGACAAAGTGAAAAGTTCTGATATCTCCTGTCTACCCACCAAGTAAAAGCATATAAGCACGGGAGAGCAAACACTTCTAAGCTGTGACATGAGACATCAGTATCAAACGTTTAGTTGACCTTGCCTAGAATCATAAAACGCAGCCATCACAAACAAGCCGGACGTAAGGACAAGGACTTGGTCAATGAGTAAAATCCCAAAGACCAATATCAGATAAAGACAAAAAAAAATGCAGAACCTATAAATTCTCAGGTCATGTTGGAGCTTGCATCACATAGCACTCGTTATACGCTCGTGTGAGCAAGCACTTAGGCTGAGCATCAGGATCTCCATGCACATTACACAGGGGATGTGAGGTTTCCTCAGTACCAATACCTCCCTCAGGAGCTCTGCAAAAGCCATAAGGAAAACAAATCAATCAGCAAAACTTCCACATCCAAACGGCGCTCCCTCCCTACTGAGCCATGCACCCAGGCAGTATGACCACTAATAGGGTAAATTGGGTAACAAACTGTGCAGTGTTTTGTTTTTTCTCGTTACGCTGTTTGAAAAATTATACGTTTAGTCAATATCAACTGCTGTGCTTTTTCTTTTTTTTTTAATAAAAATTTCCCCTCCCCTAAAATTGGATGAAGGTCACTGTGTGCATATTGACAATGTGACAGATGTGTAATTTCAGAAAATATATACATGGGCATCATCTTTTTTAAGTTGCAATTCTTATTTAATTTCCTTGCCGTCTGTTCCAGAAAAGAGGGTCAGACGGAAAGGAAGTCAAAGTCAAAAAAAATAAATAAAAATAAATAAATCAAACTTTGAACTCAGTCTCATGGCCATGAATGGACAGAGTGGGGGGGCACATATACAAACACGGTTTTAAGAAATAAAGATGCAAGTCTTATATAATAACTTATTATTCAAAAGTCCATTCTGATCTGTGCAAAGGAACAACCAAAAATGAAGATTCACATCCTAATAGAGTTTTGTTAATACGAAGTCATGAACAAAATCCCAGCACGCATCCACGACCAGTAACGTCTGTGCCGCCTCTGCGGTGCGCCACCACCAGTAACGTCTGTGCCGCCTCTGCGGTGCACCACCACCAGTAACGTCTGTGCCGCCTCTGCGGTGCGCCACCACCAGTAACGTCTGTGCCACCTGTGCAGTGCGCCACCACAAGTAACGTCTGTGCTGCCTGTGCAGTGCGCCACCAGTAACGTCTGTGCCGCCTGTGCAGTGCGCCACGACCAGTAACGTCTGTGCTGCCTGTGCAGTGCGCCACGACCAGTAACGTCTGTGCTGCCCGTGCAGTGCGCCACCAGTAACGTCTGTGCCGCCTGTGCAGTGCGCCACCACCAGTAACGTCTGTGCCGCCTGTGCAGTGCGCCACCACAAGTAACGTCTGTGCTGCCTGTGCAGTGCGCCACCAGTAACGTCTGTGCCGCCTGTGCAGTGCGCCACGACCAGTAACGTCTGTGCTGCCTGTGCAGTGCGCCACGACCAGTAACGTCTGTGCTGCCCGTGCAGTGCGCCACCAGTAACGTCTGTGCCGCCTGTGCAGTGCGCCACCACCAGTAACGTCTGTGCCGCCTGTGCAGTGCGCCACCACCAGTAACGTCTGTGCCGCCTGTGCAGTGCGCCACCAGTAACGTCTGTGCCGACTGTGCAGTGCGCCACCAGTAACGTCTGTGCCGCCTGTGCAGCGCGCCACGACCAGTAACGTCTGTGCCGCCTGTGCAGCGCGCCACCACCAGTAACATCTGTGCTGCGCGCCACCACCAGTAACATCTGTGCTGCGCGCCACCACCAGTAACGTCTGAGCCGCCTGTGCAGTGCGCCACCACCAGTAACGTCTGTGCCGCCTGTGGACTGCGCCACCACCAGTAACGTCTGAGCCGCCTGTGGAGTGCGCCACCACCAGTAACGTCTGAGCCGCCTGTGCAGTGCGCCACCACCAGTAACGTCTGTGCCGCCTGTGCAGTGCGCCACCACCAGTAACGTCTGAGCCGCCTGTGCAGTGCGCCACCACCAGTAACGTCTGAGCCGCCTGTGCAGTGCGCCACCACCAGTAACGTCTGAGCCGCCTGTGCAGTGCGCCACCACCAGTAACGTCTGGCCGCCTGTGGATGCGCCACCACCAGTAACGTCTGAGCCGCCTGTGCAGTGCGCCACCACCAGTAACGTCTGAGCCGCCTGTGCAGTGCGCCACCACCAGTAACGTCTGTGCGCCCCATGTGCATGTGCGCCACCACCAGTAACGTCTGAGCCGCCTGTGCAGTGCGCCACCACCAGTAACGTCTGAGCCGCCTGTGCAGTGCGCCACCACCAGTAACGTCTGAGCCGCCTGTGCAGTGCGCCACCACCAGTAACGTCTGAGCCGCCTGTGCAGTGCGCCACCACCAGTAACGTCTGAGCCGCCTGTGCAGTGCGCCACCACCAGTAACGTCTGAGCCGCCTGTGCAGTGCGCCACCACCAGTAACGTCTGAGCCGCCTGTGCAGTGCGCCACCACCAGTAACGTCTGAGCCGCCTGTGCAGTGCGCCACCACCAGTAACGTCTGAGCCGCCTGTGCAGTGCGCCACCACCAGTAACGTCTGAGCCGCCTGTGCAGTGCGCCACCACCAGTAACGTCTGTGCCGCCTGTGGCAGTGCGCCACCACCAGTAACGTCTGAGCCGCCTGTGGAGTGCGCCACCACCAGTAACGTCTGAGCCGCCTGTGCAGTGCGCCACCACCAGTAACGTCTGGCCGCCTGTGCAGTGCACCACCACCAGTAACGTCTGAGCCGCCTGTGGAGTGCGCCACCACCAGTAACGTCTGAGCCGCCTGTGCAGTGCGCCACCACCAGTAACGTCTGTGCCGCCTGTGAGTGCGCCACCACCAGTAACGTCTGAGCCGCTGTGAGTGCGCCACCACCAGTAACGTCTGAGCCGCCTGTGCAGTGCGCCACCACCAGTAACGTCTGAGCCGCCTGTGCAGTGCGCCACCACCAGTAACGTCTGTGCCGCCTGTGAGTGCGCCACACCAGTAACGTCTGAGCCGCCTGTGGAGTGCGCCACCACCAGTAACGTCTGAGCCGCCTGTGGCAGTGCGCCACCACCAGTAACGTCTGTGCCGCCTGTGGAGTGCGCCACCACCAGTAACGTCTGAGCCGCCTGTGGAGTGCGCCACCACCAGTAACGTCTGAGCCGCCTGTGCAGTGCGCCACCACCAGTAACGTCTGTGCCGCCTGTGGAGTGCGCCACCACCAGTAACGTCTGAGCCGACTGTGGAGTGCGCCACCACCAGTAACGCTGAGCCGCCTGTGCAGTGCGCCACCACCAGTAACGTCGTGCCGCCTGTGCAGTGCGCCACCACCAGTAACGTCTGAGCCGCCTGTGCAGTGCGCCACCACCAGTAACGTCTGAGCCGCCTGTGCAGTGCGCCACCACCAGTAACGTCTGAGCCGCCTGTGCAGTGCGCCACCACCAGTAACGTCTGAGCCGCCTGTGCAGTGCGCCACCACCAGTAACGTCTGAGCCCCTGTGCAGTGCGCCACCACCAGTAACGTCTGAGCCGCCTGTGCAGTGCGCCACCACCAGTAACGTCTGAGCCGCCTGTGCAGTGCGCCACCACCAGTAACGTCTGAGCCGCCTGTGCAGTGCGCCACCACCAGTAACGTCTGAGCCGCCTGTGCAGTGCGCCACCACCAGTAACGTCTGAGCCGCCTGTGCAGTGCGCCACTACCAGTAACGTCTGTGCCGCCTGTGGAGTGCGCCACCACCAGTAACGTCTGAGCC
>JARQOD010000001.1:952222305-952262206 GCA_033576555.1 Oophaga sylvatica | reverse complement strand
GGGGTTTTCTGGGATTGTATCATTGATGGACGATAATAATAAACATCCATCAGTATGTGATCTGTGGCAGTCAGCCGCAGGTAAAGCTCCGTACATCTGGTTGAGCCCGAGTCATGTGCTGCAGTATAGGGCTCATGCAGACGTCTGTAGATCATTGTCCGCAATGCACGGACCGGCCGCGGCTCTCCCAACCCGAGCGTGACAGCTCCATATATTTCTAGGAGGCCATCCCGATTGAGTCAGAGAGCCGCGGCCAGTCCGAGCACGGACCTGCATGAGCCATTACAGAAGATCAGCCCCATCTGGAATGCCAGGTGGTCACAACCGTCAATATTACAGCTCCAGAAAAACCCTTTAAAGAGTAACTTTATCATGTGGACCAGCATGGAAAGTTATGATAGTCTACAAGTCACAGATTAGGGGAATTTGCTTCATTCTTGGAAAAAAAAAATACCATTTAATTAGCTTCGAAAACCCTACATTTCCTCAGTCTATTTTCCTGCCTTCAACTGCATGGATATGAGAATATGCTTATTTGGAGTACAGATGATGGCAGTGATGGGTCAGCATATGCCCTCTCCTCTGAGTGTTCCACTTAGCCTGGAGTCACACTAGCGTATGGCATCAGATGTGAGATGCTACTGACCCTCGACTCCTGCTCTGCTGCGAGCGTGATTCCGAGTGTCAGTGCTCTGCGCTCCGATCCTCTCTCGCATGACAGGATGGAGCACAGCTGCATCTCCATCTCCTCTGCTGCTGGCGGGAATCGCACTGCACTCAGGTGATATCCGAGTGCAGTGCAATGTCTCACTCGCACCCATGGACTTGCATGCTGAGATTGTTCCAAATTGCAGATCTGAGCTGCCCCATAGAGTAACGCTGGGCCGAGTGCTACACCACGTGTTATCGGACAGCACTTGACCGTGTCATACGGGAGTGTGACCCCGGCCTTATCAGAATCATCTCCTGCAGCAGCGTATCCATAGTGTGAGACACAGGTGCTGAGCTGATCCATCACTGCCATCATCTGTACTCCAAATAAGTCCTTTCTTATATCAATGCAGCAGAAGGCAGGAAAATAACCTGGGGAAAAAAAACAGCGGTTTGAAAGCCACTAAAATTAGGCTATGTTCCCACGATCAGGGAGTAGAAGCGCTTTGGACACGGCGTATTTTCGCTGCATTCTAATCATTAAGGTAAATCCGCTGGTGTTCATTGAACGTTCAGCATCCAGTACATTGTATTGTGGAAATGTGACTTTCTGTGGCTCGTAATCCCATGCTTGCGGGTGAGTCTACGCAGCGTCAAATAGAAGCACAGTGGGTGTAGGATTTCTATAAATCCCATCCATTGTGCTTTTACTGTACAACAGTGTTTTGAACGCACCATAAGCGCGCCGCCTCCATACTGCCATTCCTGATCATGGGTGTATGTAATATGGATTTTTTTGACTTTTTTTTTTTTTTTTTACAGGAATGAAGACAAAGCCATCTAATAAATTACAGCGTTTCATAGCTTTCCATGTTGGAGAAAATTATTACTAAAGAAAAAATTCTAAACCTATTTTTGGAAGCTTTAATCCCATCACACGCTAAGATAAAGTAGGGTCCTCCATTCAGGAGTCTAATAAGAGGGTCTTGGAGGACCCAGCAATAAATAGGCAGCCACTGAGCCATGTAATACTCCAGTTCTCCTGCGGTAGCGCTGCAGGGGAATTAGCGCACACGCTGCCATCTCACGCACAGACTGCAAACATCACTGATCGGCATCGCATTGGGCGACCCTCCTAACAAAAAGAGTCTGTGTCCCAAGCTTAGAAATAGATCGTACAGGATTAGAAAAACATGGCTGCTTCCTTCCAATGAGGTCAACGGACAACACGTGGACAGGTGTGACGAGGATTGGGAAGAAAGCAGCCACTGTTTTCTAAGCCCCTTTAAGATGTCACATAGGATGACGGCTGGAGGAATTATTGTGAGAAGGTGGCAGCATCAGAACGTGAGCGACAATCCTGAAGATTTACGCCCTGAGTGTCAGCTGAACGCCCCAAACCTCCGACCTCTCGTGACAACCCTGGAGAAACTCGTTCTACAACCTAAAAATGAACCTTAATAAACCTGAAACCCAAATGATGAGGGTTATTCCAAAGAAAAGTGCAAAAAATACAACCCAGAAGTGAGGCCACCGGCACCCACGTCTTCCACTGCCCCGATCTATAGGACAACGCAGAAACCTCAAACCACAAGTAGTGGTGGCACAGGCTGGACACCAGAGCGGACATTCACATACGGTGACGGCGCGGGAGCAGCCGCACGTATTGGTGAGATTGCTGGTACCATCTATGAGACAGGTTTGGACAGATTATCTCACATGTCCTGTACCATCGCCCCCTATTGCCTTATTAGGGGACTGCGGCTTAATGTGGCTCCCATTCAGGAAAGCTGTCTGACAACTTGGTCTGGCAGATGTGATGGTACAAACAAACTAATTTGTCACAACCAAATACAAGCCGGCTGCTCGACTGATGGAGATTTTTCACATTGTGATCTTGGCAGCCATCGAGCGAGTACCACAAAAAGGGTGAAAGGTGCAAACCGGAGGAGCCACGAACCGGTCAGATGTGGTTCAACTATTCTTAGAGGGAACCAGATAGCTGATAAATACTGCACGATACACAGGCGGCATCATGGCCGCATGATCTCAGCCAGGTAGGAGTGACCCCGATGCGCAGCGGCATTTCAGGAGTGCATACTTTAAAAGCTGGCGTGAACCGAGCTGCATGGGAGACTGATAGGACAGGTAGGTCTCTGACTTCTCCCAGCCCGCATTCCTGAAGTGAAAGGTCTCTCCCTGTGTGTGTGTGTGTGTAAAGGGAGGGAAGAGCTCTGTCTCCAGCTCCTCCATCAACATAGAGTCTTATCAGCACCAACTGTCATCTGTTGATGGGAGGAGCTACAGAGCTCCTCCCACCTACATAGTCCTATCAGCACCAACTGTCATCAATGTAGATGGAAGGAGGGAGGAGCTACAGACAGCTCCTCCCACCTACATAGAGTCCTATCAGCACCAAATGTCATCTATGTAGATGGAAGGAGGGAGGAGCTACAGAGCTCCTCCCACCTAGAGTCCTATAAGCACCAAATGTCATCTATGTAGATGGAGGAACTACAGAGCTCCTCCCATTTACATAGAGTCTTATCAGCACCAACTGCAGTCTCCTATCTCAGGAATGTAATAATCTGTCTTCACGAGATTTTACCCAGGATCTGAGAATTTTGAAAATGATCAATGAGTCTTGGAAGAGAAAGAAGCAGAGTTCTCTGATATAGTATATTACAATGTTTCTTATTTTCACATGTACTAGTTATTTATGAAATGCAACCGAGGCTTATTAAAGAGATTTTCCCGTTTCAGAAACCGCATCCCCGGCTGCATTCTCTGCTGCTGCTCCCAGTGTCTGTTATTGTGTGCAGCACTGATGACGTCATGTTGACAGCACTGCAGCCAATCAGCGAGGTCACCAGCTCCAGAAGAGCCACTGTGCTCATTGATTGGCTGCAGCGGTGAACACGATGTGCCCCTACGCTTGTGAGCCGATCAAGCGGGGTACGTCTTGGACTTTATATATCTATTTACCGCTCAATCAGCTCTCTGCAAAGTTAAAGGGTTAGTCCTACAGATGAGCAAAAATATTCCCGCTGCCCTGGTCCTTGTGTCACTCCAATCCTCCGTGGCAGCAGGACCAGGGCAGTCTCCATGTCTGCGGTGGGCATCCTGGCATTTACATTCACTAGGTCCCAAAACATCATGCAATTACTGGGCCTAAGCAGACGCAAGAGCTGCCGGGGACGCCGGCCACAAACGTGGAGACCACCCTGTCCCAGCTGCCACGGAGAACTGGACCGCGAAGAGCAAAGCTTTTAGCAGAACTGTTAATCGCACGTTATCCCCGTCCGCAGCAGCCACAGGTTCAGTCCCCAAAGCGGATGCTGGAGACAACGGCTCATTCACATGTGCTGCAGCTTTGATAAATCTCCAATTTATATTACAAGGAAATATTTCACAGTGGATAAGAAGGCAGCCGAGAGGGGGACGCAGCCGAGAAGAGTTCCAGCCGAGAAGGAACGAGAGGGGCGCAGCCGAGAGGGGGTCCAGCCGAGAGGGGGACGCAGACGAGAAGAGTCCAGCCGAGAGGGGGACGCAGAGAGGGGGACGCAGACGAGAGGGGTCCAGCCAAGAGGGAACGAGAGGGGGACGCAGACGAGAGGGGGACGCAGACGAGAGGGGGACGCAGACGAGAGGGGGACGCAGACGAGAGGGGGACGCAGACGAGAGGGGGACGCAGACGAGAGGGGGACGCAGACGAGAGGGGGACGCAGACGAGAGGGGGACGCAGACGAGAGGGGACGCAGACGAGAGGGGGACGCAGACGAGAGGGGGACGCAGACGAGAGGGGGACGCAGACGAGAGGGGGACGCAGACGAGAGGGAACGAGGGGGACGCAGACGAGAAGAGTCCAGCCGAGAGGGAACGAGAGGGACGCAGACGAGAGGGCGACGCAGACGAGAGGGCGACGCAGACGAGAGGGCGACGCAGACGAGAGGGGCGACGCAGACGAGAGGGCGACGCAGACGAGAGGGCGACGCAGACGAGAGGGCGACGCAGACTAGAGGGCGACGCAGACTAGAGGGCGACGCAGACTAGAGGGCGACGCAGACGAGAGGGGGACGCAGACGAGAGGGGGACGCAGACGAGAGGGGGACGCAGACGAGAGGGGGACGCAGACGAGAAGAGTCCAGCCGAGAGGGAACGAGAGGGGCGCAGACGAGAGGGGGACGCAGACGAGAGGGGGACGCAGACGAGAGGGGGACGCAGACGAGAAGAGTCCAGCCGAGAAGGAACGAGAGGGGCGCAGCCGAGAGGGGGTCAGCGAGAGGGGGACGCAGAGAGGGGGACGCAGACGAGAGAGGTCCAGCCAAGAGGGAACGAGAGGGGACGCAGACGAGAGGGGGACGCAAACGAGAGGGGGACGCAGACGAGAAGAGTCCAGCCGAGAGGGAACGAGAGGGGCGCAGCCGAGAGGGGGTCCAGCCGAGAGGGGGACGCAGACGAGAAGAGTCCAGCCGAGAGGGAACGAGAGGGACGCAGACGAGAGGGCGACGCAGACGAGAGGGCGACGCAGACGAGAGGGGGACGCAGACGAGAGGGGGACGCAGACGAGAGGGGGACGCAGACGAGAGGGGGACGCAGACGAGAGGGGGACGCAGACGAGAAGAGTCCAGCCGAGAGGGAACGAGAGGGGCGCAGACGAGAGGGGGACGCAGACGAGAGGGGGACGCAGACGAGAGGGGGACGCAGACGAGAGGGGGACGCACACGAGAAGAGTCCAGCCGAGAGGGAACGAGAGGGGCGCAGCGAGAGGGGGTCCAGTCGAGAGGGGGACGCAGACGAGAAGAGTCCAGCCGAGAGGGGGACGCAGAGAGGGGGACGCAGACGAGAGAGGTCAGCCAAGAGGGAACGAGAGGGGGACGCAGACGAGAGGGGGACGCAAACGAGAGGGGGACGCAGACGAGAAGAGTCCAGCCGAGAGGGGGACGCAGAGAGGGGGACGCAGACGAGAGAGGTCCAGCCAAGAGGGAACGAGAGGGGGACGCAGACGAGAGGGGGACGCAACGAGAGGGGGACGCAGACGAGAAGAGTCCAGCCGAGAGGGAACGAGAGGGGCGCAGCCGAGAGGGGGACGCAGACGAGAGGGGGACGCACACGAGAAGAGTCCAGCCGAGAGGGAACGAGAGGGGCGCAGCGAGAGGGGTCCAGTCGAGAGGGGGACGCAGACGAGAAGAGTCCAGCGAGAGGGAACGAGAGGGGCGCAGACGAGAGGGGGACGCAGACGAGAGGGGGACGCAGACGAGAAGAGTCCAGCCGAGAGGGAACGAGAGGGGCGCAGCCGAGAGAGGGCACAGCCGAGAGGACACTCATGGCATGGCAGGATGGGGACCAGGGACCCTCATTCTGGAGGAGGCTGCGGATCTCCGTGCTGAGCCCCCACAGATCAGACACTCATGACGTCCTGTGGCTGCGACACAAATACCAGGGAAGGGGAATATCCCCTTAAGGCCACGTTCACAAGAGGCAGAGACAAGTGCAAACCGGATCCGTCACATAACTGATGCAGAGGGTCCGCGCCGATTACTATGGGGTCCGTCTGGGCTCCGCTATCTGTCCGTTGGTAGAAGAGCAGCCCACAGAACTTCACCATCTTCCGATTACATCCATTCTGCCCATAAACAGACCGACGAAGTGTGAACACAGCCCGATACCCCAGTGATAAGAACCGCCGCAGCTGGACCGGCAGCCACAACTGAGGGTCAACATCCCGGGGGGTCAGCGCTCACAGGCGATTGCTCACACCAAACCCTCAGTAATACCTCAGCTGGAAACCAGAACACTTCCATTCACTGACAGCAAACAGAGATCTTGGAAAAACACAAAGTACATTGGAAAGTTGCAGAACTTTTTCCGATATTTCCATAAATCCCAGCATATGGCGGCAAGACAACATATGGCCGCCGTCCCCAGCCCACCAGGACGATGCCACTGGCCATTGTCCCTGGGCACAAGCACTGAATGACCTGCAGCTCAGGGCAATGGGGCAGTGGAAGCGCTGGCTACAGGCTGGCCCTATGTGCCAGGAGCTGACCACCCTGCGCCAGGCGAAGACCACCCTGTGCCAAGACCCGACCACACTGTGCCAGGAGCCAACCACCAAGTTCCAGGCACTGACCCTGTACCAGGAGCTGACCACCCTGTGCCAGGAGCCAACCACCAAGTTCCAGGCACTGACCCTGTACCAGGAGCTGACCACCCTGTGCCAGGAGCCAACCACCAAGTTCCAGGCACTGACCCTGTACCAGGAGCTGACCACACTGTGCCAGGAGCCAACCACCAAGTTCCAGGCACTGACCCTGTACCAGGAGCTGACCCCTGTACCAGGAGCCGACCACCCTGTGAAAGGAGCTGACCGTGTACCAGGAGCCGACCACCCAGTGCCAGGAGCTGACCACCCAGTGCCAGGAGCTGACCACCCTGTGCCAGGAGCCGACCACCCAGTGCCAGGAGCCGACCACCCTGTGCCAGGAGCCGACCACCCTGTGCCAGGCGCTGCCCTCATTAGCTGACATTAGTGCAGCCATTGGGAGGTAAATGAGGCAGGTGCAGGCGCTGGAGCGCGTCCTATGGGGCTGCAGGCATCTAATGGCAGGGACTGGCCTGCCCCACAGGCAGCACTGGAGGGGGGAGGCACATACCATGTAATCCATGGACTCATGCAGTGGTGGCAGCTGGGGATGCAGGAGGCTGCTCTCCGCTGGGAGTCAATAATGAAGCCCGGGGAAGTTGCTGCTTGTGCCGGAGCCGTCCCCGCTCTCCTCTTCCTTCTCCTCCCACCTCCCTCCTGTGTACGCCTGGCTGCCAGCACCGAGCATGGAGGAAGGAGGCGGCGAAGCCACGCCCACCACCGTGCGGCCAAAGGCAATAACGCCACGCCCACCTTCTCTTCAGACGCCCACTTAATTACTAAGCCACGCCCGTAAAATGGGAAAAAAAAACATATCACATGACCAGTCACGTGGCCTGACTTTGTTGCGCCGTCGCCTTGTGTTGTTTAACCATTTGCAGACCAGAGGCTATGGATGGACGCACTGAGCCCGCTCTATTAACCCTCTCACTACCAGGCTGCTCCCTTGATCCTTTATTAACCCCCTTTGTGACCAGGCAGGTTTTTTTCCCCCTTTTCCAAGAGGAATAACTTCTTTTCTTATTTTTCCGTCCCCGGCTTTGACCGTACGGAGTTAAATAACGTGATATTTTTATAGATCGCACCGCTGTGCGTTTAGCGTTTTTTCTGTATTTTTGTATTAGCGATGCAAAATGTTACATTTCTATTATTTTTTAATCTTTTTAAAAACTGTTTTTTGTTACTTTTTAGTCTTCGTCGGTGACTTGAACCTGTGATTGCTACTACTGTGTCATACAGGCATTATGGGAGCACAAGCAAACCTGGCGGTGACAGGGGCCTTCAGCGGGCCCAGGGTATCATGACAATCCATCGGCACCCGCTGCATGCCACCTAAATGCGGCTTTCAGAGATTGTCAGCAGCATATAAGTGGTTAATCACCGGTCGCTGCTGTTCATATTCTGGCTGTATTACGCAGCCGGCACATACCATATATGTGACCGGGCTCCCCTCCTGCGCCTGCTATATAAACCCACACCCGACCTGTGACGTACAAGGAAGGGGTTAAAGCCGTCATCCCGTAAAGGGATTGTCCAACATCATGATATTGATGACTTTCCCTTAGGAGAGGGCATCAGTATCAGGTCAGTGGGGGTCCGGCGCTCAGCACATTCACCCATCAGCTGTCATTAGCCCCAGTCAAGGTGGACCCCCTACGATCTGATATTGATAACTTTCCCTCAGGAGAGGTCATCAGTATCAGGTCAGTGGGGTCCGGCGCTCGGCGAACTCACGCGTCAGCAGTTATTAGATCCAGTCAAGGTGTCGGACCCCCTATAATCAGATATTGATGATTTTCCTTTTGGAGAGGGCATCAGTATCAGGTCAGTGGGGCCCCTCATCAGTGTTAATTTCCCCAGAGGAGCATTGCATGCATGGCCTGTAAGTCTCCTTATACTGGCATGTCACTCTCCACAAATAGATGTTACCCCCTACAGTCCTAGGTACATTGACTATTTTATGTGTTACAATCATGGCCGTATTTAGAGTTTCTGCTGCCCTAGGCACTTTTCGTTCTGCCTCCCCCATTGGTGAGTATGACTAATGCAGACACTGTCGTCAGTGACTTAGGCTACTTGCACATCAGCGATTTTTGCCATTCGCGGCAGATCGGGCAGTGTTTCCACATCTGCCGCGTAACGGATCACTTATGGCAACACTGCATTCGGCCTCATTCATTCCCTATGCGACTTGCAGACATGTGCGACACTTGCGGTTTTGACGCGATCCTGCAAATCCGATATTTGCAGCAACGGAAAAAAAATGCTACTAGCAGTGTTTTTTGTCTCACCGCAAGTGCCGCACATGTTTGCAAGTCCCATAAGAAATGAATGAGGCCAAATCTATGTATGTGCCCATGTAGCTCTTTCAAAGACAGTGGTTTCCTACCACACTCAAAAGACATACAAATAGGATGTTTAGATTGTGAGCCCAATGGGGACAGTGTTGATGATGTATGTAAAGTGCTGTGGAGCTAATAGCGCAATATCAATGAATAAATATTATTCTTAATATTATGTTACAATACCAGGATCTGAGGATTTTCTGTTTCGAGGTCAAGCGCTCTCTAATGTGATGTTGCTGCCTGTCTCGCTGTCTTCCTCTTTTGACACTGCAGTCTGGTGGACAAGAAAACATTAACTGGTTAATAGCAAGAAGTCTGTTGTCTGTGTACTAACTGAACTAGAAACTCTCCCCACACCATGCCAGCAGACATTGGAGGATTACTAGATGGATGTTATTATTCTATTACTGCCCAGTCTCTGACTAAGGCCTTATCATATGTCTGGGTGTAAACAGATACATAGTGTATAAATCTGGACAATTTATCTTATAGATCTCCCGGTATATTATTTATTATAGATCTAAAATATATAATGTACAAGGAGACCTATAGTATAAAATGTCCAGAATTATCTGTAATATATGATGAACAATCTTATATATAATGTCCAGGGTGATCTATAATATATAATGCTCAGGTAGTAGATTTATAATAATGTAAAGTCCAGGCAAATCTATACAATATAATGTCCAGAGGCAGAGATAGATTTAGGGTACGTTCCCACGTTCAGGAAACACTGCGGGTTGGACGCTGAGAACAGCCGCAGAGTCCAATCCGCAGCGTCCAATGTTACAGCAGAGTGGAGGGGATTTTATGAAATCCCATATCCACTATGCGTACAAAGATGCAGGTGGCAGACCTGCGTATATGCACATACGGCACGTCTTTCTAGACCGCAGCATGTCAATTTATCTCGCGGAGACACTCAGTCTACACAAGATCAATAACACCGTCCTATGTATAGGATGCGGTGATTCCACACGGTTCAATGAATACATGTGGAATCACCGCGCGTACAAAAGCCGGCAAAGCTTTGGACGGAGCTGTGTCCTCTCTGCAGTGTTTCCTGAACGTGGAAACATAGCCTTAGGGTATGTGCACTCATTGCAGATTTGTCTGCAGAAGTTTCCGTACATAATCCGCATCTTTTGGCAGAAAACGCAGGTGCGTATTTGATGCGTTTTTTACATGCGGATTTGTATGCCTTTTTGTAAGCTAAATAAAGATGTTATTTAACAAAAAAAAGATTTGTGATGTCATTTCTGTCCAACCTCCTCTTTTACATTAGTCCAGCGTTCATTCTCCCCAGTGTTCATTCCCCACCAGTGCTCATTCCCCACAGCGCTCATTCTCCCCAGTGCTCATTCCTCCCCAGCGCTCATTCCCCCAGCGCTCATTCTCCACCCCAGCGCTCATTCCCCACCTCAGCGCTCATTCCCCACCCCAGCGCTCATTCCCCTCAGCGCTCATTCCCCACCCCAGTGCTCATTCCCCACCTCAGCGCTCATTCTCCCCGTGCAGCGCTCATTCCCCACAGCGCTCATTCTCCACCCAGCGCTCATTCCCCACCTCAGCGCTCATTCCCCACCCCAGCGCTCATTCCCCACCCCAGCGCTCATTCTCCACCCCAGCGCTCATTCCCACCTCAGCGCTCATTCCCCACCCCAGCGCTCATTCCCCTCCTCAGCGCTCATTCCCCACCCCAATGCTCATTCCCCACCCCACCGCTCATTCCCCACCTCAGCGCTCATTCCCCACCCCAGCGCTCATTCCCCACCTCAGTGCTCATTCCCCACCCCAGCGCTCATTCCCCACCTCAGCGCTCATTCCCCACCAGTGCTCATTCCCCACAGCGCTCATTCTCCCCAGTGCTCATTCCTCCCAGCGCTCATTCCCCCAGCGCTCATTCTCCACCCAGCGCTCATTCCCCACCTCAGCGCTCATTCCCCACCCAGCGCTCATTCCCTCCTCAGCGCTCATTCCCACCCCAGCGCTCATTCCCCACCTCAGCGCTCATTCTCCCCCGTGCAGCGCTCATTCCCACTCAGCGCTCATTCCCACCCAGCGCTCATTCCCCACCTCAGCGCTCATTCCCCACCCAGCGCTCATTCCCCACCCCAGCGCTCATTCCCACCCAGTGCTCATTCCCCACCTCAGCGCTCATTCCCCACCCAGCGCTCATTCCCTCCTCAGCGCTCATTCCCCACCCATGCTCATTCCCCACCCACCGCTCATTCCCCACCTCAGCGCTCATTCCCCACCCCAGCGCTCATTCCCCACCTCAGCGCTCATTCCCCACCTCAGTGCTCATTCCCCACCCCACGCTCATTCCCCACCTCAGCGCTCATTCCCCACCCCAGCGCTCATTCCCCACCCCAGCGCTCATTCCCCACCTCAGTGCTCATTCCCCACCCCAGCGCTCATTCCCCACTCAGCGCTCATTCCCCCAGTGCTCATTCCCCACCTCAGCGCTCATTCCCCACCCCAGCGCTCATTCCCCCTCTCAGCCCACATTCCCCACCCCAGCGCTCATTCCCCACCCAGCGCTCATTCCCCACCTCAGCGCTCATTCCCCACCCAATGCTCATTCCCCACCCCACGCTCATTCCCCACCTCAGCGCTCATTCCCCACCCAGCGCTCATTCCCCACCCCAGCGCTCATTCCCCACCTCAGTGCTCATTCCCCACCCAGCGCTCATTCCCCACCTCAGCGCTCATTCCCCCCAGTGCTCATTCCCCACCTCAGCACTCATTCCCCACCCCAGCGCTCATTCCCCCTCTCAGCCCACATTCCCCACCTCAGCGCTCATTCCCCACCTCAGCGCTCATTCCCCACCCAGCGCTCATTCCCCACTCCAGCGCTCATTCTCCCCAGCGCTCATTCCCCACCTCAGAGCTCATTCCCCAGGCGCTCATTCCTCCCCAGTGCTCATTCCTCCCCAGTGCTCATTCCTCCCCAGCGCTCATTCTCCCCAGCGCAGCGCTAAATCCCCACCTCAGCCCTCATTCCCCAGCGCTCATTCCTCCCCAGTGCTCATTCCTCCCCAAGCGCAGCACTCAATCCCCACCTCAGCGCTCATTCTCCCAGCCCTCATTCCCCACCTCAGCGCTCATTCCCCCCGAGCGCTCATTCCCCAAGCGCTCATTCCCCCCCTCAGCGCTTATTCCCCACCTCAGAGCTCATTCCCCACCTCAGCCCTCATTCCCCACCCCAGCGCTCATTTCTCCCCCCCAGCGCTCACTGCCCACCAGCGCTCACTCCCCCAGTGCTCACTGCCCCCACCAGCTCACTGCCCCACAGCGCTCACTGCCCCCACAGCCTCTCTCCCCCACAGCGCTCACTGCCCCCACAGTGCTCACTGCCCCACAGCGCTCACTGCCCCCACAGCGCTCACTGCCCCACAGCGCTCACTGCCCCCACAGCGCTACTGCCCCACAGCGCTCACTGCCCCCCCCAGCCCCAGCGTCACTGCCCCCCAGACCCAGCGCTCACTGCCCCCCCAGCCCCAGCGTTCACTGCCCCCACCGCCCCAATGTTCACTGCCCCCCCAGCCCCAGCGTTCACTGTCCCCCAGCCCCAGCATTCACTGTCTCCCCCAGCCCCAGCGTTCACTGTCCCCCCCAGCCCCAGCGCTCACTGTCTCCCCCCAGCGTTCACTGTCCCCCCCAGCCCCAGCGTTCACTGTCCCCCCCAGCCCCAGTGCTCACTGTCTTCCCCCAGCGTTCACTGTCCCCCCCAGCCCCAGCGCTCACTGCCTCCTCCCCAGCGCTCACTGTCCCCCCAGCCTGAGCATTCACTGTCCCCCCAGCCCCAGCATTCACTGTCCCCCCCAGCCCCAGCGTTCACTGTCCCCCCCAGCCCCAGCACTCACTGTCGCCCCCCCAGTGTTCACTGTCCTCCCCCAGCGTTCACTGTCTCCCCCCAGCGTTCACTGTCCCCCCAGCCCCAGCGCTCACTGTCTCCCCCCCAGCGCTCACTGTCTCCCCAGCATTCACTGTCCCCCCCAGCCCCAGCGTTCACTGTCTCCCCCCCAGCGTTCACTGTCCCCCCAGCCCCAGCGTTCACTGTCTCCCCCCAGCGTTCACTGCCCCCCCAGCCCCAGCGCTCACTGTTCTCCCCCAGCGCTCACTGTCCCCCCAGCCCCAGCGTTCACTGTCCCCCCCAGCCCCAGCATTCACTGTCCCCCCCAGCCCCAGCGCTCACTGTCTCCCCCCAGCGTTCACTGTCCCCCCCAGCCCCAGCGTTCACTGTTTTCCCCCCCAGCGTTCACTGTCCCCCAGCCCCAGCGCTCACTGTCTCCCCCAGCATTCACTGTCCCCCCCAGCCCCAGCGTTCACTGTCCCCCCCAGCCCCAGCGCTCACTGTCTCCCCCCAGCGCTCACTGTCTCCCCCAGCATTCACTGTCCCCCCCAGCCCCAGCGTTCACTGTCTCCCCCCCAGCGTTCACTGTCCCCCCAGCCCCAGCGTTCACTGTCTCCCCCCCAGCGTTCACTGCCCCCCCAACCCCAGCGCTCACTGTCTCCTCCCCAGCGCTCACTGTCCCCCCCCAGCCCCAGCGTTCACTGTCCCCCCCAGCCCCAGCATTCACTGTCCCCCCAGCCCCAGCGCTCACGTCTCCCCCCCAGCGTTCACTGTCCCCCCCAGCCCCAGCGTTCACTGTCTCCCCCCAGCATTCACTGTCCCCCCAGCCCCAGCGCTCACTGTCTCCCCCCAGCGCTCACTGTCTTCCCCCAGCATTCACTGTCCCCCCTAGCCCCAGCGTTCACTGTCTCCCCCCAGCGTTCACTGTCCCCCCCAGCCCCAGCGTTCACTGTCTCCCCCAGCGTTCACTGCCCCCCCAACCCCAGCGCTCACTGTCTCCTCCCCAGCGCTCACTGTCCCCCCCAGCCCCAGCGTTCACTGTCCCCCCCAGCCCCAGCATTCACTGTCCCCCCCAGCCCCAGCGCTCACCGTCTCCCCCCCAGCGTTCACTGTCCCCCCAGCCCCAGCGTTCACTGTCTCCCCCCAGCATTCACTGTCCCCCAGCCCCAGCGCTCACTGTCTCCCCCCAGCGCTCACTGTCTTCCCCAGCATTCACTGTCCCCCCTAGCCCCAGCGTTCACTGTCTCCCCCCCAGCGTTCACTGTCCCCCCCAGCCCCAGTGTTCACTGTCTCCCCCCCAGCGTTCACTGTCTCCCCCCAGCGTTCACTGTCCCCCCCAGCCCCAGCGCTCACTGTCTCCCCCCAGTGTTCACTGACCCCTCCCAGCCCCAGCGTTCACTGTCTCCCCCCCAGCCCCAGCGTTCACTGTCCCCCCCAGCTCCAGTGCTCACTGTCCCCCCAGCCCTCACTGTCTCCCCCCAGCCCCAGCGTTTACTGCCCTCCCTGCTCATTCCTCCCCAATTATCATACTCACCTCCTCCTGCTGCCTGCAGCTCCAATGGTCCAGCGCTGACATCCTGTTCCTGTATGAGCGCGTGGACCACTGGTGGTCCCGCTCATTAAGGTCATGAATATGGGCCTATGAGAGGGGAGTGGCATCCATATTCATGACCTTAATGAGCGGTGCCACCAGTGGTCCGCGCGCTCATACAGGAAGATGTCGCGCTGGACCATCAGAGCTGCAGGCAGCAGGAGGACGGAGGAGGTGAGTATGATGAGGCGGCGGGGGGGGAGGGAAGCAAGGGGAGGGCCGACCCCGGACCTAAAAAAAAAAAAATATCATGCTCAGGTGCCGCCCCCCGCAGAGTCCCGCCCTAGGCATGTGCCCTCCAGTGCCTAGTGGCAAATACAGCCCTGGTTACAATGTCACATTTATTTTTAGGGGACACCACATAATTGGAACATTTCTTTAAAAAAATCCAAGTTATCTCTTGATAAAGTGTAGGTACATTTCAACTGTGAGAAAGAATCTAAAAAAATTCAGAAAATCACATGGTATGATTTTTACATAATTAATTTGCATTTTATTGAGTAAAATAAGTATTTGATACAATAGAAAAACAGAACTTAATATTTGGTACAGAAACCAATGTTTGCAATTACAGAAGTCAAATGTTTCCTGTAGTTCTTGACCAAGTTTGCACACACTGCAGCAGGGATTTTGGCCTATCTTCCATATAGATTTCTCCAGATCTTTCAGGTTTCGTCGCTGTCTCTGAGCAATATTGAGTTTCAGCTCCCTCCAAAGATTTTCTATTGGGTTCAGGTCTGGAGACTGGCTAGGCCACTCCAGGACCTTGAAATGGTTCTTACGGAGACACTCCTTAGTTGGCCTAGTCATTGTCATGCTGGAAGACCCAGCCACGACCCATCTTCAATGTTCTTACTGAGCGAAGGAGGTTGTTGGCCAAAATATAGCGATACATGACCCCGTACATCTCCCTTCAATACGGTGCAGTCATCCTGTCCACTTTGCAGAAAAACACCCCAAAGTACGATGTTTCCCCCACCATGCTTCATGGTTGGGACGGTGTTCTTGGGGTTGTACTCATCCTTCTTCTTCCTCCAAACACGGCGAGTGGAGTTGATGCCAAAAAGTTCTATTTTGGTCTCATCTGACCACATGACATTCTCCCATGCCTCCTCTGGATCATCAAGATGGTCATTGGCAAACTTCAAACGGGCCTGGACATGTGCTGGAGAGAGCAGGGGGTCATTACATGCCCTGCAGAATTTTAATCTATGATGACATAGTGTTTTACTAACAGTAATGTTTGAGACTGTGGTCCCAGCTCTCTTCAGGTCATTGACCATGTCATCCCATGTAGTTACAGGGTTGATTACTGACCTTTCATAGAAACATCCTTACCCCACAAAGCGAGATCTTGCATGGAGCCCCAGACCGGGGAAGATTGACAGTCATCTTGTGTTTCTGTTAATACAGGTAATGAGTGCAGAGTGGGAGGGCTTCTCAAAGAAAAACTAACAGGTCTGTGGGAGCCAGAATTCTTGCTGGTTGGTCGGTGATCAAATACTTATTTCATGCCATAAAATGCAATTTAATTATGTAAAAATCATACAATGTGATTTTCTGGTTTTCATTTTTAGATTCTGTCTCTCACAGTTGAACTGTACCTACGATAAAAATTACAGATCTCTCCATTCTTTATAGGTGGAACACTTGGGAAATCGGCAGTGTATCAAATACTTATTTTCTCCCATATCTAGTATGTCGTGACGTATTCCCATATCTAGTTATGTCGCAACATATTCTTATATATAGTTATGTCGTGATATATATTTCCATATATAGTTATGTCACGACATATTTCAGTATATAGTTATGTCGTGATATATTCCCATATCTAATTATGTTGTGATATAGTCCCAGTTGTGTCATTGGATCCTGTCACAAAATCTGTTTTGAGTCTGGTTTTGACAACTTTTTGACAAGTCGGTTGACTGTACAGCCAGTAGTAAGTGGGAGCCGGTGAGCAACCTGCTAAACGTGTGACCTGCTCCCTGACCTGCAGCTGAAATAGACAGGGTCGGGTATGTCAGGAATGCTGATTATTTTTGGTAAAAGTCAGACTCATCAGGATCACCCAAAACAACTTAGGGAGGGCCTAAGATTACAACTGGACTCTGCCCTAAAGGAGACATGACTGAGCGTTTCTAGCCGGATTTGGACAGGTTTCTGGTCCCGGGGGCTTCAGTGATTGCAAAGGTTACAGACAAAGCCGAGCTACAATGCTTCATTTCAGCAAAGTGAATGTGTGACGTGGAAGGCAAGAAATCCTCATCTGTAATCTCACGCCTAGCACATGGCGGTAACAGGACAGGTGTTTTCAGAGTTATAGAATTTGGACGTAGATGTAAGTTGATGTTCACATAATGTTATGATACAAATGATTCTGAGTATCTCAAGTGTAAACCACTTCTTTTTTGGGAAAGTTTTTATTTTCCTAAGGCTCCGTTCCCATGATAAGTATTTGGAGAGTTTTTGATGCATATTTTCTGCACCGTTTTTGCATCTATCAGGTAAATTAGATTTCTTGCATTTTTTTCATTGCGCTTTTGAGTGCATTTTTATCTAGTTTTTAATCCTGCTGTTCTTGTCTGTTCTTGTTATGTTGTGTCAAAATAAAGCTGCTTGGTTTTTGATACTTTATTGTATTTGACTTTGACAAAACTTTGATACAGTCATGTAGAGATTACTACTTTTTAGTGTATTTTTTACCTGCAGACCCACAGTTCTTCGGCGATGTTTCTCTCCCAACATCTTACTTCAGGCCTCCCTGGGATACTGGCAGCTCCTTATACCATTATTCTGCTCCACAACCTCTGTGGCAAACTCTCTCTGTTGGTCAGACATCTTTGACAGCTCCAACAGCTGACTGTCATTAGTGTTTCATCTTAGTCTTTGTGCAGCTCTTGGCCTTAAGAGATACTTGCATGCTCCCTTGTACATCACTTGGATCACTGCGTGGTTGTCGCTGGTCCATGGTTCCTACATGCTAAGCAGTCCGAGGCCCCCTTCACATGTCCATGTTTCCTGTACGTGTGGCGTCTGTTTTCACATGTAACGGAGACACATACACACGCACACCCATTATAATCTATGGGGCTGCGCATATGTCTGTGTTTTCATATGGACCGTGGGTGACCCACACATAGATATGTCCGTTTTTTTACGGCAGCATGGATGACAATTAGAGTTGAGCGATACTTTCCGATATCCAAAAGTATCGGAATCGGAATGGTATCGCCGATACCATTAAAATATCGGCGATACCCGATACCGGAAGTCCCATGTAAGTCTATGGGAACAAAATATCGGAATTAAAAAAAACCCATTCTTGCCTTGTTGGTTAATTGTACATGAAGGAAAACAACAAAGAGTAATGTACAATGTATTGTGGAAGGTTGAGGAGACATTAAAGGCATAGATGTTTAACCCAATCAAATGGAATAGCATAAATATTTTTTTTTTTAAAGATGTTCGGATTGACGAAGAAATTGACAATGTTGTTAACGTTTTTTCTATTTTGGCAAATATGTATATTTCACAACTTCCATGCTCTTCACCTTTTTAACTTTTCACACACTTTCTCCTTCATAATCTTCAGCAGCATCATCTTTTTCATCAAATTATTCTTCATCTTCACCTTCTTTATCTTCTTCTTAAACTTCTTGCTATTCATCTTTTTGTTAACATTACTCAGATTCTTCTTATTAAACTATTATTCTTATTCATATTGTACTTCATCTTCTTCATCATATTCTGATTTGTGACAGAGAATCCTGTACTTGTAATCTGTCAAAGTATGAATTTTTCATCCTTCCGTTCTTGCTGTCACAAAAGATTTAAATTACAACAGTATTTGTCCGTGTTCAGTTTAGCCTGCAGCAGCAGGCATTTTCCAGGGGCACCACGAGGAGGAACGGACTCACCCCCATACACTGCTTAGTCTTCTTCTGCTTATAATTTAGAGCATATATTTTGCTCTTCATTTTGGTCTTATACTTCATGTTCTTCTGCTTTTTGATCTTCTGCTTATTGTTCTTAAGTCTCTTGTTCTGTATCTTGTAGTTTGTCTTAACCTTCTTAGTCCTGTTTGGTAATCTTTTATTTCTTCTTTGTGATGGTGTTTAGGCTGGTTGGCTTGATGCTCGTCGTCCTTGTGGTCGTCATCTTCTTCGGGGTGGTCATCAGGGTCGTCGTCTTCATTGTTGGAGATCCAGAGTGATTACCCAAAAAAGCATTGAAAAAATCTTCAATTTGTAAATGTAGCAGAAGGTACAAGAGTCAATGCAAGTAACGAGGACCAGCTGACTGTGCTGGAACCCGGAGGGGCAGCAGAAGGAAAAGAGCCAATGGCACAACCGAGGACCAGCTGACGTTACTGGGACACGGTTACTAAGCAGGAGGTACCTGTGCTCCAAAGCACTACCAAGGACCAGCAGACGTTGCTGGAACTCGGATACCGAGATGGAGGCACCTAGGCCAAAGGCACTGCGGAGAACCAGCTGACGGTACTGGAATCCGGACGGGTAGCAGAAGGTACAAGAGCCAATGCAAGTAACGAGGACCAGCTGACTGTGCTGGAACCCGGAGGGGCAGCAGAAGGAAAAGAGCCAATGGCACAACCGAGGACCAGCTGACGTTACTGGGACACGGTTACTAAGCAGGAGGTACCTGTGCTCCAAAGCACTACCAAGGACCAGCAGACGTTGCTGGAACTCGGATACCGAGATGGAGGCACCTAGGCCAAAGGCACTGCGGAGAACCAGCTGACGGTACTGGAACCCGGACGGGTAGCAGAAGGTACAAGAGCCAATGCAAGTAACGAGGACCAGCTGACTGTGCTGGAACCCGGAGGGGCAGCAGAAGGAAAAGAGCCAATGGCACAACCGAGGACCAGCTGACGTTACTGGGACACGGTTACTAAGCAGGAGGTACCTGTGCTCCAAAGCACTACCAAGGACCAGCAGACGTTGCTGGAACTCGGATACCGAGATGGAGGCACCTAGGCCAAAGGCACTGCGGAGAACCAGCTGACGGTACTGGAACCCGGACGGGTAGCAGAAGGTACCATGGAAATTTAAGTTGACAGGCAGCGAGCCGGCCGCAGTTACCGAATCCACAGTACTCAGTGGGTGATGTCTATTGTCACAACGGAAACAGCCTTATGTTGCATATCCGCAGCACACATAGGAAGCACCTAAACTCCAAGCACCATGAGTCGGCTAACCGACCGCACACGACAGGACATCATTGAGCTAAGTGACGTTTACACTGACAGGAACAGATGGGTGCTGTAACGTCTTGGCCAGGAGTGAGTACCCGTGCCAAGACACTTCCGAGCAACAACTGGCGTGTGAAGCCCAGGGATGAGAGACAACAGGGTGGAGGCAGCATGACTTTTTGCCGTTCACACAGCGGGGAACAGCTGACATTACTGAACCCAGTAACACAGGAGCAAGTGTAACTGGAATTTACAGCACTTCGAGCAACAACTGGCGAGTTGTAGCCAGGATGAGAAGGAACAGGGTGGGAGGCAGCAGGACTTTTGCGTTATCACAGAGGGGAAACAGCTGACATTACTGAACCCAGTAACACAGGAGCAAGTGTTCACTGTGCTAAAGCACTTCCGAGCAACAATGGCAGTGTTGTAGCCCAGGGATGAAAGAAGAAACAGTGGAGGCAGCAGGACTTTTTGCGTTCACACTGCAGGGGAACAGCTGACATTACTGAACCCAGTAACACAGGAGCAGTGTTGACTGTGCTAACAGCACTTCCGAGCAACAACTGGCGGTGTTGTAGCCCAGGGATGAGAAGAGAACAGGGTGGAGGCAGCAGGACTTTTTGCCGTTCACACAGCAGGGGAACAGCTGACATTACTGAACCCCAGTAACACAGGAGCAAGTGTTGACTGTGCTAACAGCACTTCCGAGCAACAACTGGCGGTGTTGTAGCCCAGGGATGAGAAGAGAACACGGTGGAGGCAGCAGGACTTTTTGCCGTTATCACAGCAGGGGAACAGCTGACATTACTGAACCCAGTAACACAGGAGCAAGTGTTAGACTGTGCTAACAGCACTTCCGAGCAACAACTGGCAGTGTTGTAGCCCAGGGATGAGAAGAGAACAGGGTGGAGGCAGCAGGACTTTTTGCCGTTCACACAGCAGGGGAACAGCTGACATTACTGAACCCCAGTAACACAGGAGCAAGTGTTGACTGTGCTAACAGCACTTCCGAGCAACAACTGGCGGTGTTGTAGCCCAGGGATGAGAAGAGAACAGGGTGGAGGCAGCAGGACTTTTTGCCGTTCACACAGCAGGGGAACAGCTGACATTACTGAACCCCAGTAACACAGGAGCAAGTGTTGACTGTGCTAACAGCACTTCCGAGCAACAACTGGCGGTGTTGTAGCCCAGGGATGAGAAGAGAACAGGGTGGAGGCAGCAGGACTTTTTGCCGTTATCACAGCAGGGGAACAGCTGACATTACTGAACCCCAGTAACACAGGAGCAAGTGTAGACTGTGCTAACAGCACTTCCGAGCAACAACTGGCAGTGTTGTAGCCCAGGGATGAGAAGAGAACAGGGTGGAGGCAGCAGGACTTTTTGCCGTTCACACAGCAGGGGAACAGCTGACATTACTGAACCCAGTAACACAGGAGCAAGTGTTCACTGTGCTAACAGCACTTCCGAGCAACAACTGGCAGTGTTGTAGCCCAGGGATGAGAAGAGAACAGGGTGGAAGCAGCAGGACTTTTTGCGTTCACACAGCAGGGGAACAGCTGACATTACTGAACCCCAGTAACACAGGAGCAAGTGTTGACTGTGCTAACAGCACTTCCGAGCAACAACTGGCGGTGTTGTAGCCCAGGGATGAGAAGAGAACAGGGTGGAGGCAGCAGGACTTTTTGCCGTTCACACAGCAGGGGAACAGCTGACATTACTGAACCCCAGTAACACAGGAGCAAGTGTAACTGTGCTAACAGCACTTCCGAGCAACAACTGGCAGTGTTGTAGCCCAGGGTACAAGGAGGATGTTTAAATACTATATCAGTATTTTCTTGTTACGTGCAATGAAAATGTCTATACCCAAACAAGAGAAATATAACTTTAGTAACCATAAGATGATGATAACTAAAATTAAATATATGTAAATTAATAATTTACAAACATAAACGCATACATTAACATGTTGAAAAGCAATGCAAACCACAATTAAAATAGGTTAAATAATCTGCTATACGGTTTAAAATAAAAGCATACAAGTACACATCAGAATCCATTAATGATGGGTAAGTAACAGTATGTACACCATTTTTATTGTGTAGACAATGAATGGCTGACTTAAAAACATAATCAGCATTACAAGTTTTCTTTGACATTCATAAAACTTTACATTTGGTGAATAATATCACTAAAATTTTTAAAAAAATATCTAAAATTTCCATCATGTAATACTGATAATATGTGCCAATCATTTATATTAACAAAACAAAAATTTAAAAAGTGCATAGTGCAGAGTGAAAACAGATATTTATGCCTGACTGTGGACTTGCAAGCATGACAACGGATAGATAAGGTATATATAGATGAGACTGCATAGCCACAGATGGTGAATGGCGATGTAATACTGTACCTCAATAAAGTGTGCGTTACTACTACATCCTTTTTTTTATCTAGCTTTATAAAAGGTTACGTGCATGTATGGTTGCTCCTTTGTTTGGACGCACAGACTGACTTCCTGCTGTGACGCGTTGGGTATTGGAGCGTCTGTACGTCTTATGACGCAGACTAACATTCACGGTGCGCATCGTTCATCATCGCAAGCGTACCGACAACACAAAGGCGTTGTCATGACTGCTTTACTCAGTAAACATTCACCTATGATGAAACATACACGCATGTGCCCTATTACATAACAAGCTACAAGAAAAACGAGTGTGAGGTGTGACACAGCTGTTTTGTTAAGGTACAGTATTATATCGACATTGTACAGATGTCGCTATTCAGTCTGATAAATATATATCATTCACGTATTCTATCAGTTGTCATTCTTTCAGCACCACTTACAGGTATATATTTTGCTATTGTGACTATGCACTATTGACTTTACCAAGGTAATGCATGATTTTTGTTAGCGATTATCATGTTTACATGAAGGACCTTTATGATATGGGCTGTTAACTTTCTAATCAAATATGTATTTTTTAAAATGACACAAATATAAGTAATGTTGAAGAGGACTATTCCTACATGCATTGTTTGCACAATATTACAGGTGTACATCACGTCCCTTAATCAACATTGGATTATTATATTTACTTGTATGCTTTTATTTCAAAGGCAAGAACACTGAAGTATAACCTTCGCACTGCAGCAGTTGTCAAAGTTCAACCCACATTATGCACTTCCAACATTGCAGTATTTGAGTCATCATTATGTGAGTTGGATTTGTCTAAGCTATGGAGTGACAAGGTTGACCATCAGTATCCTATAGCATAAGTAGGCTTTTGTGTTTGCATTTGTTTTCGACATGTGCATATCTGTAATAATATGTCACAATTATTTTGTTACAGATTTGTGACAAAGACAAATCATTTTATGGTTTGAAAGTTGACGTTTCAAATGTTTACAGCTTAGAAATCAGGGTGTAGCCTCATATCTATGTGTAGCACTAGACACTTTGAGATGTCATGTTTTTTTCACCATGATTAGGTAGCTAGCAGTAATTTTTGCCGGACACACAGCAGGGGAACAGCAGGCGTTACTGAACCCCACAAACACATCAGCGATTGTTTTCATCTGTGCATCTAACACTTCTGAGCAGCAACTGGCGCTGTTGAAGCCCAGGGTCAAGGAGGGTGTAGGCAGAGGCCTAGTATGAGACATTTGAAGTTGAAGTTGTAGTTAGCAGCAGTAATTTTTGCCAGACACACAGCAGGGGAACAGCAGGCGTTACTGAACCCCACAAACACATCAGCGATTGTTTTCATCTGTGCATCTAACACTTCTGAGCAGCAACTGGCACTGTTGAAGCCCAGGGTCAAGGAGGGTGTAGGCAGAGGCCTAGTATGAGACGTTTGAAGTTGAAGTTGTAGTTAGCAGCAGTAATTTTTGCCAGACACACAGCAGGGGAACAGCAGGCGTTACTGAACCCCACAAACACATCAGCGATTGTTTTCATCTGTGCATCTAACACTTCTGAGCAGCAACTGGCGCTGTTGAAGCCCAGGGTCAAGGAGGGTGTAGGCAGAAAATATTGAGTTCTTGCCTTGTTACGTGGCCATTGCAAATGTATGTACTTCAAACAAGAATAAATGAAGTTTTACTAGGACAATAAAATGATGAATTTCAATTCCAAGAATAGAAAAATATTTATACTTGAGAGTCCTCTGTGGTTGATACCGTTTAATGGCTAACTGAAAATATGGTAACAAATTCAAAGCTTTCGAGACTACTCAGGTCTCTTCATCAGGCTAAGACTAAAAAAAAAAAAAAGGAAGAATCACATATTTCTACACACAACAGGACACAGGAATAGGTAAGACAAGTGAGGGAGGGACAAGTGAGGGGAGACCGGCCAAAAAATAAGAACAAGGATGAATTATCAGCGCCACACGATAAGACAAAAAATAATGGATTTACCTGTGGCAAAACACTTTTGTATGCCCGGTCATAGCATGATGGATATGGAATTACTGGTATTAAAATATAACTTCAAATATGACAAAGATACAAAGGTTTCAGAATATAAGCTCATCATGACCTTTGACACTGTTAGTGATGGAATGAATAGATCACACGGATTTATGTCATTCTATATCAATTAAGGAATCTGCGTCTCTGCCCTTCCAGGGGCATGAAAACACAAAACCAGAACCCAATCAGAGGGCAATAAAACTTTCTATCGTTATCTAGGAACTGTTCCAATATTTATGTTCATCCCTCTGTGATAATGACAGCTCTGCTACACGTCACTTACTTGTCTTACCTATTGCACTATTCCTGTGTCCTGTTGTGTATAGAAATATGTGATGCTTCATTTTTTGGTTTAGTCTTTGCCTGATGAAGAGACGTGAGTAGCCTCGAAAGCTTGCAATTTGTTACCATCTTTTCAGTTATCCATTCAAAGGTATCAACCACTGCGGACTCTCAAGTCTAAATATTTATCTATCTACTGGCTAACACGGTACAAAGATACACATGTTTCCTAACTTCAAGAATAAAAATAAAGACACTGCAAATATAAACGCATATATGCACATGCCAACAAGAAATGGAACAACACACCACCCAAAAAATTGGTTACAAAATATAGTGTTGTAAATTTAACAATAAAAGTCCATTTTTGTATTTATGAATAATGCTTAAGGAACGCTATGTTAAACCATAACATAGTGAAGACAATGGATTTTGTAATAGTCACTTATCATCATCATCATCATTGCAATTTAGATGTGACAGTCACAGACATTTCAATTATTTAAGTTAATAAAATAGTTACTTTGTACACCATGTATGACATGTCCAGCATGGACTCATCAATGTGATGACACAATAATGTACGATAAAAAATAACCATTTAAAAAAACATAATGCATTGTCACAATTTAAGTGTGTGCCTGCAAGTGTAGGTGAAACAAAGGCTACGGATAGCAAAGGTATATTCTATGTCTGTATCAGACAGTGGACAGCCTCTGATGGGTAATGTCGATGTTATACTGTACGTCAATAAAGTCTGCGGCTGCAATCATGCATTTTTTGCTTGTACAGTGTTGAAGAGGGTAAAAGCATGTCTGGTTGCGCAAGGCTTTAGCCATCAACACTACCTTCCTACTGTCACGCGTAGGGTAGGGTAGCGTGTGTCAATTAGATGACTCTATAAAATGTGACGTTACGCAGCGTTATTGCGCCCTAGGGACGCCAAAAATACGACAGCAGTAATCATTTACTGTCTAATACTCCACCTATGACCAACAAAAAAAGACCGTTCCCTCTTTAACAATCTACAAGACTAACAAGCATAATGGTTGACGCTTACTTTATTGAGGTACAGTATTACATCGACATTGTCCATGAGTAACTATGCACTGTGATACCTATATACCATTATTAATTTATATCTGTTGTGGTTGTTTCAACAGCACTTGCAGGTATAACTAGTACTACCTATTGTCAGTATGCATGATGCACTTTCTAGATGTAATAATTTATTATTGCACATTATTACCAGGTTTAGATGCTGGCCATTTCATATATGGTGTGTGAAGTTACAGTTGGCATCAGTATGTGTATTTTATAATGTCTGTCATAAATAAAACTCGTGATGATGATGATGAGGATTTTATGATTTGTACATCCATTGACTGCATTAATTGATAAGTATGAAATGTACTTTTATGCATTAATTTCAAAAAGTGAAGACTATGTTTTAGTTTTTGTTACCATTTATAATGGACATGTGCAGATATGCGCTGTGATGACAAATTATTATTTGTCCATATTTGTCATAAAAATTTATCATTCTAGGCCTGGAAAACTTCACAATTTCCTGTTTTAAGCATAACAATCAGGGTGACGGCTCTTCCCTATTTGGAGCATGTTCGACATGGGTTTTTCTGTGCATGTGTAGGGAACAGGAGACTTGTTGCCGGACACACAGCAGGGGAACAGCTGGCGTTACTGAACCCCACTAACACTATAGCTTGTGTATTGGTCTGTGGACACGACACTTCTGAGCAGCAACTGGCAGTGTTGTAGCACAGGGAGTAGAGTTCAGGTGGTAGAAAGATGAACATAACAGGAGACATGGATAACGTTGCGAACCAGTTATTTAATCTGAAAACGGACAAATTCTGCCGAGATCCATGCCTTGTTCATTTTCAGAAAAGTAAGCCGGTCTACATTATCGGAGGATAGTCGCATGCGACGGTCTGTTAGTACACCACCTGCGGCACTAAAGACGCGCTCCGATAATACACTGGCAGCAGGGCAAGCCAGCACCTCCAATGCATACTGACTAAGCTCTGGCCATGTATCCAGCTTAGAGACCCAAAACTTGAATGGGGAAGAGCCATCTGGGAGTACACTGAGAGGGAAAGACATGTAGTCTGTCACCATCTTACGGAAACGTTGCCTCCTGCTGACTGGAGCCGTCTCGGATGGTGTAGACATTGGTGGCGCTGCCACAAAACTTCGCCACATTTGGAACATACTGGTCTTGCCCTGTGCAGAGGCGCTGCTTGTGCTCCCTCTTGTTGCAGAGCTGTCTCCACTGCCTCGACGCACAGAGCTGCTTTGTAAAGCAGTAGCAGCAGCAGTGCTCTCGGCTGGAATGGAGAACATTATGGATTGCACCAGTGTGTCTTGGTACTCCCGCATTTTACGCTCCCGGTTCAACGGTGTGATGAGGCTTTGTAAGTTGTCCCGGTAGCGAGGGTCTAGGAGGGTGTACACCCAATAATCAGACGTGGTGAGAATGTGGGCGATGCGGCGGTCGTTTCTCAGGCACTGCAGCATGAAATCAACCATGTGCTGCAGACTCCCAACTGGCCAAGAAACGCTGTCCCCTGCAAGAGGCGTCATCTCTGCCTGCTCTGCATCACCCCACCCTCGCTCTACATACTGACTAGAGCGTTGTGTACCTCCCTCTGGAGCGATGTCTTCCTCCTCCATTGACTCCTCCTCATCCTCCTCACAAAGTGAACACTGCCCAGCCCTTTGTGAGGAACCACGTTGCGCTGACTGTCCAGAAGGTGATGGAATTTGTGACTCCTCATCCTCCACCTCTTCCAAAACCTCATCCCTTATTGCTTGCAGTGTTTTTTGAAGCAGGCAGATAAGGGGGACAGTCAGGCTGAC
Organism: Oophaga sylvatica; assembly: GCA_033576555.1. Taxonomy (NCBI): domain Eukaryota; kingdom Metazoa; phylum Chordata; class Amphibia; order Anura; family Dendrobatidae; genus Oophaga; species Oophaga sylvatica. The sequence continues at coordinate 952,234,759 of JARQOD010000001.1, read as the reverse complement.
TAGTGCATCATCTGCACTCGCCATCCGCGTTGACTCATCAAACGCACGCAAAACGTGGCAGATGTCCTTCATAGAGGCCCACTCAGTAGTGGTGAAGTGTGAACGACGCAAATTGCGAGTTGATTGCGCCTGATGCAGCTGATACTCCATTACTGCTGGCTGCTGCTCACACAACCGCTCCAACATATGTAACGTGGAATTCCACCTGGTGGGTACGTCACATATGATGCGATGTTCAGGAAGGCGAAATCTGCGTTGCAGAGCTGCAATGCGCGATCTGGCCATGCTGGAACGTCGCAAGTGAGCGCACTCTAGGCGGACCTTGTGCAGCAGTGCATCAAGATCCGGATAGTCCCTCAAAAAATTCTGCACGACCAAGTTGAGCACATGTGCCAGACATGGTATGTGAGTGAGGTTGCCAAGGCCCAGAGCTGCCACCAGATTTCGGCCATTGTCACACACTACCAAGTCTGGCTGGAGATTCGCTGGCAAAAACCACACGTCGCTCTCCTGCTTGATGGCATTCCAGAGCTCCTGCGCTGTGTGGCTTCGATTCCCCATGTAAATTAATTTCAGGACGGCCTGTTGACGTTTGGCCACGGCTGTGCTCATATCGGTCGCATCAGGTAAGCGTTCACGGGTCCATGTGGAGGTAGACCGTGACGGCTCCTGCAGCGATGATTCTGAGGAACTGGAGTAGGAGGAGGAGTCAATGTGGACAGACTTGATTCCTGCAATCCTTGGAGTTGGCAGAACACGTACAGCGCCACTCTCAAGATCTGTACCCGGCTCCACAACATTGACCCAATGGGCAGTGAGGGAAAGGTATCGTCCCTGGCCATGGGTACTGGTCCACGCATCGGTGGTCAGGTGGACCTTGCTACTGACGGCGTTTAGTAGCGCATGTTTAATTTTTCACTCGACATGCTTTTGCAGACCAGGGACGGCTTGCCTGCTGAAATAAAATCGGCTGGGCACATTGTATTGTGGGACTGCCAATGCCATAAAGTTACGGAAAGTGTCAGTCTCCACCAGCCTGAATGACAGCATTTCAAGGGACAGGAGTTTTGCAATGCCAGCATTCAGAGCCTGTGCTCGTGGATGGTTTGCCGAGTATGGCCGTCTTTTATCCCATGCCTGTGCTACCGATGGCTGTTTTGTGGCCTGGGAGTGTGAGGATGACAGGGAACTTGCAGCTGTGGGTGGAATAACACTGGGTCTCTGGACAACAGTTACAGAGGTTCTTCCATGGCGATCCTGTGAGGAAGCCGAACCAGCTGTGTGTGAGCTGGAGGAAGAGGCTCCAACACGAGCTGAAGATGTAGGTGCTGCTGTAGGTTGGCCTACATCTCCAGTGTGTCTTTGTAACTCAGCCACGTGCTTTGTCCGTACATGTTTCAACATATTTGTGGTATTGAGGTTACTGGTATTTTTACCTCTTTTAACTTTTTGATTACACAGCTTGCATTTGACATAGCAAATATCATCTGCAAGTGTGTCAAAAAAGGACCACGCAGTGCAAGTCCTGGGAGCGCCCGTTTTGGCTGTTGGAAGAGAACTGCTACGAACGGGTGCCAAACTGGAGGGTACAGGCAACCGAGTCTGCAGCCTACCTCTCCCTACTGTTTGGACCGTTGGGGCAATCTCTTCCTCAGAGCTGCTACCACCACCTTCCTGTTCCTCACGCCATGTTGGGTCTTGGACCTCATCATCTCCACTACCCTCTTCCAACACCTGCTGCTGTTGGGTAGTCTGGCCAGCACCTTGCTCAACAGAAAATGGCACCTGAGTCTCATCATCATCAGATGCGTTCTGCGGTGTGCTGACCATCGGCACTGGCTCACCCGCCTCTTCAGATTCAGAGAGACACAGCTGTTGCGCATCACTGCACACTGCCTCTCCTTCACATTCCAGAATGCTGCTTGGCTGGGCCCCTGTTTCCAATCCAACAGATTCTGAGAACAGAAGCAGAGACTCAGCTGGCTCCAGTTCAGAACTCTCTGACTGCCTGGGCAATTTGGCAGGCGGTGAAGAGACAGATGGTTGTTCAACAGTGCTGTGGTCCTGAGAGGAGGTGGAAGCAATTGAAGTCGATGCATTGGCTGCCATCCAACCAACAACGGCTTCAATTTGTTCTTCCCGCAGCAGGGGGGTACGCTGAGCTCCTACAAAAGTGCGCATAAAGGAACGCTCACGGGGAAAACTGGTGGATGCTGTGTCACTGGGTGCGGCAGCAGCAGGCACAGAATCCCCACGTCCTCTCCCTGCTGACACTCCACGGCCACGACCACGTGCCTTACTCCCTGCCTTCTTCATCTTGGTAGATTGATAAAGAAAGTCAGAAAAGTTATAAGGCCTAAGTGTGGTTATTCCTCAGAGACTGCAGTGAACACTGCAGACAACTGTTCAGTAGCTGTGAAAGGCCCCTTTGTCTACTTCTATAGTGTTTGCAACCAATGTATTGTATACGGATGGAAGCGCGTCACACTAATAGATTAGATTTTTTTCAAATATAATGGAGCAGCACCAATTAGTGAAGGATGAGGCAGTGACACACGCTCAGCAGGCTACAACCAGCAGTGGTTGAAGAACTAACTGGAGCGTAATCTGCACTCAAAAAATGAAAAGCTCACAGACTACAGTGAACACTGAAACACAACTGTTCAGTAGCTGTGAAAGGCCCCTTTGTCTACTTCTATAGTGTTTGCAACCAATGTATTGTATACGGATGGAAGCGCGTCATACTAATAGATTAGATTTTTTTCAAATATAATGGAGCAGCACCAATTAGTGAAGGATGAGGCAGTGACACACGCTCAGCAGACTACAACCAGCAGTGGTTGAAGAACTAACTGGAGCGTAATCTGCACTCAAAAAATGAAAAGCTCACAGACTACAGTGAACACTGAAACACAACTGTTCAGTAGCTGTGAAAGGCCCCTTTGTCTACTTCTATAGTGTTTGCAACCAATGTATTGTATACGGATGGAAGCGCGTCACACTAATAGATTAGATTTTTTTCAAATATAATGGAGCAGCACCAATTAGAGAAAAATGTGAAGGATGAGGCAGTGACACACGCTCAGCAGACTACAACCAGCAGTAGTTGAAGAACTAACTGGAGCGTGATCTGCACTCAAAAAATGAAAAGCTCACAGACTACAGTGAACACTGAAACACAACTGTTCAGTAGCTGTGAAAGGCCCCTTTGTTTACTTCTATAGTGTTTGCAACCACTGTATTTTATACGGATGGAAGCGCGTCACACTAATAGATTAGATTTTTTTCAAATATAATGGAGCAGCACCAATTAGAGAAAAATGTGAAGGATGAGGCAGTGACACACGCTCAGCAGACTACAACCAGCAGTAGTTGAAGAACTAACTGGAGCGTGATCTGCACTCAAAAAATGAAAAGCTCACAGACTACAGTGAACACTGAAACACAACTGTTCAGTAGCTGTGAAAGGCCCCTTTGTCTACTTCTATAGTGTTTGCAACCACTGTATTTTATACGGATGGAAGCGCGTCACACTAATAGATTAGATTTTTTTCAAATATAATGGAGCAGCACCAATTAGAGAAAAATGTGAAGGATGAGGCAGTGACACACGCTCAGCAGACTACAACCAGCAGTAGTTGAAGAACTAACTGGAGCGTGATCTGCACTCAAAAAATGAAAAGCTCACAGACTACAGTGAACACTGAAACACAACTGTTCAGTAGCTGTGAAAGGCCCCTTTGTCTACTTCTATAGTGTTTGCAACCAATGTATTGTATACGGATGGAAGCGCGTCACACTAATAGATTAGATTTTTTGCAAATATAACGGAGCTGCACCAATTCCACAAAATCAAATAAAAAAAAGAGTCAGTGAGTGACACGTGCAGATGCCTACAAACAGCGGTGGATGCAGAGCAAACTGCAGCGTCACCTGCACTCTCACACACACCTTGCACAGAGCTGTTAAAACAACACTGGCAAAAGGAAGCTTTACACAGCGGTTGGTAAACTAGCCTGCCTAAAGCACAGTAGAGTACACAAAATCGCAATGTCTAACTGTCCCTCAGAGTCAGCACAGCAGCGTTCTGTCCCTAACTGAGTTCACAGCACAGTGACGCTAAAATGGAGGCGGCGCCTTTTATAGTGCATTCTGACATCATTTCAGCAGCCAATCACAGCCATGCCATTAGTTAAGATGACCGCAGCAGTACAGGATGTGCCCACACTTCATAAGATTCCTCATTGGCTGACTAAAATCACATTGCCTCTCAAAGAATTATGGGAACTTCCGATTCCGGTATACGATATATGAAAAATATCGGAACTAAGTATCGGAATTCCGATACAGCGAATATCGGCCGATACCCGATACTTGCGGTATCGGAATGCTCAACACTAATGACAATACTTACCGGCCCCCGAGACTAGTGGAGAAATCAGCAGACTCAGCTAGCAAGCCAGAGGCAGGGGCATCTCTAGGTGCTCCAGCCACAGCCACAATTAATCGCCGAAAAGGCAGCCATATAGGAGCAAGGGGACACAGAGAGGACGTCGCCCAACAAGGTCTGCGGCTGCTGTCTTGGGACATTGATTGTGAGGTGCTGGACAGGAAGGGCGGATAGTCAGCACAGTGAGACGGCCAGGAAAGGAACATATTGGAGGAGTCCTGGAAAGGTGTATCCTGATCTACCTGGGAGTTTGCTGGACCCCTCACCTGGAGGACACGGCACCAAGCGGGCATCTGCGCATAAGAGAACTGTGAGTAAAGCATTGGAAACTGCACCCCACTGTGTCCTCTGAATTATTCCTGCGTCACCTGCCCTGCACCACACTCACCACCAACATCATCTTTATTATCTTAACTGCCCTGGGACATAGCCCTGCTGCATTAACAACTGTCCCAGTGGACTGAATCTGCAGCGTCGGCTAACATCTTATTTGCCGAGTACCACAGGTGGCGTCACGAACACTTCACTACAAACTCTTTATTGTCCCTTTTCATCATATCCCCTTTTACTGGACACCCAGGGCCACGGACCAGGTCACTGCTGCCATGACACTGCCCCTTTAAGAAGCGGCCCGATACCGAGTATCCCCACTGCCCTGGCGGGTGATCCAAATGCTTTATTTTAAATAAACACTCCCCGACACTTTCTCTGGTTCAGCACTTTATATAAAAAAAATCCCACGCAGACCTGACGTAGTTCAAATAAATCCAAAGAAGTCCATCAAATACTCCTTAAAAAGATCATGGAGGCTCGATTTGAGGCTTCATAGTGCTTGCAAACAGCCACTTCAAGGTCACACTACACTGCGCGAGACCCATCAACTCTGAACAGCGGTGACATCAGTAACGTTATCACTCATCAGAGTCGCCGGTTTACACTGCCAGCTACTCTGATGAGCTGTGACATTAATGACGTCACCGCTGTTCAGAATTGCTGGGTCTCGCGCAGCAAAGACTGTGGAGTCTCAGAACGAGGCTGCATAGTCTTTGTAAGGAGAATTCAATGAACTTTGCTGGATTCACTTGGTCTACGTCAGACCTGCGTGGGATCATTTTTTTAAAATAAAAGTGTTGAACAAGGGAAAGTGTCTTTGTTTCATTTCTCTGTGTTTTGTGTGCATGTTCTTTTCAGGTTTCCATTTGATTGACTGCGTCAAATTCGGTGGACTATGGCAGATCTGCGTGGGAATTTTTTTTATTAAGTAGTGAACCAGGGAAAGTGTTAAGGAGTGTTTATTAAATAAAGTAATGGGGTGTCTGATAGACACATCTCCATTACTAACACCAGAGCTTGATGTCAGCTTTGGTTTTGGACAATTCACAATTCAACCCCAAACAACAGTGCAATTGGGAAGAGCGAAGGTGAAGCAACAGATCTGGAGCATCTTATGTGATACTCCACTTCTGGGGTGGCTGCGGGCTGGTGTTTTTAGGCTAGGAGGGCCCAATAACCATAGACCTTTCCAGCCTGATAATATCAGCTCATAGCTGTTTGCTTTACCTTTGCTGGTTATGAAAAATGGGGATTCCCCACTTCATTTTTTTCATCTATTTATTTTATTTATTAGGCTAATACATGTGCCGTAAACTACACACGTAGGACACTAATATATATCCCACAGATATTTATTTATCTATTATATATTTTCCCCATATCTATCTATCTACAGTATCTATCCCCATCTTTGTACATCTTTAACACCTAAAAATCTGTCATTTCTATCACCAGCAGTTGTCTTTGTACACCAAATGTGCACGTATTCAAACTGAGTTGTTGCTAGAACCCCCTTTGTTGACTGCCAAATTTGACTGATTTGATGAGGTTATGATTATGGGAAATTTCAACAAAAATGGATTTTCACAATTGGATAGAAATGAGCCAATAAATTTACTGGACCATGGTCCAGAGGTCACATGAGAATTATGCAGCTTGACAGGATCCATGTTGCCTCCTACCTGTCGGAACTCCTGCTCCTTTTGATAAACTGGCCTGGTGCAAGGTCATCATCATTGTGTGACACACAATGTCATGTCATGCTAATCAAAGAGGAGTCAGGGATGTTAGCAAGTAGAAGGCAACAGGGATCTTGTCTGGCGACCACAGAATTCTCATGTGGCCACTGGACCAGAGACCTGCCAATTTATTCACTCATCTCTACATTTAGACTTTTTTTAAAATTAATGTTAATCTTTTTTATTAACTCAGTGACCAGAACTGAACACTAATCTGTGGTTTCATCACCAGTTGATGCCGATCGCTGTCAAGGTCAGCACCGCCTTTAGTAAGGAGAATATTTAATAAAGAATGGATTGTTTTTGATCCTAGCAATTACGTCATTGATAAAAAATAAAATCTGTGTTTGCAACTAAATCCTGGAATTATTACTTTACACGGCCACGTTTAATAACTTGAGATATATTTTCCAACTTCTTGAAAACAGAAATTTCCTGTTTTATAAATGTTATCTTTCCAGAACACTTGCAGTCACAAGTAGAATGAACGCTCTCTCTCCTAATATAACACAGGAAGGTTTCCTGACACACGGAAAGGACAGAAGAGAGACAGACGGCAAGAAAAGAAGCAGAGAAACAAATTTCCCGATGTGTAAGATTCTGCCGCTTGTGTCTCTAATTTAGATGTTATCTATCGTTCAGGCTTCAGACAAATCTGCAAAATGAAAACCTGACTGACTACTGATGTAGCATTCACACATATGTGTCACTGCCCGAGTATAGACCCTGATTCCCGGACTGGTCAGGAGTCTCCTTACCAGAATTTGATAGCCTCATTGTCATATAAAAGGCTGATAAGTTTGTTAATGAGGCTTTTAGCTTGTTTTACACATCCAACATTCATGGTCTGATTACTTGTGTTGGTCTCCGAACCCAAATTCAACCTCCTCATATATGCTGAAATAGGACTTGTCATTTGCTCAAAAAATGTTAGTTAAATACTTGTAAAAAGTTTTGTGCTGCGTAACTCCATGGTAGAGATATTCACATTTGTTGTTTGGAGTGCAATATGTGAAATCTCAGGTTGTAGTTCAACTGAGCATTTCTTCAGAGTTTTCTTTGGAGGCGTGCACTGTAACCCCTTTCTCCCAGACGCTAACAATGGCAGCTCAGCAGTTCATCTAGTAGTCTTAGCATCTGGGAGGGAGAACTGAAAGTCTCTAATTGGGTCACTGTGACCAGTGGGGTACCGCAGGGGTCGGTGTTGGGACCTATTCTCTTCAACATATTTATTAACGATCTGGTAGATGGTTTATGTAAGGAGGTGAAAGGGTATTAACCCTTTAAGGTTTCATCCCCTTTAAGTTGTTTCAATTTGTATATATGTGTGTTCTGCATAATGTTGTGTATATATCAGATGTATATATATATTATATATGTGGGGGTTGAGTGTTAGGCAGATGGTGCATCCTGGGTCATTAGAGGAGGGCACTGTAAAAGGTAGTGTACATATTCATGGGTTAATTGTAGATGCGAGGGGTCACTAATGGGGGCACGTTAGAGATCCAGTAAGAACGTTAGAAAAGTAGTCAAAACAGTTATGAGGGTTGGTCACTAGAGGGGGGCATTGAGCACATCCATGCTGTTAGGGACAATAGCTTAGGGACTTGTTGCTAGGGAAAGATTGCCTCCAAGCGGGAATCTGTCAGGAAGACTTCATCTTAGCGGGAGTCAGTTGGGGGGTGGACCTTGCCAGTGTGAGGACATCCACGTTCCTGGGCCCTGAGCATTGGGTAGGAAGCAGAGGGGACCAGCAACCCCTGAAGAAGCCGGTGTAGGATTCACCGTGGGAATGTGAGCCCAAAGAGAGTGAGTTTACATAGCAGTAGTCCAGTGGAAGAACCACTGTGGGAACGCTCAGCAGAAGAGGTCGTGCATGAGCATAGAAGCGAGTGGGCCATCAGAAGTATCCGGGCAGGATAACCAGAGAGGGGTGGACGACTTAGTAAATGTGTCTTTCTTATGCTGGATTGAAATGTCTCCAGGGGAAGCAATTGAAGTGCCGTTTTCACCGGGCTCCTCGTCCCGTCAATACTTATTGGTCCATTCTGGTGTGGCAGCGGAGAAGAAACAGCCTTGTGAAGAATGTATTGCTGGTATCGTGTAAGAAGTACTTATGGTGTCTTGGATGTGCTGTGCCCAGAGGAAAATTAAGCAGAACTGTTTGACGTGATTCTGGACTCTGTCTCTAATTGTTCTGTGTAACGCTGGTATTGTCTGTACTTTGTTTTCCAGCGTTACTCTGCATGTCTTTTGCATTAACCCTTTTTCTCCTTTCCCCCTAACCAGCTGGGATACTGTTGTCTGTTACCTGTATGGATGCTGCTCAGTTCCCAGCTCTGCTGCGTGGCCGTACTTGCGTGAGTGTCTCCGCTGCGTTGCATGACCACCCGCATGTGCGGTCCCTGACCTGCTGCAGAAGCCATCCGTAGGTTCCAAAGTCCTCTGCAATGGTGCATGATTTACTACGTGTGTGGCAGCAGCCACTGTCAGTTGTTCCTCTGTAATGAGTTGTCTGGCTCTGCATAGGGGCGCTGCCCACACCTGTCCTGCTTTTATGAGGATTGGGTGTGTACTAGAATTACTGCTCCAGCCTATCGCTGTGAAGCAGTTCATATATAAAGTTCCCCAGCCTGATGGGCGTTGCCAGAGCTTCACATTGAATCCACATTGAATTCCTGAACCTAGCCGTATGTGGTTGTGTGTTCAGCTCCTGCTCTGAGTTTGATCAGCTCTAGAGAGCTGATTCCCCTTGTCCTGTCTTGTGTTTCTGCCTGGGGCTGAGTACCCAGATCGCCGTTCCTGGAGGCTGCATATCCAGGCCTGTTCCTGTTGTATCTTGTTTCCTGAATCCCTGATCCTGGATCTAACCCGGTACCTGAATGTCTGAACTGTGTCTTGTGTTTCCGCCTATGCTGGGGGCTGATTACCCAGATCGCCGTTCCTGGAGGCTGTATATCCAGGCCTGTTCCTGCTGTGTCTAATTACCTGAACCCCTGATCCTGGATCGCATCCTGTACCTGACTGTCTGAACTGTGTCCTCTGTGTTATGTTCCTGAAATCCTGCTGTGTCCTGAACCCTGTGCCAGTGACTGTGAATCCTTGCTATATAACCTGAGTTCATCTTGGAAGGAGGAGTCCGGTGTGTGCTGAGTTTCTGTTACTCTGTGCTCAGCTTCTGTGCAATCCCCGGCCAGCTCCCGTTGAGCCTAGCGGGGCTTGCACCAGACCGCTGGGGTTCCTTTTCAGATCGATACTAGATGTCCGGAGTCCGAGGACCGTGTCCTCCCTGATGACCACTGCCTGATATCCGATGTCCGATGACCACTTCCAGATGTCCGGATCCTATCCATCTCTGCCTGATGTCCGGAGCCTGCCGATCGGTACCAGATGTCCGGAGTCCGATGCCTGTGTTCCAGTCCGTGGTCCTGACTCCCTGAGATCCAATCCGTGTTCCTGTCTGTGTTCCTGACTCCCTGAGATCCAATCCGTGTTACTGTCTGTGTTCCTGACTCCCTGAGATCCAATCCGTGTTCCTGATGTTCCTGTCCGTGTTCCCGACTCCCTGAGATCCAATCCGTGTTCCTGATGTTCCTGTCCGTGTTCCCGACTCCCTGAGATTCAATCCGTGTTCCTGATGTCCTGTCCGTGTTCCTGTGTCCCTGAGATCCAGTCCGTGTTCCTGATGTTCCGATGTCCTGCCGGTTCCTCCTTGGTCTACCCTGTGATGACGTCTGTCCTGGGTCGGTGTCTGATGTTCTCCTGCTGAGCCTGTGCTACGCCTGAGGCCTGAGAGTGAGGCCATACTAGTATGCCCGTGCCAGATGATCCTGGACTGCATCTACCCATGATGACCCCGCCATCGTCTGAAGTCTGTCTGAGGTCGGTGTCTGATGTTCTCCTGCTGAGCCTGTGCTACGCCTGAGGCCTGAGAGAGAGGCCGCCCAAGTATGCCCGTGCCAGATAATCCTGGACTGCATCTACCCGTGATGTCCTCCTGCACTCGTCTGTGATCCTGAGTCGTGTACCCTTCTCGGATGTGCGGAATCGGGAGCCCGGTCTTATGTTCTGTTTATGTACTGTGTTTCTTTAAGTAAACTTTATGTTTCTTCTTACCTGAAGTTGTGCGGTGTTGTCTAGTCCTGCAGGTCGCCATCTTGCCCACATGCTCAGCTGCCACGGATCCTGGTCGCTGCCCTTCCCTAGTCCGGGCAGGCCCGGGTCTCCCTCCGTGGTCCAGTGGGTCCACATTCTCTTACCATCTGGGACGCATGCCTCACGTCGTCGTGGACTGGCGGCGTGGGAGCATTGGCTAGTTAGGCAAGCTATGCCATGTCCCGATGCCCCACAGCCGTGGGAAGCGTCACACTCTGTATGCTCCCTTGACGCGCACCACACTGAGGTGGTATGAGGGCTATGGGGTACTCGGAGCCGAGCCCATTGATTTCCATGGGAGATGTCACTGGCAGCGGGACTCGTTCCGTGGCCCTGGCGGTCATGCAATGGGGGATATTTACAGGGGATTATAAGGATAGGTAGTTCATGACGCCACCTGTGGTGTCTGATCAATTGGACCAGCGCTGCTATAAGGATCTTCACAGGGGATGTTATGGGGCAGCTGGGTGGTAAGTCTCCCACAGGTGAGACGGGTCCCTGGAAGTCTATGGTGATTATGCAGGGTGTAGGTAATAATTCAGTCACACACAATGCAGCTTCTTTTCATACCTTTTACTTGTAGATGTTTCAGGCAGGTCCCGGGGAGCTGGTCGGGGTGGAGAATGCACATTCGGGATAACCGCTGAGCAGGTTAGAGGCCTCCTTTACTTCATATATATCTGAGTCTAAACTTGCATAAAGCAAAGTTAACTCTGCAATCTCCAGCTTTTCTCAATAGCTGTAACGCCGGCTGACATTGTGGTGGAGCCTTCTATGTCTCTGATTATCAGATGTTGAGAGAACTAAGTCCTTACTTTTGTCATGCACTTGACTCAAAGTCCCCGTTCTCCCTGACTCCGGTTACGTATCAGCGCTTAGGGCTGCTCTCTGCGACCTGTAGTCCAGAAAGCCTCCGGTTTTCTTGTTACTATGCTTGAAACACTAGCAACGCTTCGGACCCCGGTGTCCGGTGATTTAGTGCAGGTAATCCAATACCTGAAGCACTTCTCTCTGTCTTCTCCACTGTGCCCTTCGCCCTGCTTCCCGCTCTTAACATAAGCACTTGTAGCTTCGATGGAAATGTCAGCTTTCTCCAGAGCTCACTGATCCGCTCTCAGTATCCTCCAAGTCCAGACTGGACTGACACTGAACTGCACTGTCCTAAGACAGGAAGCTATCTCAATGATCTCAACTGTCCTGAGACAGGAAACTATCTGGGGGATGACTCACTCCTGAGCCTCCCAAGGCTTGAATCACGCTGACTGCTACGTGTCACTACCTCTTATACCCCTGGTGGGTGTGTCTCAAAGTGTGAGTGACGTGAATGGATATCAAGCGTTGCGGTTACCTTCCTGTGCATTCTCCTGGATTTATGTGTGCCTGACATAGCTGGGCCACACATCCCCCCTTGATTAAACACAGCACTCCGGGGCTGTAAAAGAGAAAAAGAAAACATTTTTGTTTCACATATAACATTAACATTTTAACTCATCCCATCCGGGAGGTAAGACTTCTTGAACGTTACAATTTGTACATTAGAAAAAATACAAAAGTATCAAAAGTATCAAACATTCTCATAAATACTAGACAAATTCTTGTGGAGGACCCGCACCAAAAACCTCCCACGTGGGTCCTGGGTGGGCTGCAGGACTTCTGACTGCAGACCTCACTCTAGGCCACACCATACGGGTTTTTCTTCAGAGGTAGCAATGGTTTTGTGTAAAACCAAGATAGTGCACCGTGGTGCAAACTATTTACATTAAAGTTTTTGGGCTGG
>JARQOD010000001.1:952180814-952222205 GCA_033576555.1 Oophaga sylvatica | reverse complement strand
ACAGTGTTGTATAGAAAAAAAGAAAAGTCAACTTTATTTGTCCAAGTTGCAATATGACTGATCATGTGTTAGGATAGTGGTGACAGATCGGAGCCTGTAGGTTTAACTAGCACATCAAAACCAGCTAAAAATACTAATAAAAAAGAAAAAAATCATGATGCTATACTAAGTTTCAAATAATCCTACCCAAATGGCCAAAAAGTTCTTGTGATCTAGGGATAGATACCGACAAATGAAGATCTCCTGTGCAGAAATTATTTTAAAACCCCATCTCTTTACCTTCTATCATGCTCCACCAGCATATTCACATTAGGAATACACACATATATATATATATAATATATATATATATATATATAGGGATTCGACAAAATAATGGAAACACCTGGAAACATCAACAAAAGTCAGTTTAATATGGTGTAGGTCCACCTTTTGCGGCGATTACAGCCTCAATTCTCCGAGGTATGGATTCACACAAGGTGTGAATTGTTTCCAAAGGAATTTTAGCCCATTCTTCAGTTAAAACACCCTCCATTTCTTTGAGCGACGATGGCGGCGGAAATCGACGTCTAACTTGAATCTCTAAAATCGACCATAAATGCTCAATAATGTTGAGGTCTGGGGATTGTGGGGGCCAGATGACATGCTCAACTTCATTAGAATGTTCCTCGTGCCATGCTTTAACGATTCTAGCTGTATGAATTGGTGCATTATCATCCTGAAAGATGGCGTTCCCCTCCGGGAACAGTGCTTGAGCCATAGGATGCACTTGGTTGCCCAAAATGCCTAAATAATCGCGGCTGTAAATTCTTCCATGAAGGGATATCATTGGCCCGGCGGATCTCCACGAAATTGCACCCCAGATCATCACAGAACCTCCGCCATGTTTTACGGTTGGGAGAAGGCAGTCTGGATGGAATGCTTCTTTCGGCTGTCTCCAAACGTACACGCGGCCGGAGGTCGGAAATAGGGTAAACAATGATTCTTCTGAGAATATCATGTTTCCACGGCTCGAGGGACCAATTCTGGAGGGTTCTTCACCACTCTAAACGCTTGGAAACATTTGTCATTGAGAGCAGCGGTTTTCGAATTGCAGCTCTTCCGTGGAATCCAGATTTGTTCAGCTCCCGTCACACTCTGTTATGCATGACAGGGGCTGATGCAAGAGTGGCATTGTAGAAACTAGTGGCAGTGTCTGTGTCGTGGAGTGAAGATATGGAGGACAGTGGTAGGATAGAGTCAGAGAGTGTGTGAGTGTCTAGATGTGCAAAGGTTTCTGCGGGGGTGCGCTTGTTGCTGGACATGGGTGACAGGTGAGGAGGACAGGGATGAGAAAGAGATGGTAGATGGTGATCAGATAGAGGGAGAGGGGAGGTTGTGAAGTTAGATAGGGAGCAGAGGCGGGTGAAGACCAGGTCTAATGTGTGTCCGTCTGTGTGGGTGGCTGAGGAGGACCACTGGGTAAGTCCAAAGGATGAAGGGCTAGGAGCTTTGAAGCTGTTAGTGGTATGTTGGCCCATTCCTCCATGCAGATCTCCTCTAGAGCAGTGATGTTTTGGGTCTGTCGCTGGGCAACACAGACTTTCAAATCCCTCCAAAGTTTTTCTATTGGGTTGAGATCTGGAGACTGGCTATGCCACTCCAGGACCTTCATATGCTTCTTACGAAGCCACGCCTTCGTTGCCCTGATGGTGTGCTTGTGATCATTATCATGCTGAAAGACCCATCCATGTTTCATCTTCAATGCCCTTGCTGATGGAAGGAGGTTTGCACTCAAAATCTCACAATATATGGCCCCATTCATTCTTTCATGTACGCGGATCAGTCATCCTGGTCCCTTTTCAGAGAAACAGCCCCAAAGTATGATGTTGCCACCCCCATGCTTCACAGTAGGTATGGTGTTCTTTGGATGCAACTCAACATTTTGTCTCCTCAAAACCCGACAAGTTTTGTTTCTACCAAACGTTCTACTTTTGTTACATCAGACTATATGACATTTTCCCTCAACACTCTTATGGATAATCCAAATGCTCTCTAGTAAACTTCAGACGGGCCCGGACATGTACTGGCTTAAGCAGGGGACATGTCTGGCACTTCAGGATCTGAGTCCCTGGCGGCGTAGTGTCTTACTGATGGTAGCCTTTGTTACGGTGGTCCCAGCTCTATGCAGGTCATTCACTCGGTCCCCCTGTGTGGTTCTGGGATTTTTGCTCAACCTTCTTGTGATCATTTTAACCCCATGGGGTGAAATCTTGCATTTAGCCCCAGATCGAGGGAGATTATCAGTGGTCTTTTGTGTTTTCCATTTTCTTATTATTGCTCCCACAGTTGATTTCATCACACCAAGCTGCTTGCCTATTGCAAATTCAGTCTTCCCAGCCTGGTGCAGGGCTGCAATTTTGTTTCCGGGATCCTTCAACAGCTCTTTGCTCTTCACCATAGTGGAGTTTGGAGTGTGGCTGTTTGAGGTTGTGGACAGGTGTCTTTTATACTTATAAGTTCAAACAAGTGCCATTACTACAGGTAATGAGTGGAGGACAGAGGAGCCTCTTAAAGAAGAAGTTACCGGTCTGTGAGAGCCAGAAATCTTGCATGTTTTTAGGTGACCAAATACTTATTTTCCACCATAATTTGCAACATAAATCTTGCCAAATCAGACAAGGTGATTTTCTAGATTTGTTTTCTCATTTTGACTCTCATAGTTGTGGTCTACCTATGATGTTTTATTTATACATGAATTAACATTACACATGCAAATACATAGTACAAACATGCACACGGATTAATGGAATACTTTGTAGAAAAATGCAAATCTATTTTATAGTAGAAAAATAAAGCCCTGTTACAAGAAATTATGTGTATAGCCTAAAAAATGAACTATGGACATGTTAAAAATTGCAAAACTTTATTTGGCCATTAAAGTGGATCTGCCACCAGATTTTACAATTCAAACCACATACAATATATAGATGACTCGCACCACAATTGTGGATACCAGGACTATGGGGTACTCGGAGCCGAGCCCATGGGCATCTATGGGAGTTGTCACTGGTAGCGGTGACTCGGTCCGTGGCCCTGGCAGTCAATGCGATGGGGGGTATTTACAGGGGATTATTAGAATAGTTTGTGACGCCACCTGTGGTTTCTGGTAATTTGTACCAGCGCTGCTGTAAGGGTCTTCACAGGGGATGTTATGGGGCAGCTTGGTAGTAAGTCTCCCACAGGTGAGACGTGTCCCTGGAAGTCTATGGGGGTTATGATGCAGGGTGTAGTAAGAATTCAGCCAAACACAATGCAGCTTCTTTTCATACCTTTTACTGATGATGGTTCAAGCAGGTCCCGGGAAGCTGGTCGGGGTGGAGAGTGCACTTTCAGGTAGCAGCCGAGCAGGTTAGAGGCCTCCTTAACTTCCATATAATGTGAGTCCAACTTGCCTGAAGCGAAGTTAACTCTAAATTCTCCAGCTGTCTCAATAGCTGTACTGCCCGGCCAACGTTGTGGTGAAGCCTTCTAATGATGAAACTAAGTCCTTACTTTTGCTGATCAGGCTCAAAGTCCCTGTTCCACCTGACTCCGGTTACGTATTGACGCTTTGGGCTGCACTCTGCGACCTATAGTCCAGATGCCTCTGGTTTTCTTGTCACTATGCCTGAAACAATAATGACGCTTCGGTCCCCAGTGACCGGTGATTTAGTGCAGGTAATCCAATACCTAAGGCACTGCTCTGTCTTCTCCACTGTGCCCTTCGCCCTGCTTTCCGCTCTTAACATAAGCACTGCTGCATAGAAGTCGAATCACAGATTCCCTGTTTGGGCTCGCTGAGCAGCTCTCAGTATTCTCCTAGTCCAGGACCTCTGTCGACTGAACTTCACTGTCCTGGGACAGGCGGCTGAAGTCTCTGCTCTGAACTCAGCAGGAAACCAATCTGACTGACTAACTCAGACAGGCAACTATCCAAGGGATGACTCACTCCTGAGCCTCCCGGAGCTAACTGACTGAATCTCTGTCCTAAGACAGGAAGGTGACTCCTCTGTCCGAAGACAGGAAACAAAAACTCCCCTTCTATGCTGACACCCACCAAACTTATATACCCCTATGGGTGTGTCTAAATGTGAGTGACATGAGTGAATGGTTATCAAGCTTTGGCTGTTACCTTCCAGTGCACTTTCCTGGATTTTCATGTGTGCCTGCGTAGCTGGGCTACACATCCCCCCTTGGTAAAACACAGCACTCCCGGGCTGTAAAAGACAAAAAGAATATTTTGTTTTGCAATAACATAACATTTCAAACTCATCCCATCCGGGAGGTACGAATTTCTTGAACGTTACAATATGTACAGTAAGAAAATACAAAAGTATCAAAACATCAAACGTGTTCATATATACAAGATACTTGTGGAGGACCCGCACCAAAAACCTCCCACGTAGGTCCTGGGTGGGCTGCAGGACTTTATTGCAGACCTCATTTTGGGCCCCACCATACGGGTTTTTCTTCTGAGGTAGATATGTAATAGTGGCTTCGTGTAAAACCAATATAATGCACCGAAGCGCAACTATTTACAGGATAAGTTCTGGGCTGGCACAGTCCTCAGCCTCTCAGTCCATGACATGGTTAAGGACACATATATATATATTTCACTTCAATATTCACATTCTTTTAACTTTCTTTACCCAAACAGGGTATTTTATGCAAAACTATGCAAAATAGGTAAACATCATTTTTCTTATCTTTCTTTTTCCTGGTACCCAGCCGGGTATTCTACTCCATATATCAAACATCAGTAGACAATAATAAAGTGCAATTTGCAAGTTATATAAACATTACATACATTTCAAGTGCAATTATGCAAACTTTCTTTTTCAACTTTATACACTATTGTATGCGGTAGACCCTTTCCTGGATCCTACCGGTCTTCACTTTTGTTGACTTCAACTACACTTTCCACCCCGGGGGCTGGAACAATGCGATGCTCCTTAGAGTGCATGACTAACAGGTCGTGACCTGCTATCAGGGTTTGGGTCGCAACAGTCCTTGTGCGAACCGCTAGGGGCAGTCCGGGTGCTTCCTCCTTGTGAGACGCCAATTGCGTCGCTACTGGTGCCACAACATTTTGCGGTACTATTTTGGTCGCAGTTTGCGGTTTAGGCGGCAGCGCTGGCTGGGACTTGGGCTGCTGTACAGATTGCGACTTGGTTGATTGCGATTTAGAGCAGGTCGCTGTCTGCGATGTAGGTGGCGATGCTGGGGGACGGCCTGGTGCTGTGGACGCTCTGAACTGGGACGCTTCGGTAGTGTTGACGTTACCGGCGTCGGGGACGGGGTCACTAACGATGGACACATTCAGGGCATACCACCCCTTCATGCCCCAGTGACGAGTGTAACTAACAATGTCCCCATTCATCAGGTCCCTCCCCGAGTGTCCGATGGGCAGGTGGGATTCGACGTCCCTACGGCTGACAAAGACCCCTGCATAGAGGCCCGGTTCTCTGATGAAGCCCCAGCCCTTGCGGAGCTGGAACTCTGTAACACACCCCTGCCGCCGCGGTTCCCGCAAGGTACCTTTGTCGTTGCGGACCATCTCCTTATCAGCGACCAACTGCTCATACTGCCGTTGTCGGTTCCACTGCACCTCCCGCTCTTCCTCCTGCCGGCGTCGCTGCTCCTCTTCACGACACTGCATCTCTCTTTCCCACTGGACGGCATATGTGATGTCATCAATACGCTCCATCTCGTCCCAGTCGACTTCTGGCAACGATGGACAGGAACCCTCCGGTGTCCTGACCGGGGAACGGTAATCCGCTGCGGCCTCCTGACCTGGCTGACATTCTGGAACGGGCAGGACCTCCTCAGCCTCCTTCGCCTCCACCGCTCCATCGGTGGGATCAGGTACAGCATATCTGTTGTCCGCCTCCAGTCGCTCCGCAGCCTTTTTCATCAGGGCCTTTGGATAATCCAGTGATAGAGGGGTATCAAGAGACGGTATTTCACTTGTGGGAGAGAACATGGCGTCCCACAGCAGCCGCTGTGTTTGGGTGCGCCAGCGTCTCTCCGTCTCTTGTCGAACTGCACGATTCTGCAGCTTCTTCTTCAGCTCTGCGTTCTCCCTCCGCAGCTCCATCATGGCGGGGTCGTTGTCCCGATCTGGGGACAGCTCCGGCACAGGCAGACAGTCCTCCGGTACTGGGCACTGACTCTCCTGTCCTTCCGCCATCTCGGTCCAGGTACCACTGTGGTATCCCACAGGAACATTCTGGTCCTTTCCGTGGAGGCGGGATTTGCGTCTCCTCCTCTTCGCATAGAGGATGAAGAGGAGGCGTATTTCTTTAGCAGTGGGGCTGGATCTCACATTGTAATAGGCCTTGGAGAGGGCGGCCATATCTTTCGCGCCTTAGGGGGGGGTGCACGCCCACGAATGCACGCCCACCTTCTTCACCAGTACCTCAGGGCGCCAACTTGGCAGCAAAATGGCGGTATTTTGGCGCCAATAGTGACATACAGCAAACAGTTCAATTTAGGCACACAGGGCTTACAATCTTGTAAGTTTCGAATCCTGTTCGTGACGCCAAGTTTTGTTTGACTCGCACCACAATTGTGGATACCAGGACTATGGGGTACTCGGAGCCGAGCCCATGGGCATCTATGGGAGTTGTCACTGGTAGCGGTGACTCGGTCCGTGGCCCTGGCAGTCAATGCGATGGGGGGTATTTACAGGGGATTATTAGGATAGTTCGTGACGCCACCTGTGGTTTTTGGTAATTTGTACCAGCGCTGCTGTAAGGGTCTTCACAGGGGATGTTATGGGGCAGCTTGGTAGTAAGTCTCCCACAGGTGAGACGTGTCCCTGGAAGTCTATGGGGGTTATGATGCAGGGTGTAGTAAGAATTCAGCCAAACACAATGCAGCTTCTTTTCATACCTTTTACTGATGATGGTTCAAGCAGGTCCCGGGAAGCTGGTCGGGGTGGAGAGTGCACTTTCAGGTAGCAGCCGAGCAGGTTAGAGGCCTCCTTAACTTCCATATAATGTGAGTCCAACTTGCCTGAAGCGAAGTTAACTCTAAATTCTCCAGCTGTCTCAATAGCTGTACTGCCCGGCCAACGTTGTGGTGAAGCCTTCTAATGATGAAACTAAGTCCTTACTTTTGCTGATCAGGCTCAAAGTCCCTGTTCCACCTGACTCCGGTTACGTATTGACGCTTTGGGCTGCACTCTGCGACCTATAGTCCAGATGCCTCTGGTTTTCTTGTCACTATGCCTGAAACAATAATGACGCTTCGGTCCCCAGTGACCGGTGATTTAGTGCAGGTAATCCAATACCTAAGGCACTGCTCTGTCTTCTCCACTGTGCCCTTCGCCCTGCTTTCCGCTCTTAACATAAGCACTGCTGCATAGAAGTCGAATCACAGATTCCCTGTTTGGGCTCGCTGAGCAGCTCTCAGTATTCTCCTAGTCCAGGACCTCTGTCGACTGAACTTCACTGTCCTGGGACAGGCGGCTGAAGTCTCTGCTCTGAACTCAGCAGGAAACCAATCTGACTGACTAACTCAGACAGGCAACTATCCAAGGGATGACTCACTCCTGAGCCTCCGGGAGCTAACTGACTGAATCTCTGTCCTAAGACAGGAAGGTGACTCCTCTGTCCGAAGACAGGAAACAAAAACTCCCCTTCTATGCTGACACCCACCAAACTTATATACCCCTATGGGTGTGTCTAAATGTGAGTGACATGAGTGAATGGTTATCAAGCTTTGGCTGTTACCTTCCAGTGCACTTTCCTGGATTTTCATGTGTGCCTGCGTAGCTGGGCTACACATAGACATGTATGAAAGAGACCTGATGAGATTGGTGTACGTACTAAAAGTTTGCATGTCCTGGCATATTTAAAAAACGTGCAATTCGATTTACAAGAATCACAAACATAAATTGTTGTTTGGTACCATCTCACACTCTGTTAAAGACTGTAAAAGGCAAATTATGGACTCCAACATGTGAGCTTCCCCATAATGTCTTGCAGCTACCACATGACAGCGCAGATAATAAAGGGGTACTATCACAGGGACTATAAAAAAAATGAGAGTTGGCACTATCTATTACACATTGGAACAGAAAAAGGATTAATCTGATTGCAGCGTACTACTGTAATGCTAAAAAAACATTGAAGAATGGGTTTGGGAGTCTCAGTCTGTGAATAATTATCCAAAGATTCAAGTGATAGGGAGGTGCAGGACCTTTATAGTCAGTGAAACTGTGAAATAATTGAACTGAGATATATTGCAGTAATAACACCTTAATAACAACCATTTTATTCTTCACACAGTACAAACAAGGAGGACATTTTATTACTTCCCAATTTTTCTACTGAAAACAAATCTTGAAACTAAGACTTGTGTGCCACTGAAAGTGTGGTCCTGTTTCATGCATAGGCAAACATTTTTTTTTTTAAAGACAAGAGAAAAATCTATAAAATCTAGAAATCTTAACACAAGCACTGTGCAAGTTTTCAAAATATATATACATTCCAATAGTAGACATCTGCCCTTAAGATGGGATCATTTTCAGCCTTTTAATCATTTAAGTAACCTAAAAAGTCTGATACAGCAGTCTTGTTAAATAGCCTGTTTAACACCAGTTACCATCTGTTTTCTCCTAGCCAGATAGGTTGTGGTCACTTTGATATTAATAAGACTGTGTTTGCATTAAAGAATTGAAAAAGGGTTCAATACAGCCCTAGTAGGCCTACGAGTGTTACACACGTCTTTTCTGGGCAGTTGAGGACTTGCAGTAGATATGTGGGGAAAATGTATTTACTGCAAAATGCATTTTTGGGGAAAATTTGGCGAAACTGGAGAATTCGAATTTCAAAATTTCAGCTCATCTCTAATACTTTAAAAATCAATGTCATTAAAGTGTTAAAACAGACAATAAACATGTTATTTTGAAGATAATACGGCCATTATGACATGCAATTTCAAAGTAAGTACACCAGGCTCTGTAAGTTCAAAAAATCTTTCTTAGGGCTCATACCCATTTGCGAGAAAAACAATGGTCCGATAAAACGGACGAGTGATATGCGAGTGTAATGCGATTTCTGTGCGATTTTTCCACGGAACATCCTTATGACATGCGTATGCAATCCGTATGCAATCCGATTTTAACATGAGGTTTTACATAGAGCAGTTCTCCCTATGTAAAAACTCGTGTTAAAATAGCATTGTAAAAAAAACCTGTACACATCATTTAAAAAGCAAATAATCCTCAATATATATATATATATATATTTATATTTCATAGAGATATAGATAGCAGAATAGCCGATAATTCAATTGTCGGCACCTGTAAAATCATTACAGAACCCGACAGGATATGAGACATGGTTTACATACAGTAAACCATTGCATATCCGTTAGATTTATATATGTCCCTCACTAATAATGTTAGTAGTGTGTGTAAAATTTTGGAGCTGTAATTGTTAAATTAAAGGATTAATTCACGGAAAAAAATGGTGTGGGCTCCCGCGCAATTTTTTCCTCCAGAGAGGGGAAGCCAATGACTGAGGGCAGAAATTAATAGCCTAGAGGGACCATTGTTTTTGGGCCCCCCCTGGCTAAAAAGATCTGCCCCCAGCCACCCCAGAAAAGGCGCATCTGTAAGATGCGCCTATTCCGGCACTTACCCTCTCTCTTCCCATTGCCCTGTAGCTGGTGGCATATGGGGTAATAAGGGGTTAATATCACCTTCCTATTGTAAGTTAACGTTAAGCCTGGGGGCAGATTTTTTTAGCCGGGGGGGGCCAAAAACAATGGTCCCTCTCTAGGCTATTAATTTCTGCTCTCAGTCATTGGCTTCCCCTATCTGGAGGAGAAAATTGGCAAGATTTTTTTCTTGCACCCATTGACTTGTTTTGGCGAGTCTTATTTGAGAATTGCAGCAATATGCAGCATGCAGCGATTTTTTTCTCAGTCCGATTTCGGTTGAGAAAAAACTCACAAATGAGATGTCACCTATTGAATAACATTGGTCCGAATGCAATCTGATTTTTTATCGGATTGCACTCGTCCGTATTTCTCGCGAGTGGGTATGAGCCCTTATAATGTATATAGTTTATACAGTGAAATCTAGCGACAGATCCTCTTTGAAACCAAATCATTGGTAAATTAGCTTGTATAATATTGGAAATATGCTGTGGATTAACAACAGATTTTACAACATTACATTAATGGGAAAAAATCCAAGCTGAGATTTTGTGCCATAACTGATATGCTGCAAATAGTAAAATCTGCACGGAAAATCAATTCACTTGCCGTGTGTGAATTTGGCCTAAATATTCAATATTTCTCTTGGTGCAATTCTAAGATCAACCCTTAAAAGATTACCAAGAAATTTAGGATTCTTGTTTCGCTGCCAAACTTTTTTCAGGAGGTTGTAGAATTCCCGTTGGCTGATAAATTATTATTTTTTTTCCTCTTTAAATTTATTTGAAATGATTCTTAAAAATTTGTATTTTTCTCATGAAGCTAACCCAAAGTTAATTTCGAAAAAGCCGTCTCCATTGGGAGCGACTGCCCTCTTGCCCCACAAACGCAGGTGTCATTGCTTTAATAATTATTCTCTAAGCATTTCCAAATAAGAATTTTTCTTCCCCCCCCCCCTCTGGTAATCTGTTTCCCATACGGTCTACAAGTATTTCTAGAATTCACACTTCAACACCATTTAAACCAAAATATTATTTTAATCCCTGTGTTCTAACACGGCTGAGTCAGGGAAAAGGAATTTGCAGGTAAGATGTAATTTCATTGTTCCTCTGCATCCTCATGTCAGCACACCGGATATTTTCCACAGGAATTTACATGTGAGGGTTTCGACATGACAGCTTCAAGTGCTTTTCCCCAAATGTTACTTAATCAGACAAGTGAACATTTTCGTTTGTCAGAGCTTTCATGAAAGGAGGCGTGCTTGTCCATGCGGCTGTTCTACAAATCTGCTCCAGGAATGTGTCTGCTGTTTTTTGCCTTCTTTTTGGTAATATAGTACTTTTGAGTGGTCGGGGAATATCATTCCATGGCAATATTTATTTCTACTGATTTACAATGTGCCATCATCTAAATCCAAAATATAAAAAATAAAGATAAATTATATATGTATAAATTCTATATACTGTATATCTTTGATGATTCTTGCAATCGAGCTTACAACTTGGGAAATAAAAGACCAACAGAAATTTCATTAATTTCATGTCCTATTTGGAAGCTTCTGATTAAAAAAACTAATGGCAGTCTGAATTTATTAATCCAGTGTAAGAAAAATGTAAAACAAAGCAACTTTGGAAATAAGTCTCAGGTGATATTGGGTACGCAGACCCATGTGTTTCCATCCTCAGATTTTAGTTAAGATGCTAAGTATGACGTAAATCAATACTTAAAAAAGGTCAATCGGAAAGGTTGGAGGTAAAAAAAAAAAAAACATGGCAGCTGTCTTTCCAAAACAGTGCCACATCTACCCACGGTTTGTGTCAGTTTAGCTCTATTGAAATGAATGGGGATGAGCTACAATTCTGTACACAACCTGTGGACAATTGTTGAACTCTTCTATGAAGAAAGCAACCATGTTTCTTTTCTTTGTACCTGCTCAACCCCTTTAAAAAGGTTGGATCATAAAATCTATATCAGTTGTCATTAACAGGAAAACCAGAATCACGCCATGCATCTCCAAATGGATCATTCCTTAATGCATGGACAGTACAGATTTGACAGAGCTGAAGCTACTGCTACATAGATTTAGTCTATTCTGAGTCAACAAGGTGGCTCTCGGGCAGAATTTTCCCCTTGTAGAAGACATGCGCCCTTTAAAATTGTAATTCCCAACATTACAAGTTAGCACTAGAGATAGGTGAACCGTGGATGTTTGGCTGAACATTTAAAAAAAGTTTGGTTCGGGTAACCAGAACGGTACCCGAACTCAAACTGGATGAATGGGGGGCACGAACATTCGTTGCTTCCCACGCTGTCATGCAGATGTAGACACCGACTCTGATCGGTGGTAAAATCGTTAGCACCGGTCAAAGCGCTACGGTTCCAGATAACAGTGTATGATCCAACAGCTCTGACTAAAAAGGTTACCGCTGGCCACAGGCGTTGGCTCATAAGAGTACTGCTCTCATCATCCTACACTTGGTCTCCCTGATAGCAATGGGAGCAGGTGAGGCTTATGATCGTATTCATCAGCTGGCACCTGTGCAGTAAATTAAAAAAAAAAATGGTTTGAGTTCCACTCTAATTTTGAAAACCAGCGCAGGTAAAGCTGACAGCTGCAGGCTGCAACCCCCAGCTGTCAGCTTTATATTGGCTGGTTATCAAAAATAGAGGGGTCACCATGCCTTATTTTTTAATTACTGACATTTTTGACAACCAGCCAAGCTAAAGTAGACAGCTGAGGGCTGGTATTCAGGGAAGGGGCTATAGATATTGACTCTCCCCAGCCTAAAAATAGCAACCCTCAGCAGCCCCATAAAAGGTGCATCTATTAGATGTGCCAATTCTGGCACTCTACTCTGCTCTCCCTACTTGCTCTAGTGCAGTGGCAAGTGGGGTAATAGTTTTGGTGCTGATGTTAGCTGTTTTATGGCCCATGACATCAAGTCCACAGTTTAGTAATGGAGAGGGGTCTATAAAATGCTCCCATTACTAACCCCACAGTAATAATGTAACAAAGACACAGAATAAAGTCATTTATTTTAAATTAAACTCCACAACCTCTTTTACCCATTTATTGTGAATGCTGGTCACAGGCAGTCAGCGCTTCTCACTCTCTGCTCAGTGTGTTCTAGCTGGCATGGAGAGCAGTCGAATCGCTAATATGACTGCTCTCAAAATAATCCGGATCTTCGTGGGACAGTTATGGATTACCTTCTCATCATACAGGTGAGGAATATGTATTTTTTTTATTATTTTTTGTCTTTTACAGGGGACATCAACATCAGTGGATTATCTTCTTGTCAGAAAGGTGAGTATAACTTTGCTTTTGTATTTTTTTTAAATTAATGGGTAAAAAAGGGTGGGGAGTTTTATTTCAAATAAAGGACTTCATTCTTGCGGTGTCTTCATTACAATAAGACTATGAGGTTAGTAATGGGGGGTCTTAAAGACAACTCTCCATTTCTAACCTGTGGACTTGATGTCAGTTGACATTACAAAGCTGACATCAACTCCACAGCCCATTTGCCACCACACCAGGGCAAGTGAGAAGAGTGAGGCTAAGAGACAGAATTGGTGCATCTAATGAGTGCACCATTTCTGGGTGGCTGAGAGCTGATGTTTTTAGTCTCGGAGAAGGCCAATAATCATGGTCCCTTCCTAGAATCTTAACATCAGCCTGCAGCTGTCTGTTTTGTCTTTGCTGGTTATTGAATATAAGGGGGACCCCACGTCATTTTTTGAGGGGGTCTCCCCTATAATACTTATTAAAGGATAAACAAACAACTGTGAACTGATATTGACAGCCTAGGAACCTTTATGGCTATGGCACTTTCCCAGAATTAACGTCAGCCCCCGGACAGAAGAAAATTAGTAATGGTGAGTCCCAAGAATAATAAAATCCTCAAATTTATTGAAAAAAGATTAAAAGATCATACAGGTTTTGGATACATCTCAACGCATTTCTGCCAAAAGCCCTTATTCACTGAGATCTCAGTGAATAAGGGCTTTTGCCAGAAACGCATTGAGATGTATCCCCAACCTGTATGATCTTTTAATCTTTTTTCAATAAATTTGAGGATTTTATTATTCTTGGGACTCACCATTACTAATTTTCTTATGTGAAGCCTTAGTCACGGCTATTGGTTGGAGACCCATAACATTGCAAGACGGACTGAGTTATACCAAGAGGACATGGTGAGGCTGCCTTTCTTGTTTATTTGTCAGCCCCGGACGTCAGCTTTAGCTTAACTGGTTATAAAAATGACCCCATGCCATTTTTTTTTTTCAGATAACTGTGGAAAACAGCTGATGTTTGGGCTGCCAAACTCAAATAGTAACATGGACTTCCTGGAGAAGTCCATGTTCAGGGTCCGTGCACAGACACTAGGTGTTCGGTACGTACTCGGAAGTTTATTGTTCAGGTTCGCCTATCACTAGTTAGCACCTATTTTGCCAATTGGAGGGAGTCTGACTGCTGGGATCTTGAGAATAAATCTATAAAATTCCCCATCAATATTGAGTGTTAGCCACTTTTTTCATTGTCCATGGGGCTGAAGGAAAGAGTCAGGCGCTGTACTTGACTTTCTCCGCCAACTCCATAGAGGATGAATGCATAAATGACCATTGCTGTATTCTAACACTGTAGTTTATAGACTCATTCTTGGAATCGGAGGGGTCCCAAAGGTCGGACACTGTTCTCTGTTGCTGGATGATGAAAGATAACTTGTAACATTGGGAATAACCTTTTAACGTATATGGAAAGAGGTTATAGCTAAGGGACCACCCATTTTTTAAAAGGACCAAGATTCAAAAATAACTTGAAATGTTCCATAAATTAGAGATGAGCAAATAAATTCTCAGCAACCCAGCCAGTATTTCTTGGTGCCAGAATAGAGCCCTTTGAACCACCTCCTACCTGACAGCACTTGTGGCTACTCTTTTACTTAGTCGACCAGGCACGACATCATAGTTGCAACATGATGCACAGCTGATGTCACGCCTGGCTGGCTATTCAAAAGAGGATGTTGTCAAGTAGGACGGAATTCCGAAAGGCCTGCAAATTTATTGTTTGTCTCTAGTTCCATTACATTTACAATATTTTCAGCTTGTGTTTTGGTCTCCAATATTATACCAACCTCTGGCTTGGAGAAAGAAATCACAAATGGTTGTATCTGCAATGGACGTCCCAGCACATCAGTTGCTCTTCAGCTAAAAGTTGGAGTACCAAGAAGAGATGGCCAAGTTCTCCATGCCAGATTCAACTTTAGAATCTTGGAGAAATAAGTATTCTACAAAGTCACGCTAATACATCAAACATCCTAATACAGTATTGCACATTCCTGCAGAGTCATGTATATCTCAGATTATCCTTCCATTTCTTCCAAATCCTGCTATAATCAAACCATCATGTTCATCTTACTCTATATAATTACAGAGATCAGAGACCAATGCTGTTCGGATAGAGGCTGTTAAAGTGAACTGTACCCTTTATCCTCTGTCCAAGGTACTGATTAAATTGTTTTACAGGGACAATCTGACCTGTTGGTTAATTAAAAACATGAGGAATGTATCAGACAATGATGATTAGGCTTTTACTGTGAACATTTCCTTTCTTTTTTTCAGTTCAATGAAGGAGGTTCCAGGGATATCTGGAATTTGGTATAGCCTTTATACATTTCCATATGGAGAGCTCAAATAATTAAAAATTCCTATTTATTTTTTGACTTGTTCATTGAATTTGCATTTGGCTAAAAGAGAAAGTGGTGCATGAAATTTTGTGAAGCTTTCAGAATTTTCCATATTTCTGCACAAATTTGACTTAAAACTACATCAGATTTGCACACAAGTAGAAAAAGTAGTCAAAACAAAAACAAATGAGTTAGACTATTACACTTCAGTGACTGGCAAAAGTATGTGAACCATTAAAATTAGCAGATAATTTGAAGGTCAAATTAGAGTAAGGTGTTTTCTATCAATGGGATGACAATCAAGTGTGAGTGGGTGACCTGCTTTATTTAAAGAACAGAAATCTATAAGGCTAGGTGCAGACGGTGCGGAATGGGCTGAGGAATTTTCCGCGCAGTTTTTGTGAAATCCGCAGGTAAAATGACCTGTTTTTTACCTGCGGATTACTGGATTACTGCGGATTTCCCCAGCGGTTTCAGACCTGCGGATTTCTATTGACAGGGTGGTCACACGAGTCAAACAAGTGTTTGACTCGTGTGACCAACTTTTTACTATTGATGCCGCCTATGTCGCATCAATAGTAAAAAGATCTAATGTTAAAATAATAATAAAAAAAAAATAAATAATGATATTCTCACCTTCCGGCGGCCCCCGCAGCTTTCCCGCCTCTCAGCGACGCTCCCGGCAAGTTTCGTTCCCAGGAGTCCTTTGCGGCAATCATCCCGATGACATAGCATCTCGCGAGACCGCTACGTCATCTGGGTGATCTCGCAAAGCACTTCTGGAACGCGATTGGCAGGAGCGTCGCTGAGAGGCGGGAAAGCTGCGTGGGACGCCGGAAGGTGAGAATATCATTATTTTTTATTTTAATTATTGTTTTTACATGGATATGGTACCCAGGGCCTGGAGGAGAGTCTCCTCTGCTCCAGACCCTGGGTACCATCCGCACATGAACCGCTTCCGCATGGTGGGCACAGCCACTTAGAACAGGTCTGACAACGCTGCGGAACTGCACAAAAGAAGTGACATGCTGCGGATTTAAATCCGCACCAAATCCGCGCGGAAAAATCCGCAGCATGTGCACTGCGGTTTTTTTTTTTCATTGAATTTAATGCTACTGTATGTCACTTGCAGTTCTGCTGCGGATCCGCAGCGGTAAATCCGCTGCGGATCCGCAGCAGAATCCGCAACGTGTGCACATACCCTAAATGTCTGCTCTTCACTACACATTAGTGGAAGTGAATCATAGCACACAAAAGGAGATTTTTGAGGAATCAGAAGAGCTGTTCTTGAACTTAAGGCTGGAAAGGTTTACAAAACCATGTCTGAAAAGTTTGGACTCCACAATTTCACAGTCAGACAAGTTGTGTACAAGTTGAGGAAATTCAAGGCAATTATTTCTCTCCCAGGAGTGGTTAACTAATAAAGATCTCTCCAAGAGCTAGGCAAATAATAGTTCATGAGGTCAGAAACCAACCCAAGGTAACCTCTAAGCAACTAAAAGCATCTCTAACATTAGCTAATGTTAACATTCATCAGTCCCATCATCAGGAGAACACAGACCAAAAATGGTGTACATGGCAGGATTGCAAGGAGAAAGCTATTGGTCTCCAGAAAGAATACAAACAATGATGGAACAATGAAATATGAATCTTAACAGTAAATTCTAAAGGACAATGACAATGAATATCAAATAAGAGCTGGTTACTTTGCGCAACTACAACCCAGAGTCTTGGCAGTGGACACGAGCTCTGCAAACTTCCTTAGCTTCTGGGTTCTCCGGAGCAGCGTTTGATTCACCAGCCTGGCGTGACATCATCTGTGCAGCGTACAGGTGACAATGCGCTAGTCCAACTTATCATAAGTCTAACCTGGGATCCTAAAGGGTAAGAAATTTTGCGCAACTCCTCTACATGGCCAGAGAACACTAACCTAGACAGTGGTTGCACAAGGCAAGCTGCTCATCTCTAGGCAGACCATCTGTCCAAGAACTGAATCTCCAGAGAACTTGGAGCAAAACAATGACCACAAGTGACTCTACAAAAGAATGGTTAAAGAAGAATAAAATTAAAGTGTTGGAATGGTCAAGTCAAAGTCCTCATCTTAATTGTACAGAAATGCTGAAATGTTGTATAGGGATATGTAGCGATCAATTCATGGGAGAAAACTCACCAACATGAGTTTAAGATAATTTGTAGTGACGAATGGAATAAAATTTCTATAAGGCTAAAACAAACTAAAAAAAATATAAATTCTGTATTGCAAGTTACACTAGATGTCACATACGAAGCCTAAAGGCATCAAACAGTGTCTACACAAAACCTTCAGAAGGCATTGGCACAACATCAAGCTACGAGGCAGACGTCCAGCTACAGGTGTTCCAATCACCTCACACCACCATACTCAAACGCTATCATGATGAAGGATGGCAATGGAGGTCTAACCTCTTTATGAGTCCTGCTTTTGTCTTGGATGCAATGATAGAGTTTGATCTTGAGACCATATAGGCAATGCCGTGAAGAGTCCTTAATGAGGGAACGTGAAAGTGTCCCAGGTGCCATTTTTCAACTTGACAACTCTAGGCCACATGTTGCTCAAGATACTTTGAGCAGACTGCATGGCCTTAATGTACTACCATGGCCTACTGCGCCTCCAGACTTGTCTCACAATGAGCACATCTGTTTGGCAATTGCATAGAGATCTAGACGATTTGCATACCCTATTGCATTCAGCGTGGAAAAACAATCCTCAGATGACCATTGGTAACCTCATTTACAGCAGCCAAGCCTGTAAGTGTGGGAATTTCTGCACATGGAGCTTATACTTGATACTAAATAAATCAAGATTTTTTTAAAATGTGGTTTCCATTTGTTTATCACTTACATATCTATCCATCCTATGATTTCCATAATTCCATGACTTTTCCTTCTTGGTGTTGCAATTTAAATGTTGATGAGTATGAAATTGCTTCTTCAGAGAGGAAGAGGACTTGAACTCTAGCACCACCTTTTGGAAGTAGCGATACCATTAATCGACCCATTAACCAGCCTTTCCAGATGACTTGGGATAAAAGCCAAACCAGAATTTCAATTTGCAGACACGTGTTTCGGGTGTTGCCCCTCCTGAGTGCAAAGCATGAGATCTGATCTAGCTGTATGAGAGGTCTCTGACTGGGGTTTAAGAGGTAACGTTTCCCCTTCTGGAGTGAGTGCCTGTGTGAGGAGACTTATAGGCCTTGCATGCACCTCTGGGAAATTAAATATGCAAATTGCCTATTCAGAGAGGAAGAGGTCTTGAACTCTAGGTGGCACTAGAGTTCAAGACCTCTACATCTCAGAAGAGGCAAATTTCACATTCATTTCATATAATGTCACTGACGATGGTGTCAGCGTTTGTAGTGACAAGTTGTAAAGTTAATTACAGCTCTTTTATTCTGAGTAAAACACTCAAATATTTTACTTATTACAGTATGTCACACTGATTTATCCTTTATGTGCAGCGATTAATGCTGATGATATCACTAGGTGTTCCTGTGATGCCTTTGGGGTCCATATGTTGTATCAGCAGCGAGCAAGGCTAAGGTAATGACTGATAGATATAAGCCAGTGCATAGTTAAAGGGAAAAAAAGGACAAATAGGCAAAATAAACAAAAATAAATTTAAAAAAAGTTAAAAGGGTGAATTTCATACTAAACATCTATTTAATTTAACCTTTAATTGGTCACTTGGAGTTTATTGGACCCCAAGCAAGTTTGTTTACACCATAGTTCTATAAGTATGGAAAGTAGGTAACCGTCCGCTTTGGTAGCTTCTTAGCTCGGACACCCTTCCCTCCTCAGCGCATATCGAGAAAATCTGAGGCAGTTCTTTTACTGTCCACTAAGCATCAAGATAAAGTTATATGTGAAGGTGATACGAAGAAGCCAGAAATAATAGAGTTGTACACTAAATCCAATCCATACAAACAACAAACCGTGTAAAACCTAGAACATCGCTCGGTGCACTAAGAGATGGTAAAAATTCTTCTTTAATGTCATTTATTTCTCGATATGAAAACTAGGTTTCAAAGTATTATAAATGGCACAGCGGCCCTTGCATCTGAGGGCTCTAGTTAGCAGCAAATAAAGGCAATTACCACCATTTGTCAAGTTTGGTCCATCAAGCGATCCGTCCTGGTATTGACAGCATGACGCTATGATCGATCCTTTTCCGCTCTGAGGTTCTATCAGCTGTTTTTTCCAAGGACTTAGACTGAGCATTTCTGCATTTTTGCCAAAATAAAAAAATTATAGAAATTAAAGAGGACCTTTCACTAGATTTTTCATATTGAACTGGACATACTACGTAATTAATAGTACCTGCAGATTGGAATATAACTTTTTTTATTCAATTTTGCCACTTTGTTGCAGTGATATTAGGAATTAAAGTATTTTCGTTCTTCCTCCTGTATGAATTGTCCAATCATAAGCAGGCAGCAACACTCAGTAGAAAAAGAACACGCCCCCATCACAGCTTTAAGCAGATTTCTCAGTGCGTGAGACATATAATAAAAAACAGCAATGATCTCCTGTTGTAACCACCTGCATCATTAGAAAGTGCTGAGATTAGAGCACACATAGCTTTCAGATAAGGTCCCAGCAGTCAGTGAGGCACCACCACTGAGCTTGTGTCAATTTACAAACCCTTCTATCAGCTTTGCTCCTCTCATAGCACCATCACCTCTGCTGTACTTCCTCTCCCCCACACTGCCTGTCCAGAGTGGAAAGCTCTAAGGCATTAGCAATCACACTTAGGTCTGCTGTTGTACATTCTGTGTCCAGTTCAACATGAAAAATTTGGTTTTCATAAAATACCCTGAGGATAGGGAATATAAAAGGGACAACAATGTGCAGGATCTAAGCGCAGTATTCAAAGTATCACAAATAAAAGTACAGAGCTCATGCACTCACCAGAGTTAGGTTGAAGAAATAGCGTAGTGGCCCTGGGGGAGAATCCCAACCAAGGTCCTAGTTACTTGGTCTGCTGCACAGCTGCTGATCCACAATCATCCGCAGGTGAAAGTGAAAAGATGCAGAAAACCAGTCTGGTGCCGGCGCTGCCGAAAATTATATCCTGTGCTATATTGGTTTATTAAAAAAGCTTTTATTCTAAATATACAAGGTAAAAAATGCGTTTCGGCTTGAAGAGAGCAAAAGCCTTCATCAGGTAAATTATACAACCCCTGGTTGTTTAAGGTTGTATAAATTACCTGATGAAGGTTTTCATGGTTCTCCATCATGGACATTTCAGAAAATCTAATAGCTATAATCCAACCTAATAGCACTGACTGTGAAGGGAACACTGTAATAAATATGGATGATAACCTTTATAGATAAATGGTTTGTCCACTACTTAAGTCAGACCACCCATTCTTAAATACTGTATTTCCTATTGTAAGGCCCCGTTTCTGCACCTTTTACATAAATTAAGTTACTTGCAGTTTTTGTCTTTTGTTAGTGTGTCATGTTATAAATAAAGCTGCTTTGTTTTTGATACTTCCTGTTATTTTGTTTTGAGAAAACTTTATTGATATAGTCATGTGCGGATTACATGATTTTGATGCATTCCCACTGTGGAAACACACTAAAAAACGCAAGTGCGTTGGTTTTACCTTGCACGTTTCTAATTAATACAAGTCTATGGGGACAATCTGCAGAACACTCAGCGTGGCCTCAAGAGAAACTGACACGTTGCGGAATTGAAACGCAGCGCAGGTCAGATTACGCTGAGTAAAGCTAAGCACAGTGGGCGGGAGATTCCTATAAATCTCATCCACTTTAGATGCTGTGTTTTTGGCACAGCAAAAATATGCAGTGTCAAAAACTCATCATGGGAACACAGCCTAAAAAAAATACAGATACAGATACTCACGTCTGGCACCAAGGTATTTCCAGCAATGTTGGCGCCGAGTCTCCCGCGCCGTGAGTCTTATTGGTATGCCATGTGACCACCGCAGCCATTCAGCAGCCGCTAAGGGGCGGCTTCCCTCACACTTGCTTCAGACGAACCTGGGACATTCTAAGGAAGTGAGAGAACGACAGCCTATTAGCTGCCACTGATTGGCTGCAGACTGCTCATGTGACAATGTCACTGAAGGATCGGCATCAACATGGCTGGAATGGTGCCAAAGGTATTTGTTATTTTTATATTACACTGTGGTCTATAGTATTTAAGAAGGGGTTGTCCAAGTAGCGTACAACCCCCTTAATAAAATTGCACTAAGACTGCATTCACACAATCGTGTGTTACTATCTACTAGATATAGTAACATATCTATCCATCCTATGATTTCCATAATTTCACGTAATTACTACACCTCTATGTATATGGCCAGTTTTCTGTGCAAATCAGAGACACTTTCTTCCCCTCGCCCTCCCTCCTGTCTCTAGGGCTACATTCACATGACCGTATTTTCAGTTCTAGTGCTATCTGTGAAGAAAACTAACCGCACTCTGACCAGCTTTATTTGGTACCTGCTCAGATGACAGTTTTTTGTTTGTGTTTTTAACGGAAACAATGCTTGGGTTTAAAAAAAATAGCAGTATGCACCAGTTTCTTCTCTATTTCAGAGGAGACTCACATATTGAAGTCTATGAGTGCGCCCCCCAAATTTGCATCCCTAAGGATCAACTGTAACTTATGGGATTTTTACAGATACATTTCAGCTCAAGGAAACTGTTGTTCTTGTAAATTTTAATAATTGTTGCACAGCTTCTGAATCCACACCTTTGCAGTTGAAAACTTCACAGAGCAAGCTTCATGGGATAACAAGCTTTTACTTCTTACAACATGAGGTAAAAGGAAAATGCACAGTCATTTCAGCATTGCATCAGGAAACCAGGAACAAAATGAAGGTGAAACTACAAGTGAGACTATTTCTTATACAATACATTAAACAGAAGGAAATGTTACACAACATCGCCATCTATTGTCAGGTCAGCATAAAGTCCTCCCTTTACTAATAATAAGTCCTAATCTGTTGCATATGCCAACAATAATTGCTGATGTATAAAAGCGGATGCCATCCAGGACATTACAGATGAAAAATCATTCATTTTTTTCTGAATGAAAAATGGATACATTTTTATACACTTGTGTGAACTTCGTCTAACACTGCGAGACAGGAGTGTGAGAGCAGAGAGGAGCCTTCTAACCAAAAGCTCTGATGGCTAAATTTTTGCAGATCGTTCATTTAGATATAGGACTTACAGACACTGCAGCAGCAAAGAAATCTTTTTGTAATGAAGACTATTTAGAAAGTTCCTTAAAGAAAACCTGTCTGCACGATATTGTAAAGTAATGTAAAGACATGGCTGTAATGGCGCTGTAATACAGATTCCATTGATACCTTTGAAGAAATCCTCCTTCTTCTGTAATCACCATTTGAGGTTTTCTGCTAATTAGATTTTGGTGTACAGGTACGGACTGTGGACTGGACTTTCTCCTCCCTGTCCGTGATTCCCCATCCTCTCCATCTTCCTCCGGTCTGTGATTCCCCCACCTGTCTTTGGTCTGTGATTCCGCCTCCCTCCGGTCAGTGATTACCCGGCCCCTCTTCCTGCCTTCGGTCTGTGATTCCTCAGCCCCTCTGCCTGCCTCTGGTCTGTGATTGCCCGGCCGCTCTCCTGCCTTTGGTCTGTGATTCTGCCTCCCTCCGGTCAGTGATTACCCGGCCCCTCTTCCTGCCTTCGGTCTGTGATTCCTTGGCCCCTCTGCCTGCCTTCGGTGTGTGATTCCTCGGCCCCTCTGCCTGCCTCTGGTCTGTGATTGTCCGGCCCCTCTTACTGCCTTTGGTTTGTGATTCCCCGACCCCTCCACCTGCCTTTGGTCTGTGATTCCCCAACCCCTCCACCTGCCTTTGGTCTGTGATGCCGCCTCCCTCCTGTCTGTGATTACCCGGCCCCTCCACCTGCCTTCAGTCTGTGATTCCTCGGCCCCTCTGCCTGCCTCTGGTCTATGATTGCCCGGCCCCTCTTCCTGCCTTTGGTACTTGATTCCCCGGCCCCTCTGCCTGCCTCTGGTCTGTGATTACTCGGCCCCTCTGCCTGCTTCTGGTCTGTGATTGCTCAGCCCCTCTGCTTGCCCATGGTCCGTGATTCCCTGGCTCCTCTGCTAGCCTACAGTCTATGATTCGCTGGCCCCTCTGCCTGCCTCCAGTCAGTGATTCCTCAGCTCCCCTGTCTGCTTCCGGTATGTGATTTCCCGGATCCTCTGCCTGCCAATGGTCTGTGATTCGCCGGCCACTCTGCCTGCCTCCGGTCTGTGATTCTCTAGCCCCTCTGCCTGCCTCCAGTCTGTGATCCTCAACCCATCTTCCTCCTTCCAGGCAGTGATTCCTCAGCCCCTTTGCCTGCCTCTAGTCAGTGATTCCTTAGCCCCTCTGCCTGACTCCGATCTGTGATTCTCCGGCTCCTCTGCCTACCTCCAGTCTATGATTCTCCAGCTCCTCTGCTTGCCTCCAGTCTGTGATTTGCTGACCCCTCCGCCTGCCTCCGGTCTGTGATTCCTCAGCCACTTTGAATGCCTCCAGTCTGTGTTTCCTCAGCCCATCTGCCTGCCTCTGGTCTGTGATTCCCAGCTCCTCTGCCTGCCTACGGTTTGTGATACGCCTGCCCCTCTGCCTGCCTCCGGTCTGTGATTCGCTGGCCCCTCTGCCTGCCTCCAGTCTGTTATTTGCCAGCCCCTCTGCCTGCCTCCGGTCTGTGATTCGCCGGCTCCTCTGCCTGCCTCCAGTCTGTGATTCGCCTGCCCCTCTGCCTGCCTCTGGTCTGTTATTTGCTGGCCCCTCTGCCTGCCTCTGGTCTGTGATTCGCCGGCCCCTCTGCCTGCCTCCGGTCTGTTATTTGCAGGCCCCTCTGCCTGCCTCCGATCTGTGATTCGCCAGCTCCTCTGCCTGTCTCCGGTCTGTTATTTGCCGACCCCTCTGCCTGACTTCAGTCTGTGATTCCTCAGCACCTTTGCCTGCCTTCAGTCTGTGACTTCTCAGCCCCTCTGCCTGCCTCC
The DNA here is from genome assembly GCA_033576555.1 of Oophaga sylvatica. Taxonomy (NCBI): domain Eukaryota; kingdom Metazoa; phylum Chordata; class Amphibia; order Anura; family Dendrobatidae; genus Oophaga; species Oophaga sylvatica. The sequence goes on along the minus strand of JARQOD010000001.1, from coordinate 952,197,788 downwards.
GGTCTGTGATTACCTGAGCCCTCTGCCTGCCTCCGGTCTGTGAATGATAGGTCATTGCTTTTTTCACTTCTGTGTTTGACATGTTGCACCGATGCCATTGCTGTCATTCCCGGGTAATCTACAATAAAATGGCGCCTCCATTGCTGTGCATGTGGAGCCCACTGCAATGATGGCGCCAAATTTCAAATAGAGAAAGCAGGTCACTGAAAAAGCAGTACCTATCATTCACAGACCGGAGGAAGGCGGAGGGGCTAGGGAATCACAGACCACGAGATGAGAACACCTTTGCACACTCCGGCCCCTGGGCACTGAAATCTAATTAGTAGAAAACATCAAATAGTGATTAAAGAACCACAAAGCAGATTTTTTCACCAAAGCTATCAATGTAACGGAGTATTGCAGCGCCATTACAGTCTTCTTTTTACATTACAAAAGTGTGATATGTTCCCTTTAACTTTGTATTTAGGTAGCAGATAGGAATTAAAATAAACGGGAATGTATACATAGCTTTTATGTTTTGTGTCCTCAGAAAAGTTTTGCTCTAAGAATAAAACCAGTCTGTTTGCTCTGCAATTAGTTACTGCGCTTGCATCGGCGGTGACATGTCCGTCCTTTGTGGAGCGCTATGTGAGAGCAGGTAGCTTCCTTCAGACTCAATGAAAGTTTTAAGTCAACAAGTATTCCGGCCAAAAAAAAAAAAAAAACACTATAGTGATCTGAATCAATGTTTGTATTGTGTTTTCCAGACACAGCATAATGATTTGTGAGCTCTGGGAAGTGCGATGAACTGTCTGCACACATCACAATGTGCCATCCCGACAGTATCCTCCGTGTCTCGCCTTCCAAGGTGTATACATTGTTCGTGCTCCAACGAGAGGTCATCATCAAAACTTTCCTGAGTAACTTCAACATCTGAAAAAAAGTGCTCATTATTCTGCTCTTTGTCAATATTATTGTGAACAGGAGCCTTTATATGGAGCACAATTCCCTTTAATTACATTTATTTTCTAGAACTAAGCTCTAGACATTAACCGCTCGCGAGCTGGATGACTTTGCTGTATAACCCAATGAAAAGTTTTCTCCCTCGTTGAACAGACATTTGGAAAGAGACGAGTCATTTTCAGGCTTGCTTCATTAATGCCGTAAAGGATTGGATTTCTTAAGGAATTGCATAAGTTAGCTACTTTTCACATTCTTGGCCCGTAATCCAAACACACCCCGTTCGTTGGGGTGTATATTTTTCCTTCTGTTCACTCGCAATTATAGTCTATTTCATTAACTGCAGGTTGGAGGAGTATTAATGTTGTAGCCTGTTGAAATTTCCTTTGAAATGATCATTTGGATTCCATCAACTCACCTTCGAGACGCATGGAATGTGTTGAGGAGTAGAAGCTTCTGCCTCTTGTACAAGCTGCTACCGTACGGGAGACTTACTCATTCCCTTCTCCGTCAATCGTCCATTTTCACCTGGATACAAAAGTGACATTTTAAGGATCTTGAGTACAGGCACACCCAGATAAGCTTCTTCCAGCTCCACACATTCCTTTCCTTGACATGTACAATGATGACATTTTCTAAACAAACTTGGTCTATATTCCCACAAAAGGCACGACTGACGTCTACGTATTGTAAAGTGCTGTCTGGACAAGCGAAGAAACATACATTGGAAAGAATTATCATATCACATAGACCCCAAATAGGGCATCGACCCTCCGAGCGCCATCACAAACTCTTGGGACAGGTACCCTGGTGGTCATATCTGACTCAACCCTGATAGTCATATCTGACCCAACCCTGGTGGTCATATCTGACCCAACCCTGATGGTCATATCTGACCCAACCCTGGTGGTCATATCTGACCCAACCCTGATGGTCATATCTGACCCAACCCTGGTGGTCATATCTGACCCAACCCTGATGGTCATATCTGACCCAACCCTGGTGGTCATATCTGACCCAACCCCGGCAGTCATATCGGACCCAATCCCGGTAGTCATATCTGACCCATTCCTGGTGGTCATATCTGACTTGCCCCTGTGTAATACTACATCATACCAGCCGAGGTCAAGATTGTCCAATGGGGTCTACGCCACCCAGCAAAATGAGCAGCTTGTTAGGGGAGGTCTCAATAACAGATGATGGGTAAGAGAAACAGCTGTAGGGTGACATGCGGAGCCAACTGTGTAGATGTTGCATGACTGAATGTGATGTAATCCTTCCTATATGATGCGTAACAGATGCTGAACTTCAGAGAGCAGAATAAGGAAGCACATAAAATGAACATAATGGTAATGTTCAAAATAGATTTAGATGTTGGAAAAAACAAAAAAAGCCTTGTAGGATTTAATGTAAAACCAGGCTGTAAGTAATCGTCCCCTGCCCCATTTCCTTACGTCCCTTATTGGAGCATCATAATCATTAGTAATACGAATAAATACATAAAAGGGTCGTCTCATCTTCTTAGTTGGGTAAAATGTCCAAGTGCTTGTAAAAAGAGATAACTTTGCACTTTGCTTCTTATTAAAGTCCTCAGTAACAAAGAGATTTTGTCTAGGTTGCCGGCCACTTCTGCAGGCCATCAGACGAGGCTGTTTTTGTGTTTTTTACAAGGAGTGCACGCTTACAAGTTCTTTGCTACAGAGTGAGCAAATGCTGCTATGACGTTGGCCAGATCAGTGGATGAGTTCAGCTTTAATGTTCCTGTGTATGTGGCATAGAAGAGCGCACACAAATTTGAAAATTTTTTATCATTCTCAATTCAGAGCATATTCATCTGCAAATAAATGTGGCAAATATCTAGCAAATACAATTAAGAAACAAATTAACTCCACGCACATACTTAAAATAAAGAATAATAAAGATCAGTTATAAAACAGAAGATATTGTCAAGGCCTTCTCAGATTTTTACTCAAATCTATACAATCTAAAATCCAACTACAGCTCTGCCGTAGATAAGACTGTTAAAATACAAAATTTCTTAAAAGACCTATCCCTTCCCCAAATCACGGACATTCAATCAAATTTTTTAGATAGTCTCATAACTAAAGAAGTGGAAGACGCGATAAACCAATCTCCAGGCGGAAAAAGTCCAGGTCCAGACGGTTTTTTGATTGAATATTACAAATATTTTAAACCCGAATTATCCCAACATTTGACAGATTATTTTAATCATATTAGTAAATCAAACAATTTAAAAAAAGAGTCTCTAGTAGCCCACATTAGCCTCATTCCAAAAGAGGGAAAAGACCCCACCTCTTGCGGCAGTTACAGGCCAATTTCACTCATTAACCCCTTAATGTCCAATGACGTGCACAGTCCGTCATGGCCGGGTGTCAGTCAGGGCACCAGGACGGACTGTGCACGTCATGCCTTTGATCTACCACTGCGTGTAAACACGCAGTGGTAGATCAGTGCCGACAGCTGTCACAGACAGCTGACAGGCATGGCAAGCGGTGCGGGGACCTTTGCCGTCGGTCCCCGCACCTAGAGCGCTGTGCTTGGTCAGTCAATCCGACTGACCAAACACAGCAGCGATCGCGCAGGAGAAGCTGAAATTTCAGCTTCTCCAGCGCGATCAGTGCAGGAGCCGGCGCTGCAGTGGCCAGGCTTCCTGCACTGACAGCCAGGAGCGGAGCCCCCACCGCCCCTGGCTGTTAACCCCCTGACTGCTGCGATCGAGCGTGATCGCAGCGCTCAGGGGGGGAGGCAGAGAGTCGGGAGCTCCCTCTGCCTCAGATCGGCACCCTGCAATGTATTTGCAGGGCCCTATCTCTGCCTTGATGACCCGGGGGTTGTCATGACAACCTCCGGGTCATCTAGCTACGGAAAGCTGCTGTGATCATGCTCACAGCAGCTTTCACCATAGGTACAATGCATTGCAATGCCAGAGCATTGCAATGCATTGTAACTGCAATAAAAAGTAAAAAAGGTGAAAGTCCCATAAAGGGACAAGTTAAAAAAAAAATCATTTTTTTAAAAAAATTGTAAAAAAAAATATTAAAAAATAATTTTAAAAAAATCCCCTAAAAAATACACATTTTTATGTAATAAAAAAAATAAAAATACACGTTTGGTATCGCCACGTCCGTAAAAATCCCATCTATAAAAGCGTAACCCTAGTTAACCCCTTCAGTGAAAGACGTAAAAAAAAACACAAAAAAGTAGTAAATTATACTTTTTCCAAGCGGTATCATCATACCGCTTGGAAAAAGTGCAATAACACGCGATCAAAAAGTCATATATAAATAATCATGGAACCACTGAAAACGTCATCTTGTCCCGCAAAAACAAGCTGCTATACAGCATCATCAGCAAAAAAATAAAAAAGTTATAGCTCGCGGAATAAACTGATGCAAAAATAATTATTTTTTCTATAAAATTTTTTATTGTGTAAAAAACGCCAAAACATAAAAAAAATATATAAATGAGGTATCGCTGTAATCGTAGTGACCCGAAGAATAAAGCTGCTTTATCAATTTTACCACACACGGAACGGAGGAAAAAAAAAAAAAAAAAAAAAACAATTCCTGAATTGCTGGTTTTTGTTCATTCTGCTTCCACAAAAATCGGAACAGGAAGCGATCAAAAAACGTTATGTGCCCGAATATGGTACCAATAAAAACGTCAGCTCGTCCCGCAAAAAATAAGCCCACAGATAACTCTGTCGGCCGAAATATGGAAAAATTATAGCTCTCAAAATACTGCGATGCAAAAATTTCTTACAAAAAATTATTCCAAAAAAAAAGCATCTTTTAGTGTGTGACAGAAGCTAAACATGAAAAAAGGATGTAAATCTGGTATCGCTGTAATCGCACCGATCCGAGGAATAAAGTCGCCTAATCATTAATACTGCACGAGGAACGGCGCAAAAAAGAAAACCAATTCTTCACCTTTTGTGGATTTGTTCATTGTGCCTCCCAAAGATCGCAGTAAGGCGATCACAGTGGTTCCCCCCACATATGGGGTATCAGCGTACTCAGGACAAAATGCACAATAGCTTTTGGGGTCCTATTTCTCCTGTTACCCTTAGAAAAATAAAAATTTGGGGGCAAAAAGGTCATTTTTGTGGAAAAAAATATGATTTTTTTATTTTCACGGCTCTACGTTATAAACTTCTGTGAAGCCCTTGGGGGTTTCAAAGTGCTCACCACACATCTAGATAAGTTCCTTGGGGGGTCTAGTTTGCAAAATGGGGTCATTTGTGGGGGGTTTCTACTGTTTAGGCACATCAGGGGCTCTCCAAGCGCGACATGACACCCGCAGACCATTCCATCAAAGTCTGCATTTAAAAACGGTGCTCCTTCCCTTCCGATCTCTGCCATGCGTCAAAATAGTGGTTCCCTCCCACATATGGGATATCAGCGTACTCAGGACAAATTGCACAATAACTTTTGGGGTCCTATTTCTCCTGTTACCCTTATAAAAATAAAAATTTGGGGGCAAAAAGGTCATTTTTGTGGAAAAAAATATGATTTTTTTATTTTCACGGCTATACGTTATAAACTTCTGTGAAGCACTTGGGGGTTCAAAGTGCTCACCACACATCTAGATAAGTTCCTTGGGGGTCTAGTTTCCAAAATGGAGTCACTTGTGGGGGGTTTCTACTGTTTAGGCACATCAGGGGCTCTCCAAACGTGACATGACACCCGCAGACCATTCCATCAAAGTCTGCATTTGAAAAATGCGCTCCTTCCCTTTCGAGCTCTGCCATGCGTCAAAATAGTGGTTTACCCCCACATATAGGGTATCAGCGTACTCAGGACAAATTGCACAATAACTTTTGGGGTCCTGTTACCCTTTGCAAAATAACAATTGGGGGTGGAAAGATCATTTTTGTGGAAATGATATGATTTTTTAATTTTACTGCTCTACGTTATAACCTTCTGTGAAGCCCTTGGGGGTTCAAAGCTCTCACCACACATCGAGATAAGTTCCTTGGGGGGTCTAGTTTCCAAAATGGGGTCACTTGTGGGGGGTTTCCACTGTTTAGGCACACAGGGGCTCTCCAAATATGACATGGCGTCCAATCTCAATTCCAGCCAAAAAAGTCAAATGGCGCTGCTTCCCTTCCGAGCTCTGCCATGCGCCCAAATAGTGGTTTACCCCCAACATATGGGGTATCAGAAACTCAGGACTAATTGCACAATAACTTTTGGGGTCCTTTTATCCTTTGGAAAATAAAAATTGGGATTAAAAGATAATTTTTGTGGAAAAAAATATGATTTTTTAATTTTACGGCTCTACGTTATAACCTTCTGTGAAGCCCTTGGGGGTTAAAAGCTCTCACAACACATTTAGATAAGTTCCTTGGGGGGTCCAGTTTCCAAAATAGGGTCAATTGTGGGGGGTTTCCACTGTTTAGGCACACAGGGACTCTCCAAATGCGACATGGCGTCCAATCTCAATTCCAGCCAAAAAAGTCAAATGGCGCTGCTTCCCTTCCGAGCTCTGCCATGCGTCCAAATAGTGGTTTACCCCCACACATGGGGTATTGGTGTACTCTGGAGAAATTGTACAACAAATATTGTGGTTCATTTTCTCCTGATACCCTTGACAAAATTTAAAAAAATTGTGTTGAAAGAAAAATTTTGGGAAAAAAAGTTAAATGTTCATTTTTTCCTTCCACATTGCTTCAATTCTTGTGAAGTACCTAAAGGGTTAATAAACTTCTTGAATGTGGCTTTGAACACGTTGAGGGGTGCAGTTTTTAGAATGGTGTCACTTTTGGGTATTTTCTGTCATATTGACCCCTCAAATTCACTTCAAATGTGAGGTGGCCCCTAAAAAAAATGGTTTTGTAAATTTTGTTGGAAAAATGAGAAATTGCTGGTCAACTTTTAACACTTATAACTTCCTAACAAAAAAAAATTTTGGTTCCAAAATTGTGCTGATGTAAAGTAGACATGTGGGAAATGTTATTTATTAACTAATTTTTGTGACATATCTCTCTGATTTAATGGCATAAAAATTAAAAGTTTGAAAATTGCAAAATTTTCTAAATTTTTGTCATATTTCCGTTTTTTTCAGAAATAAACGCAAGGTATATTGAAGAAATTTTACCACTATCATGAAGTACAATATGTCACGAGAAAACAGTCTCAGAATCGCCAAGATCCGTAGAAGCGTTCCAGAGTTATAACCTCATAAAGAGACAGTGGTCAGAATTGTAAAAATTGGCCTGGTCTTTAACCTACAAAATGGCTTGGTCGTTAAGGGGTTAATAACGATGTGAAATTATACGCCAAAATATTAGCAAACAGAATACAAAAACTCCCAGATCTGATAAACCTAGAACAAGTTGGCTTTGTCAACGGAAGAGAAGCCAAGGATAATGTCATGAGGGCAATCAACGAGATTTATCTAGCAAAACAACACAATATACAAATGTCGATTCTCTCCACAGACGCAGAGAAGCTTTCGATCCCGTTGATTGGTATTTCATGGAACAAGCACTTACAAAATTTGGCTTCCCTCAATTTTATACATAAAATAACTGCCCTATACACAGCACCCTCCGCGAAAATTAAAATTAATAACACACTATCCACCAGCTTAGAGATCAAAAACGGCACAAGGCAAGGTTGCCCCCTATCGCCCCTTTTGTTTATTCTCTCATTAGAGACATTCTTGCAGAAAATATGACAATCCCCTAAGATCAAAAGATTGAAAATCGGCACAGTTGAACACAAATGTTTCTTCAACTCACTCTCCAACTTTAAAATAAACTTCACCAAGTCTAATATCATGCATATTTCTTTATCTCCTGAAAACAGAAACAACTTAACATCACTATCCCCATTTAAAGAACGCCCATCCATTGCATATTTGGGAACCAAACTTAGCTGCTCTCCTTCACGCGTTTTTGATTTAAACTTCAAACCATTGTTTCATTTGGTCGAGTCTACCTTATCAAATTGGAGAGATGTCCCGGTTTCATGGTTCGGTAGAGTCAACCTTATAAAAAGTCCTATACCTTCTCCAAACCCTCCCAATAGACATTCCTCAACAATTTTTTCAAAAGCTCAAAAATATAATTTCAAAATTTATATGGGCAGGTAAAAACCATAGGATAAATCATAAAACCTTGATAAAATCAAGATGTAGAGGAGGTTTGGGTCTCCCTGATTTTGAAAGATATAGATTATCAACCCACTTATCAAGAGTGATTGAGCTGCAGTCCCCTTGTCCCACAAAACTTTGGGTTCCACTTGAGTTGGACGATCTCCATGATGGCTTCTCACACTACCTATGGCCCACCCCATTTAATAGGTTTAAATACAATAATATCATGAACCCGTACACGATGACTACCCTCAGGTTATGGCACAAAACAAATAAAAAAATGAATCTTATTCCAAATATATGCAAAGCAACTCCTATCTTGCATTTGATCCCTAATAATTATAGGTCTCTTAAGAAGAAAATCAGGCTTTCTATTCCCTTTAGAAACATGCCGATTTACTCCTTGGTGTACAAAAACAGATGTATGAGCAAGAACAAGGTCAGCTCACTCACTAAAGACCTTCACTTGAAAGATGAGGAAATTCAGACTCTACAGGAAGTAACCAAACTTTATCTCCCAGACATTTCTACCTCAGCACCTGATCCGCCAATTCTTAAACTGTTTATGAACACAAAAGGAAAGGGAAAAATGACAGCCAAATAAATAAAAATCTAACCCAAACACAGGAGATCCCAGATTTCATAAAAAATGGGAATTAGAACTAAATACAAAATTTCTCCCAGAAGAGATTCATACAATTTTCAAAAACATCCACTTCCTAACGACTTCAGTGAGATTCCAAGAACTTAACTATAAAATCATATCAAGATGGTATAAAACACCTGACATATTGAATAAAATAGACAGCTCAATCTCCCCTCTTTGTTGGAGATGCACCAAAGAGAAGGGTTCTCCGTCTCACATTTGGCTGGAATGCACAAAAATTAAAAGTTTTTTGGAGAAAGTTAGAGAGCATATAAAGAAAACCTTAAACGTAGACATCCCATTAACGTCACGTTTCATTCTATTTAATCTGGATCCTTCAAATTTACACTTTAAAAAAGGCTCACTGATACCGCACCTGCTCAACGCAGCTAAAATAACTATCTGGAAAGATGTAGAGACCCCTACCTGCAAAGAATGGATAAAAGAATCCAACCAAATCAGTATATACGAGAAAATTAGACTTTTAGGATCTAAAAACCTAAAGACTCTAAACGCATGGATAGCCTGGTTGAACGCCTCAGAGGATCACCAAATAAGCACAACCGGTAACGGTAATCCTTAATTTCTGTCTCCCTATAAGTTTCTTTTGTTATTCCTTTTTTTTACATATAGCCTGTTCTGTAATGTTCATGCCTTGATTTGAGTTTGATCTCCCAAATCGCTTAGTTAATCTCTATATTTTAAGCAGGACTTTCTGACTCCCTCCCCTCCTCTTTCCTTCCTGTGTCCCTCCCCATCACTGCCCCTTGTTTTTTAAACTCTTCTTTCAACCCTTTTGGTTTGCAAAACCGCAGCTTTGTAGTGTTATCGCTGTGATTTATTACGAATGTTTTTTCTTTTTTCTCTTCTTTTACTATTTCTGGAAAATATTTACCCTTTTTTCCTTTCCTGGTATATTATTGAAATTTTCTAAATAAAGAATATATATATACAAGAAGAGCGCACACATGAAAAAAAGGTGGCTCGACCATGTCACTGGTCCGACCTATTAATCATCAGAAGCGGACCACCCCATGACAACTGGCAAGTACCAGAGCGCTGCACTACTGAAGGCAGAAAATATTACTTAAAGGGAATGTGTCGCCAGGTTTTTGCTACTGCATTGGAGAGCAGCATGATATAGGGGCAGAGACCTCGATTCCAGCTATGTGTCACTTACTAGGCTGCTTGCTGTAGTTTTTATAAATATAACTATTTTGCTGTAAATCTCCCAGTTCTCTGAATGCTGAGTTCTAAATAGCCGCACCTACAACAATGATCGGCAGCTTTATGTTCATAGGCAGAAAACTGTCAATCAGTTGTGGGGGGGTGAATTATAGAAATCATGAATATGGAGGACAACATGGCAGCAGGTTTCTCCTGCTGATAGAACAGTGATTTTATTGAAACTAGAGCAAGTAGTCCAGTAAGTGACATCACTGGAATCAGGGTCTCTGTCTCTACATTATGCTGCTCTCTGAATAAGCGGCAAAAAATAGTAACAGATTTCCCTTAAGTAACTTTATAACATCCATATAAAATAAAACCACAACTAGCACTTATATCTAAAAGGGTTGTCCAACGCTGCTCACTTCTGCATTGAGAGGTAAGCAGTGGCAGTAACACCGTGGTCACAGGTTCCTGCTGGAATATGTTCACCCTCGGTCGGTACTGTGCATGTGTTCTGATTAGGTCGGGTGTATTATACAGGTGCTTCTCACAAAATTAAAATATCATCAAAAAGTTAATTTATTTCAGTTCTCAAATACAAAAAGTGAAACTCATATATTTATAGAATCATTACACACAGAGTGATCTATTTCACAGTGTTTATTTCTGTTAATGTTGATGATTATGGCTTACAGCCAATGAAAACCCAAAAGTCATTATCTCAGTAAATTAGAATACTTTATAACACCAGCTTGAAAAATGATTTTAAAATCCGAAATTTTGTCCTACTGAAATGTATGTTCAGTAAATGATCAATACTTGGTCGTGGCTCCTTTACCATCAATTACTGCATCAATGCAGCGTGGCATGGAGGTGATCAGCCTGTGGCACTGCTGAGGGGTTATGGAAGCCCAGGTTGCTTTGATAGCAGCCTTCAGCTCGTCTGCATTGTTGGTCTGATGTCTCTCATCTTCCTCTTGACAATACCCCATAGACTCTCTATGGGGTTAAGGTCAGGTGAGTTTGCTGTCAATCAAGCACAGTGATACTTGTGTTTGTAAACCAGGTATTGGTACTTTTAGCAGTGTGGACAGGTGCCAAGTCCTGCTGGAGAATGAAATTTCCATCTCCAAAAATCTTAGTCGGCAGAGGGAAGCATGAAGTGCTCTAAAATTTCCTGGTAGACAGCTGCGCTGACTTTGATCTTGATAAAACACAGTGGACCTACACCAGCAGATGACATGGCTCCGAAACCATCACTGATTCTGGAAACTTCACACTAGACCTTGGAAATCCGAAGTTCCAGAGTCTGGAAGAAGAGTGGAGAGGCCACAATCCAAGCTGCCTGAGGTCTAGTGTGAAGTTTCCACAGTGATGGTTTGGGGAGCCATGTCATCTGCTGGTGTGGGTCCACTGTGCTTTATCAAGACCAAAGTCAGCGCAGCGTCTACCAGGAAATTTTAGAGCACTTCATGCTTCCCTCTGCCGACAAGATTTTTGGAGATGGAAATTTCATTCTCCAGCAGGACTTGGCACCTGTCCACACTGCCAAAAGTACCAATACCTGGTTTACAAACACCAGTATCACTGTGCTTGACTGGCCAGCAAACTCGCCTGACCTTAATCCCATAGAGAATCTATGGGGTATTGTCAAGAGGAAGGTGAGAGACACCAGACCCAATAATGCAGATGAGCTGAAGGCTGCTATCAAAGCAACCTGGCTTCCATAACCCTAGCAGTGCCACAGGCTGATCGCCTCCATGCACGCCGCATTGATGCAGTAATTGATGAAAAGGAGCCCGACCAAGTACTGAGTGCATTTACTGAACATACATTTCAGTAGGCCAACATTACGAATTTTAATATAATTTTTCAAGCTGGTGTTATAAAGTATTCTAATGTACTGAGATAATGACTTTTGGGTTTTCATTGGCTGTAAGCCACATCATCAACATTAACAGTCATAAACACTTGAAACAGATCACTGTGTGTGTAATGACTCTATATAATTATGAGTTTCACTTTTTGTATTGAAGAACTGAAATAAATTAACTTTTTGTGATATTCTAATTTTGTGAGAAGCACTTGTACCTAACGTTTTACAGATCAATCTCGGTCATTAAAGTCTATGGGATCCGGGGGAGACAGATGAAAAATAAGAGATGTGTTTTGTACTTCCGAGCCCCGTCTGGGTTTAATCCATTCTTAATTGATCCATTCTTAAGAGTCAATGGATAAATAAGGCCGTGTGCACACACGCTCCCCGCAGACCACCTTATTTAGTTTGTGTTGTCTTCCAAGCAGAACAATGATCAGGTCACTTTTTTTTTGGACACTTGGCGTCTTTTAAAACTTAAAGGGGGTAAAAGATGATGAAAAGGCGGAACGTGTGAACGGCAGAGGGGCTTTTACATCGCACACGTTCTATCTTCTGAGCATTTTTAAGGCGCCTTCTCAGGCTGCTTGACTGAAAAAAAAGGTCGTCTGCACATGCCCTAAAGGGTCAGATAGTTTACCTGTTGCAGTTTTTAAAAATGGATGCAAAACCCCACCCTGAAAAAACAGATGCAACATGGCTGTAAAATGGATGAAAAACAGTCTAATGCAGCCGTAGGCTGTGGCTATGCGGCGACTATGGCTGCAACGACTGAAGTTCGCTCAGTGCCGATGCTGCAGTGTTAGACACGAGAATGGCGCCACATTTCGACACTTACACTACCGCGAGAAGTTGCAAAAAAACAGGCTTGGTCATATTTTGCGCAACTTGCTTGTAGGTGTCGCATTTTGATCTCAATTAGCGATGAAAGAACGTGCTCGCTTAAGGTGTTATCTAAGCATGCTTGTGTCCTAATAGAGTATTTTCGGCGTGCTCGAAAAAATTGCTCGAGTTCCCCGGCTACATGTCTCGCGGCTGCTTGACAGCTGCAACACATGATAAGATCGCCTAACAAACAGGAAATCCCTGCATGTATTGTAGCTATCGAAAGCCGCAAGACATGCCGCCGCGAGGACTCGAGCATTTTTCTTGAGCACATCGAAAATACTCGATTAGGACACGAGCATGCTCAGATAACACCTAATACAAGCACACTCGCTCATCACTAATCCCAATCACTTCTATAGCGCTACAATGTAGCAGCGGCACCGAGCGAACTCCGGTCGTGAGACGGATCTCTTGGCCAAAGTCACTGTGTAGCCTAATTCTGCCGGATTAACCTCATAAACCATCTTGGCTCCTCCGCTAAACCTCAGGAGGGTGTTCCAGATTCAGCACAGCCGCTAATCCAGAGAGGATATTTACCGGACCGGCTACTCCTGCAAAGGTCCACCTTTCTTCCAAGTCTTCAGCACTCGGAACAATGACTTTAGCTATGGTTTATCGGGAGCTCCTATCCAGGCTGGGCACCTTCTTCCTTAAAGGGGTTGTCGATTTTGGAAAAAAACATTTTCATACACTCCATTAAGGGGTCTCTTATCTTCATCTTTTCACCAGAGGGTCTCGCTCTGGGGGACCGGTCCTGTCCTGTGTCCCATAGGCATCCAATTAGCTTTGAATGTGGACTGTGTAATACTTCATTTGCCCTGTGGTGGCGCAGCAGGGAAACTGAACACTTGGTGTCATGTCTTCCCAAAGCTTACAGATAACAGCAGGAGGTCCGGGCAGGGAGACCATGAGCGATCATCCAATTGTGAGGAGAGCGGAGAACCAGACCATGAAAATCTGGAAGCCTTTAATTTCCACAAAAAAATGCCATTCAGGAAAATCCCTGGCATTACAAATCAGCCCTGATCAGGTGAATGGGTACAAGTTCAAATACCCCCCCAAAAAAATCCCAAAGACAACTCCTAACTTTGGTTGGGCTAGTGAAGGACCAGTCGGGATTGTTTCCTGAAGTCCTACAGAAGGGAAATGTGCACATCGCCTCTCCAGTCTTCATACCAATTCAGAATTTTGGCATAGAAAAAGATGTAAATCGGCTTAATTTTACGCATGAGAAATTGTATAAGTTTTCACCCCTCCATAGAAACTCTCATACTGTAGATAGATATGAAAATAAGTTGCAGTAACTTCATTAACCTGTTGGTGGCACTGTGGTCGCTAATCCAGTAATGAAAAAGGGTCGACGTATAAATAAAACCTGCGAGAAACCGATGTACGGCCGCGGCGCGCGTCTGCAGCGACACATCACATGTGGAAAAACACATTGTCAATAGAACGTTCAGATGTTTTCCCAGAAATGAAATGTGTACACCTGAAATCTGACCGCCCCAGGGCGAATCCGGACAGATCAGGAACAAAACTACATAAAACCAGACAAGAACAGTCTAATATTTTGACTGTAGAATAAATGGCTGAACACAGAGAGGATTTACCGTCCGCTCGAACGTTGTCAGATTTTGCTACTGAATTATCACTATGATCACTATGTGATGTGATGGCAACACAAGGCTGGATTGTGGATCCAACATTCTGCCATACACTGTGAGAGGTTATTTCAGAACATGAAGGAACTGTCCTCACACAGAGCATGATATCGCTGCCCTCATCCCCACAACAAATGAAAAATCTCTGTCTTATATGACCAGATTCTCCTGCTCTGCAAGGCGCTACTCTTTTTTACAGTTTCCCTTCATCTGCCAGCACTATCGGTGCTGGAACTTCCTTTGCATTACTTCCCTACATACTTTACTCCCGCCATTGTTTAATGATTTGCTTGCTCGAAACTGAAAGCCCACTTGTCTGTTATGCCAGTATTTGTCTCTGCCCCTGATCTGTCTTTTTAATGAGACAGTTTCACTTCATCTGCCAGCACTATCAGTGCTAGAACTTCCTTTTCATTAGTTCACTGCATGCTTTGCTCCTACCATTGTCTAATGGTTAGCTTGCTCTGAACTGAAAGCAAACTTCTCTGTTATGCCAGTACTTGTCTCTGCCCCTGATCTCGTCTCTGTCAAACACCTTCCCTCAATCTGTCTTGATGGCAAATTGGACATCAGAGCGACACCTAGTGGTTAACACTTTGAAGTGATTCCCCAGGGGTAAAACAACCATATTATTAAATAAATAGGTAATCTGCAAATCACTATCAAAGGAAATCAATCAGTCTGAAAGTGCGGGGACCACGTACATATCTCACACATTAGAAGTACAAAAAAATGAGTTAAAAGAAATGTGTATCAGAAAATGACCTCTTCCTTGAATTAGGTTTTTGTTTTTTTTGTAAATCTTTTTTTTTTTTTTTTACTATCACTATCTACATTAAAAAAAACAAAACTAAAAAATCTTGCAATCTTCCTACTGGCTACAAGGTCTTATATTGGACTCTTGCCTGCTTAACATGAACATTAGCAGCAATAAACTGACTCAAACCCTATTTGTCCGTACAGAAGTATAAACTAGGCATGCTAAAATCTTGGCAAAGGTCATTGTGAATTGAGGGGGAGGAGGCAGCCATGACGTCCCCTACTGTGAATGTGAAGTTATCTACAGTGTTATGTGTCATTAAAAGCGTATGTGATCGTGGGCGGACAGTGACCCAAGAAGCCACTTCCACCTCCACAGCAGCGTCTGTCAGAGACAGAACAATTGTACTGCAAAGGGCCTGTATACTGTTCATGTACAGTCATGGCCAAAAGTTTTGAGAATGACACAAATATTATATTTTCACATGATCTGCTGCCCTCTGGTTTTTATGTGTGTTTTACAGATGTTTTTATCACAGACAGAAATATAATAATTGCAAACATATGAGTAACAAAAGCTTATATTGACAGTTAGAATGAGTTAATGCAGCAAGTCAATATTTGCAGTGTTGACCCTTCTTCTTCAGGACCTCTGCAATTCTCCCTGGCATGCTCTCAATCAACTTCTGGACCAAATCCTGACTGATAGCAGTCCATTCTTGCACAATCAATGCTTTCATTTTGTCAGAATTTTTAGGTTTTTGTTTGTCCACCCGTCTCTTGATGATTGACCACAAGTTCTCAATGGGATTAAGATCTGGGGAGTTTCCAGGCCATGGACCCAAAATCTCTATGTTTTGTTCCCTGAGCCATTTAGTTATCACCTTTGCTTTATGGCAAGGTGCTCCATTATGCTGGAAAAGGCATTGTTGATCGCCAAACTGCTCTTGGAGGGTTGGGAGAAGTTGCTCTTGGAGGACATTCTGGTACCATTCTTTATTCATGGCTGTGTTTTTAGGCAAGACTGTGAGAGAGCCGATTCCCTTGGCTGAGAAGCAACCCCACACATGAATGGTTTCAGGATGCTGAACAGTTGGCATGAGACAAGACTGGTGGTAGTGCTCACCTTGTCTTCTCCGAATGAGGCGTTTTCCTGATGTCCCAAACAATCGAAAAGGGGATTCATCAGAGAAAATAACTTTACCCCAGTCCTCAGCAGTCCACTGCCTGTACCTTTTGCAGAATATCAGTCTGTCCATGATGTTTTTTCTGGAGAGAAGTGGCTTCTTTGCTGCCCTCCTTGAGACCAGGCCTTGCTCCAAGAGTCTCTGCCTCACAGTGCGTGCAGATGCACTCACACCTGCCTGCTGCCATTCCTGAGCAAGCTCTGCACTGCTGGTAGCCCGATCCCACAGCTGAAACACTTTTAAGAGACGGTCCTGGCGCTTGCTGGTCTTTCTTGGGTGCCCTGGAGCCTTTTTGGCAACAATGGAACCTCTCTCCTTGAAGTTCTTGATGATGCGATAGATTGTTGACTGAGGTGCAATCTTTCTAGCTGTGATACTCTTCCCTGTTAGGCCATTTTTGTGCATTGCAATGATGACTGCACGTGTTTCTTTAGAGATAACCATGGTTAACAGAAGAGAAACAATGATGCCAAGCACCAGCCTCCTTTTAAAGTGTCCAGTGGTGTCATTCTTACTTAATCATGACAGACTGATCTCCAGCCATGTCCTCATCAACACCCACACCTGTGTTAATGGAGCAAGCACTGAAAAGAGGTTAGCTGGTCCTTTTAAGGCAGGGCTGCAATGATGTTGAAATGTGTTTTGGGGATAAAGTTCATTTTCTAGCCAAATATTGACTTTGCAAGTAATTGCTGTTAAGCTGATCACTCTTTATAACATTCTGGA
>JARQOD010000001.1:952148172-952180714 GCA_033576555.1 Oophaga sylvatica | reverse complement strand
ATGTCCCGTTTCATGGTTCGTAGAGTCAACCTTATAAAAAGTCCTATACCTTCTCCAAACCCTCCCAATAGACATTCCTCAACAATTTTTCAAAAGCTCAAAAATATAATTTCAAAATTTATATGGGCAGGTAAAAACCATAGGATAAATCATAAAACCTTGATAAAATCAAGATGTAGAGGAGGTTTGGGTCTCCCTGATTTTGAAAGATATAGATTATCAACCCACTTATCAAGAGTGATTGAGCTGCAGTCCCCTTGTCCCACAAAACTTTGGGTTCCACTTGAGTTGGACGATCTCCATGATGGCTTCTCACACTACCTATGGCCCACCCCATTTAATAGGTTTAAATACAATAATATCATGAACCCGTACACGATGACTACCCTCAGGTTATGGCACAAAACAAATAAAAAAATGAATCTTATTCCAAATATATGCAAAGCAACTCCTATCTTGCATTTGATCCCTAATAATTATAGGTCTCTTAAGAAGAAAATCAGGCTTTCTATTCCCTTTAGAAACATGCCGATTTACTCCTTGGTGTACAAAAACAGATGTATGAGCAAGAACAAGGTCAGCTCACTCACTAAAGACCTTCACTTGAAAGATGAGGAAATTCAGACTCTACAGGAAGTAACCAAACTTTATCTCCCAGACATTTCTACCTCAGCACCTGATCCGCCAATTCTTAAACTGTTTATGAACACAAAAGGAAAGGGAAAAATGACAGCCAAATAAATAAAAATCTAACCCAAACACAGGAGATCCCAGATTTCATAAAAAATGGGAATTAGAACTAAATACAAAATTTCTCCCAGAAGAGATTCATACAATTTTCAAAAACATCCACTTCCTAACGACTTCAGTGAGATTCCAAGAACTTAACTATAAAATCATATCAAGATGGTATAAAACACCTGACATATTGAATAAAATAGACAGCTCAATCTCCCCTCTTTGTTGGAGATGCACCAAAGAGAAGGGTTCTCCGTCTCACATTTGGCTGGAATGCACAAAAATTAAAAGTTTTTGGAGAAAGTTAGAGAGCATATAAAGAAAACCTTAAACGTAGACATCCCATTAACGTCACGTTTCATTCTATTTAATCTGGATCCTTCAAATTTACACTTTAAAAAAGGCTCACTGATACCGCACCTGCTCAACGCAGCTAAAATAACTATCTGGAAAGATGTAGAGACCCCTACCTGCAAAGAATGGATAAAAGAATCCAACCAAATCAGTATATACGAGAAAATTAGACTTTTAGGATCTAAAAACCTAAAGACTCTAAACGCATGGATAGCCTGGTTGAACGCCTCAGAGGATCACCAAATAAGCACAACCGGTAACGGTAATCCTTAATTTCTGTCTCCCTATAAGTTTCTTTTGTTATTCCTTTTTTTTACATATAGCCTGTTCTGTAATGTTCATGCCTTGATTTGAGTTTGATCTCCCAAATCGCTTAGTTAATCTCTATATTTTAAGCAGGACTTTCTGACTCCCTCCCCTCCTCTTTCCTTCCTGTGTCCCTCCCCATCACTGCCCCTTGTTTTTAAACTCTTCTTTCAACCCTTTTGGTTTGCAAAACCGCAGCTTTGTAGTGTTATCGCTGTGATTTATTACGAATGTTTTTTCTTTTTTCTTTCTTTTACTATTTCTGGAAAATATTTACCCTTTTTTCCTTTCCTGGTATATTATTGAAATTTTCTAAATAAAGAATATATATATACAAGAAGAGCGCACACATGAAAAAAAGGTGGCTCGACCATGTCACTGGTCCGACCTATTAATCATCAGAAGCGGACCACCCCATGACAACTGGCAAGTACCAGAGCGCTGCACTACTGAAGGCAGAAAATATTACTTAAAGGGAATGTGTCGCCAGGTTTTTGCTACTGCATTGGAGAGCAGCATGATATAGGGGCAGAGACCTCGATTCCAGCTATGTGTCACTTACTAGGCTGCTTGCTGTAGTTTTTATAAATATAACTATTTTGCTGTAAATCTCCCAGTTCTCTGAATGCTGAGTTCTAAATAGCCGCACCTACAACAATGATCGGCAGCTTTATGTTCATAGGCAGAAAACTGTCAATCAGTTGTGGGGGGGTGAATTATAGAAATCATGAATATGGAGGACAACATGGCAGCAGGTTTCTCCTGCTGATAGAACAGTGATTTTATTGAAACTAGAGCAAGTAGTCCAGTAAGTGACATCACTGGAATCAGGGTCTCTGTCTCTACATTATGCTGCTCTCTGAATAAGCGGCAAAAAATAGTAACAGATTTCCCTTAAGTAACTTTATAACATCCATATAAAATAAAACCACAACTAGCACTTATATCTAAAAGGGTTGTCCAACGCTGCTCACTTCTGCATTGAGAGGTAAGCAGTGGCAGTAACACCGTGGTCACAGGTTCCTGCTGGAATATGTTCACCCTCGGTCGGTACTGTGCATGTGTTCTGATTAGGTCGGGTGTATTATACAGGTGCTTCTCACAAAATTAAAATATCATCAAAAAGTTAATTTATTTCAGTTCTCAAATACAAAAAGTGAAACTCATATATTATATAGATCATTACACACAGAGTGATTATTTCACGTGTTTATTTCTGTTAATGTTGATGATTATGGCTTACAGCCAATGAAAACCCAAAAGTCATTATCTCAGTAAATTAGAATACTTTATAACACCAGCTTGAAAAATGATTTTAAAATCCGAAATTTGTCCTACTGAAATGTATGTTCAGTAAATGTCAATACTTGGTCGTGGCTCCTTTACCATCAATTACTGCATCAATGCAGCGTGGCATGGAGGTGATCAGCCTGTGGCACTGCTGAGGGGTTATGGAAGCCCAGGTTGCTTTGATAGCAGCCTTCAGCTCGTCTGCATTGTTGGTTCTGATGTCTCTCATCTTCCTCTTGACAATACCCCATAGACTCTCTATGGGGTTAAGGTCAGGTGAGTTTGCTGTCAATCAAGCACAGTGATACTGTTGTTTGTAAACCAGGTATTGGTACTTTTAGCAGTGTGGACAGGTGCCAAGTCCTGCTGGAGAATGAAATTTCCATCTCCAAAAATCTTATCGGCAGAGGGAAGCATGAGGTGCTCTAAAATTTCCTGGTAGACAGCTGCGCTGACTTTGATCTTGATAAAACACAGTGGACCTACACCAGCAGATGACATGGCTCCGAAACCATCACTGATTCTGGAAACTTCACACTAGACCTTGGAAATCCGAAGTTCCAGAGTCTGGAAGAAGAGTGGAGAGGCCACAATCCAAGCTGCCTGAGGTCTAGTGTGAAGTTTCCACAGTGATGGTTTGGGGAGCCATGTCATCTGCTGGTGTGGGTCCACTGTGCTTTATCAAGACCAAAGTCAGCGCAGCTGTCTACCAGGAAATTTTAGAGCACTTCATGCTTCCCTCTGCCGACAAGATTTTTGGAGATGGAAATTTCATTCTCCAGCAGGACTTGGCACCTGTCCACACTGCCAAAAGTACCAATACCTGGTTTACAAACACCAGTATCACTGTGCTTGACTGGCCAGCAAACTCGCCTGACCTTAATCCCATAGAGAATCTATGGGGTATTGTCAAGAGGAAGGTGAGAGACACCAGACCCAATAATGCAGATGAGCTGAAGGCTGCTATCAAAGCAACCTGGCTTCCATAACCCTCAGCAGTGCCACAGGCTGATCGCCTCCATGTCACGCCGCATTGATGCAGTAATTGATGAAAAAGGAGCCCGACCAAGTACTGAGTGCATTTACTGAACATACATTTCAGTAGGCCAACATTACGAATTTTAATATAATTTTTCAAGCTGGTGTTATAAAGTATTCTAATGTACTGAGATAATGACTTTTGGGTTTTCATTGGCTGTAAGCCATAATCATCAACATTAACAGTCATAAACACTTGAAACAGATCACTGTGTGTGTAATGACTCTATATAATTATGAGTTTCACTTTTTGTATTGAAGAACTGAAATAAATTAACTTTTTGATGATATTCTAATTTTGTGAGAAGCACTTGTACCTAACGTTTTACAGATCAATCTCGGTCATTAAAGTCTATGGATCCGGGGGAGACAGATGAAAAATAAGAGATGTGTTTTGTACTTCCGAGCCCCGTCTGGGTTTAATCCATTCTTAATTGATCCATTCTTAAGAGTCAATGGATAAATAAGGCCGTGTGCACACACGCTCCCCGCAGACCACCTTATTTAGTTTGTGTTGTCTTCCAAGCAGAACAATGATCAGGTCACTTTTTTTTTGGACACTTGGCGTCTTTTAAAACTTAAAGGGGGTAAAAGATGATGAAAAGGCGGAACGTGTGAACGGCAGAGGGGCTTTTACATCGCACACGTTCTATCTTCTGAGCATTTTTAAGGCGCCTTCTCAGGCTGCTTGACTGAAAAAAAAGGTCGTCTGCACATGCCCTAAAGGGTCAGATAGTTTACCTGTTGCAGTTTTTAAAAATGGATGCAAAACCCCACCCTGAAAAAACAGATGCAACATGGCTGTAAAATGGATGAAAAACAGTCTAATGCAGCCGTAGGCTGTGGCTATGCGGCGACTATGGCTGCAACGACTGAAGTTCGCTCAGTGCCGATGCTGCAGTGTTAGACACGAGAATGGCGCCACATTTCGACACTTACACTACCGCGAGAAGTTGCAAAAAAACAGGCTTGGTCATATTTTGCGCAACTTGCTTGTAGGTGTCGCATTTTGATCTCAATTAGCGATGAAAGAACGTGCTCGCTTAAGGTGTTATCTAAGCATGCTTGTGTCCTAATAGAGTATTTTCGGCGTGCTCGAAAAAATTGCTCGAGTTCCCCGGCTACATGTCTCGCGGCTGCTTGACAGCTGCAACACATGATAAGATCGCCTAACAAACAGGAAATCCCTGCATGTATTGTAGCTATCGAAAGCCGCAAGACATGCCGCCGCGAGGACTCGAGCATTTTTCTTGAGCACATCGAAAATACTCGATTAGGACACGAGCATGCTCAGATAACACCTAATACAAGCACACTCGCTCATCACTAATCCCAATCACTTCTATAGCGCTACAATGTAGCAGCGGCACCGAGCGAACTCCGGTCGTGAGACGGATCTCTTGGCCAAAGTCACTGTGTAGCCTAATTCTGCCGGATTAACCTCATAAACCATCTTGGCTCCTCCGCTAAACCTCAGGAGGGTGTTCCAGATTCAGCACAGCCGCTAATCCAGAGAGGATATTTACCGGACCGGCTACTCCTGCAAAGGTCCACCTTTCTTCCAAGTCTTCAGCACTCGGAACAATGACTTTAGCTATGGTTTATCGGGAGTCCTATCCAGGCTGGGCACCTTCTTCCTTAAAGGGGTTGTCGATTTTGGAAAAAAACATTTTCATACACTCCATTAAGGGTCTCTTATCTTCATCTTTTCACCAGAGGGTCTCGCTCTGGGGGACCGGTCCTGTCCTGTGTCCCATAGGCATCCAATTAGCTTTGAATGTGGACTGTGTAATACTTCATTTGCCCTGTGGTGGCGCAGCAGGGAAACTGAACACTTGGTGTCATGTCTTCCCAAAGCTTACAGATAACAGCAGGAGGTCCGGGCAGGGAGACCATGAGCGATCATCCAATTGTGAGGAGAGCGGAGAACCAGACCATGAAAATCTGGAAGCCTTTAATTTCCACAAAAAAATGCCATTCAGGAAAATCCCTGGCATTACAAATCAGCCCTGATCAGGTGAATGGGTACAAGTTCAAATACCCCCCCAAAAAAATCCCAAAGACAACTCCTAACTTTGGTTGGGCTAGTGAAGGACCAGTCGGGATTGTTTCCTGAAGTCCTACAGAAGGGAAATGTGCACATCGCCTCTCCAGTCTTCATACCAATTCAGAATTTTGGCATAGAAAAAGATGTAAATCGGCTTAATTTTACGCATGAGAAATTGTATAAGTTTTCACCCCTCCATAGAAACTCTCATACTGTAGATAGATATGAAAATAAGTTGCAGTAACTTCATTAACCTGTTGGTGGCACTGTGGTCGCTAATCCAGTAATGAAAAAGGGTCGACGTATAAATAAAACCTGCGAGAAACCGATGTACGGCCGCGGCGCGCGTCTGCAGCGACACATCACATGTGGAAAAACACATTGTCAATAGAACGTTCAGATGTTTTCCCAGAAATGAAATGTGTACACCTGAAATCTGACCGCCCCAGGGCGAATCCGGACAGATCAGGAACAAAACTACATAAAACCAGACAAGAACAGTCTAATATTTTGACTGTAGAATAAATGGCTGAACACAGAGAGGATTTACCGTCCGCTCGAACGTTGTCAGATTTTGCTACTGAATTATCACTATGATCACTATGTGATGTGATGGCAACACAAGGCTGGATTGTGGATCCAACATTCTGCCATACACTGTGAGAGGTTATTTCAGAACATGAAGGAACTGTCCTCACACAGAGCATGATATCGCTGCCCTCATCCCCACAACAAATGAAAAATCTCTGTCTTATATGACCAGATTCTCCTGCTCTGCAAGGCGCTACTCTTTTTTACAGTTTCCCTTCATCTGCCAGCACTATCGGTGCTGGAACTTCCTTTGCATTACTTCCCTACATACTTTACTCCCGCCATTGTTTAATGATTTGCTTGCTCGAAACTGAAAGCCCACTTGTCTGTTATGCCAGTATTTGTCTCTGCCCCTGATCTGTCTTTTTAATGAGACAGTTTCACTTCATCTGCCAGCACTATCAGTGCTAGAACTTCCTTTTCATTAGTTCACTGCATGCTTTGCTCCTACCATTGTCTAATGGTTAGCTTGCTCTGAACTGAAAGCAAACTTCTCTGTTATGCCAGTACTTGTCTCTGCCCCTGATCTCGTCTCTGTCAAACACCTTCCCTCAATCTGTCTTGATGGCAAATTGGACATCAGAGCGACACCTAGTGGTTAACACTTTGAAGTGATTCCCCAGGGGTAAAACAACCATATTATTAAATAAATAGGTAATCTGCAAATCACTATCAAAGGAAATCAATCAGTCTGAAAGTGCGGGGACCACGTACATATCTCACACATTAGAAGTACAAAAAAATGAGTTAAAAGAAATGTGTATCAGAAAATGACCTCTTCCTTGAATTAGGTTTTTGTTTTTTTTGTAAATCTTTTTTTTTTTTTTTACTATCACTATCTACATTAAAAAAAACAAAACTAAAAAATCTTGCAATCTTCCTACTGGCTACAAGGTCTTATATTGGACTCTTGCCTGCTTAACATGAACATTAGCAGCAATAAACTGACTCAAACCCTATTTGTCCGTACAGAAGTATAAACTAGGCATGCTAAAATCTTGGCAAAGGTCATTGTGAATTGAGGGGGAGGAGGCAGCCATGACGTCCCCTACTGTGAATGTGAAGTTATCTACAGTGTTATGTGTCATTAAAAGCGTATGTGATCGTGGGCGGACAGTGACCCAAGAAGCCACTTCCACCTCCACAGCAGCGTCTGTCAGAGACAGAACAATTGTACTGCAAAGGGCCTGTATACTGTTCATGTACAGTCATGGCCAAAAGTTTTGAGAATGACACAAATATTATATTTTCACATGATCTGCTGCCCTCTGGTTTTTATGTGTGTTTTACAGATGTTTTTATCACAGACAGAAATATAATAATTGCAAACATATGAGTAACAAAAGCTTATATTGACAGTTAGAATGAGTTAATGCAGCAAGTCAATATTTGCAGTGTTGACCCTTCTTCTTCAGGACCTCTGCAATTCTCCCTGGCATGCTCTCAATCAACTTCTGGACCAAATCCTGACTGATAGCAGTCCATTCTTGCACAATCAATGCTTTCATTTTGTCAGAATTTTTAGGTTTTTGTTTGTCCACCCGTCTCTTGATGATTGACCACAAGTTCTCAATGGGATTAAGATCTGGGGAGTTTCCAGGCCATGGACCCAAAATCTCTATGTTTTGTTCCCTGAGCCATTTAGTTATCACCTTTGCTTTATGGCAAGGTGCTCCATTATGCTGGAAAAGGCATTGTTGATCGCCAAACTGCTCTTGGAGGGTTGGGAGAAGTTGCTCTTGGAGGACATTCTGGTACCATTCTTTATTCATGGCTGTGTTTTTAGGCAAGACTGTGAGAGAGCCGATTCCCTTGGCTGAGAAGCAACCCCACACATGAATGGTTTCAGGATGCTGAACAGTTGGCATGAGACAAGACTGGTGGTAGTGCTCACCTTGTCTTCTCCGAATGAGGCGTTTTCCTGATGTCCCAAACAATCGAAAAGGGGATTCATCAGAGAAAATAACTTTACCCCAGTCCTCAGCAGTCCACTGCCTGTACCTTTTGCAGAATATCAGTCTGTCCATGATGTTTTTTCTGGAGAGAAGTGGCTTCTTTGCTGCCCTCCTTGAGACCAGGCCTTGCTCCAAGAGTCTCTGCCTCACAGTGCGTGCAGATGCACTCACACCTGCCTGCTGCCATTCCTGAGCAAGCTCTGCACTGCTGGTAGCCCGATCCCACAGCTGAAACACTTTTAAGAGACGGTCCTGGCGCTTGCTGGTCTTTCTTGGGTGCCCTGGAGCCTTTTTGGCAACAATGGAACCTCTCTCCTTGAAGTTCTTGATGATGCGATAGATTGTTGACTGAGGTGCAATCTTTCTAGCTGTGATACTCTTCCCTGTTAGGCCATTTTTGTGCATTGCAATGATGACTGCACGTGTTTCTTTAGAGATAACCATGGTTAACAGAAGAGAAACAATGATGCCAAGCACCAGCCTCCTTTTAAAGTGTCCAGTGGTGTCATTCTTACTTAATCATGACAGACTGATCTCCAGCCATGTCCTCATCAACACCCACACCTGTGTTAATGGAGCAAGCACTGAAAAGAGGTTAGCTGGTCCTTTTAAGGCAGGGCTGCAATGATGTTGAAATGTGTTTTGGGGGATAAAGTTCATTTTCTAGCCAAATATTGACTTTGCAAGTAATTGCTGTTAAGCTGATCACTCTTTATAACATTCTGGAGTATATGCAAATTGTCATTAGAAAAAGTGAAGCAGTAGACTTTGTAAAAATTAATATTTGTGTCATTCTCAAAACTTTTGGCCATGACTGTACAAGGCCCCTTTCTGTCTGTGATGATAATGAGACTGCTGAAGAGTCTTCTGTAAAGATCAGGACGTGTAAGTCCAATATCAGGTCTGGAGGCCAGTGTGAAATTTTTTTTTTGTTTTAACGATATGTGAAAAATTATTTAAAATTTCACATAAAAAGTTTTCGTGAAAAAATACATCATTTATTTTTTGCCATTTTGAGAAATCCGTTAAACTCTTCCCTATAAAAGTCAAAGACTAAAACCTCCCAAAATAAAATGAATTATGGAAGCACGTTTCCAGCTTGCAACCTTTAGTCTATTCTTAGTAGGACTGGATGACAAATAAATGTGGCTAATTGCAGCGGGCAGTGTTTTTGCACGTGTTTATAGAACGTACAGGCTAGATTAAGATCTGAAAGCGCCGAATCGTAAAAAGTTATCTATCATTTTAGCAATTAAATGCTTTATACGTATAATTTTCTTGATTAGCGTTCCAAGCCCAACACGTGAAATTCTTCTGCTTGTATAAATAAGCTGACAAGGACATTTTGGTTTTCCTTATTTTCCCTCCTCGCGGTCTGAGCGAGAAGGTGGAGAAGCATTTCCCAGAATCACTGGAATACGCTCCGGCCGGGAAACAGCTACCAGTATCGCCCGATACGTCCCCTTCCTCCGCACGCCCGTTACTCGGATTTACTGTGAGTGGAGAATAGTTTTTTAACTACTGGAAAACACCTGTTGGAGCTGGTGAGAGCGCGGCGTCCATTGTACCCGCATCTACTTACGTCTAATATTGGGACTGCACCTGTCGCTGCATCCGACAAGGAAAATCTATTTCTACCTTGACAAACTATCAACGAGTATAATTTGGTGCTTAACCGTCCCCGTTCTGTAAGGAGATGGTACTTGGCTACGACATGGCGGAAAAAAATCAGATATAGCAACAAAGTACATGTCTGTCAACCAAGGCTGCTAAACATTGCATTCATAGGGATCTGTCACCTCTCCGGTCGTCTCTTTTCGTAAATACAGTGGCTTGAAAAAGTATTCACCCCCCCTTGACATTTTTTTGTGTTTTGCTACCTCCCAACCTGGAATTTCACTGTTTTTTCTATTGCTTGCCGCAACTGTGAACATTGGGTTTTGTTTTGCTTATGAAGCAAACAACAAATAGGACAAAATAACTGAAAACTTCAGTGTGCATAACTATTCACCTCCATGACGTCAATACTTCGTAGAGCCTCCTTCTGCGGCAATTACAGCTGCTAGTTGCTTTGGATAAGTCTCTGAGCTTTCCACATCTTGCCACTGGGAGTTTCGCACATTCCTCAAGGCAAACCTTTTCCACTTAGTTGGTTTCCTCTGGTGAACAACAATCTTCAAGTCTGCCACAGATTCTCAACTGGATTAAGGTTTGGGCTTTGACTAGGCCACTCCAATACATTTACACGTTTCCCCGTAAACCTCTCGAATGTTGCTTTAGCACTATGCTTTGGGCAATTGTCTTGTTGAAAGTGAACCTCTGTACAGTCTCAAATCACTGATTGAAGCAGGTTTTGTTCAAGAATATCCCTGTATTTCGCACCATCCAGCTTCCCCTCGACTTAGACCTTTTTCACTGTCTCTGCTGCCAAAAAACATTCCTACAGCATGACCACCACCGTGTTTCACTGTGGGGATGGTGTTCTTTAGGTAATGAGTTGTATCAGTTTGGCGCCAGATAAATCGTTTACCTTGGTGGCTGAAAAAATTCAATGATTGGCTCATCTGACCACAGCACCTTCCTCCATACAGTTGGAGAATCTCCCATGAGCCTTACAATTTTTGTCTGTAAGTAAAGGCTTTTTTATTCCCACTCTTCCATAAAGGCCACCAATATTGAATGTATAGCTTGTTGTGGTCGTATGGACAGATACTCCAGTCTCTGCTTGGGAACTCTGCAGCTATTGCCTTTGGACTCTGTGTTGCCTCTCTGATTAATACCCTCTTTGGTCAGGCAGAGAGTTTTGGTAGGCGGTCCTCTCTTGGCAGGTTTGTTGTAGTACCATGTTCTTTCCATTTGATGATAATGGATTTGATGGTGCTCCGGAGGAACCTCAGAGATTGGATATATTTTTTCTAACCCAACCCTGACTTGTACTTCTGAACAACTATGTCCTTGACTTGTTTGGAGACTTCCTTGGTCTTCATGGGGTTATTTGGTTAATGGTGTTACAGCCTCTGTGGCCTTTCAGAAAAGGTGTGTATATACTGACAGCCATGTGACACTTAGGAAGTCTACTTGTATGCAATCTTCCACTAATCATGTCACTTATGAAGATAATTTATTGCTCCAGATATTTTTAGGGGCTTCATAGCAAAAGAGGTGAATACATATGCACATGCCAATTTTTAGTTATTAAGCCCATAAATTTCATTTTTGACTAGATTTTTATCACTTCACCAACTTGGACTACTTAGTACTGAAGCATCACACACAAATAAGATTACAAAAATATTTAAACAGGTTGTAATGAAACTATGTAAAAAGCCAATGGGAGTGATTACTTTTGCAAGCCACTCTACTTTTATTCCCCTCAAATAAAAATTTCTAATACATCATTACTTACTTTTTTAGGAAAGTGCTGTCACGAAATTTATGAAGAAGCGGTCAATTGGTCATTACCATTCCCTCTGTAAATTAGGTGTGCTCCTACACAGTGAGATGTCACGGTCTAATTCCCCTACTGACAAAGAAGGAATAACAGAGGAACGCCACAGAGCAGAAGTGCAAGAAAAGACGCTTCGGCATTATCTTCTGTAAATGCAAAGAGTTACCAAAACAGACATGTGTCCTGTTTAAAGTACAGTGCCTTGCAAAAGTATTCGGCCCCCTGGAACTTTTCAACCGTTTCCCACATATCATGCTTCAAACATAAAGATACCAAATGTTAATTTCTGGTGAAGAATCGACAACAAGTGGGACACAATTGTGAAGTGAACGAAATTTATTGGTTATTTTAAATTTTTGTGGAAATACATAAACTGAAAAGTGGGGCGTGCAATATTATTCGGCCGCTTTACTTTCAGTGCAGCAAACTCACTCCAGAAGTTCATTGTGGATCTCTGGATGATTGAATGTTGCCCTAAATGACCAACGATGATAAATATAATCCACCTGTGTGTAATCAAGTCTCCGTATAAATGCACCTGCTCTGTGATAGTCTCAGTGTTCTGTTTGAAGCACAGAGAGCATCATGAAGACCAAGAAAAACAACGGGTCCGTGATACTGTTGTGGAGAAGTTTTAAGCTGGATTTGGATACAAAATGATTTTCAAAACTTTAAACATCCCAAGGAGCACTGTGCAAGTGATCATATTGAAATGGAAGGAGTATCATACCACTGCAAATCTACCAAGACCCGGCCGTCCCTCTAAACTTTCATCTCAAACAAGGAGAAGACCGATCAGAGATGCAGCCAAGAGGACCATGATCACTCTGGATGAACTGCAGAGATCTACAGCTGAGGTGGGACAGTCTGTCCATAGGACAACAATCAGTCGCACGCTGCACAAATCTGGCCTTTATGGAAGAGTGGCAAGAAGAAAGCCATTTCTCAAAGATATATTAAAAAAGTGTTGTTTAAAGTTTGCAATAAGCCACCTGGGAGACACATCAAACATGTGGAAGAAGGTGCTCTGGTCAGATGAAACCAAAATCAAACTTTTTGGCAACAATGCCAAACGATGTTTGGCGTAAAGGCAACACAGCTCATCACCCTGAACACACCATCCCCACTGTCAAACATGGTGGTGGCAGCATCATGGTTTGGGCCTACTTTTCTTCAGCAAATACAGGGAAGATGGTTAAAATTGATGGGAAGATGAATGGAGCCAAATACAGGACCATTCTTGAAGAAAACCTGTTGGAGTCTGCAAAAGACCTGAGACTGGGATGGAGATTTGTCTTCCAACAAGACAATGATCCCAAACATAAAGCAAAATCTACAATGAAATGGTTCACAAATAAACGTATCCAGGTGTTAGAATGGCCAAGTCAAAGTCCAAACCTGAATCCCATCGAGAATCTGTGGAAAGAGCTGAAAACTGCTGTTCACAAACGATCTCCATCCAACCTCACTGAGCTATAGCTGTTTGCCAAGGAAGAATGGGCAAGAATTTCAGTCTCTCGATGTACAAAACTGATATAGACAGACCCCAAGCGACTTGCAGCTGTTATCGCAGCAAAAGGTGGCGCAACAAAGTATGAAGTTAAAGGGGCTGAATAATATTGCATGCCCCACTTTTCAGTTTTTGTATTTCCACAAAAATTTTAAATAACCAATACATTTCGTTCAGCTTCACAACTGTGTCCCACTTGTTGTTGATTCTTCACCAAAAATGTACATTTGGTATCTTTATGTGTGAAGCATGATATGTGGGAAAAGATTGAAAAGTTCCAGGGAGCCGAATACTTTCGCAAAGCACTGTATATCGGGGCTGTTTCATTAAAGGCGTTATCCAGGACTATTTCATTTTTTTTACCAGGGGCTTAAGAAATGACATGCAGGCAGTTGCTAACTACCTGCCTGTTGTGCCACAGACTGCTCCTGCAGGCGATTCAGCAGCTTTTGCTGACCTCACGTCGACAGTTCGGCAGCTTCTCTTCCGCTCTGCTGATGTCATGCTGATTGATAGGCGACATCCCGCTGACAGAGCAGCGCAGAAGAAGAAGAGCTGATCTGTTGACATGGAGCAGCTGTATCACTGACCGCTCTGTGCCAGGATCGGGCAGAACAGGAAGATAGTTGCCGCTGTTCACAACTTCCTGCCAGTTACTTTTTAGGTGCACAGTGAAAAAAAATAATACATAGTCCTGGACAACCCCTTTAATTATAGCTTTCTTTACATAATAGTGCCCAATTAAAGGTAAAGTTTTGTACCAGGTATGGCAGCTTTCCACTTTTGGTATGGAAGGACAACTTTTTATTTTTATATCTTAAATGCTTAAATTTTAAAGGGCTTCTTATTTTGAAAATTGGCAAATTGTAATTGAACCTCTCCGCCCCCCCCAAAAAAAAACCAACATACTTTCCTATCAGGACTCCATTGACCGCTGCAGCCAATTAGCCAGTGATTGTCTGTAGCGGACACGTGAGCAAGAATAAAGAGCTGGGATACTGTGTGGCCTATCAAAGAGGACACGGCCTGTAGTTCCTATCTGTCCATTTTATTTTAAGTTCACCATGGTCACATTCTGAAAATTAAAAAGTGCAGTGGACAAACCCTTTAAATGTGATGAATTATTGGTTAGCCATAAAAATGTAATCTTAAAGGCAGAGAAATTACAGAAAGCCAAAACTGAAACAGGAATATGAGATTCTAGATCCACCACTTCATTCATGAGAACGTCTTTTCCGCATTTGAGCGACCATTGGGATGTACTGGTAAGAATTGGAAATGAGAGGAGTTTTTGCCAAGTGTAAGAATATAAAAGGCGATTCACTACTTGTATTCTGCAGATAGGAGAATCTTATTTAGCCGTCTCTTCTCAGTCTTCTGCTCTCGAGATAGCAAAAGGTTTTAAAGCTAGAACAAAAGTCACAATGATGAATTCCTGGAATAACTCTCCTGCCTTACAGGACACATTTCTTCCATTTTTGCTGACTTGATCACCTTGGGTTTGATACCGGGATCATACATGTGGACGTGTTGCTGACACATAGTGGATGTTTGGTAGCTGTTCAATGCGATGTTGGTGTTCTCCAAATGAAATGAGGTTTTCACATTGAAGGACCCAGAGACTAATCGTTACAATTGTGGGTTATGTGCATGAAACCTGGTCATGGAGACCAGTTCTGCACCACTTGCAATATTTCTGCCCATGGATAGCGATTGGGAGCCTAGTGAGAAGCCGGAAACCCCTGTACACAGGGACGTATATACAGGATCTAGTCCTGCAGATCCATGAGCAGCATTGTTTTAGGAAAAGATTTTGACTTCTCTCTATGCCTTTTTAAGCTCTCATGTATACGATTAGGATCTGATCTGCTGTACTCGGCAGCGGCCACTACACAATGAATAGAGCTGTGGGGTGCAGGTTCCAAGGCTGCATGTGTCCGCTGTCGGAGTTTATAATGGATTCTCTGAGGATGTGCTGTGTGTGGGACCCCCACCATGCTTATGTTGATTATCTAACCTAAGGATATCAATGTTATAAGCCAGTGAACCATTTTAATGGAGCAGCATTGCAGTCTTGTCAGGAGGCAGGGGTCCCACTGTGTAGCAGAGTAAAGGGGACAAAGCACTGTGGGGAGCACAGGATCGGTCAGGTTCTCAAAAGTCAGGATCCTACTGATAAAGTGATGGCTTATCCTATAATATCCATTAATTCTCTTTAAAAGGAACCAGTCTGGAAGATAATACTGGTGCTTTGGTTTTGCAGTAATCAGATCAGCTTTACATAAGAAAATGGGGCCTTGAAGCCACACAAAATTTTTCCTGAAAGTGTTTTTGGGGGTGTAAAAACAAAAAACTTTGCAGTTTACTTAATTTAGAACCCTTCCTGTTCTCCAGAAAGGAGGATTGTTTTAGACCTATAGTCTACTGTTGTCTAGGTTAACAGCCACTTCTGCAGTCTAATCAGAGGTGGACAGTTTTCGAGCACCTGCAAGCTCTTTTCTCTGCTTTGGAGCTGGCTGGATCACAGATTTTGGCTAGCTTTAGTCCCCCTGCACTCCTCCAATGTTGCAGGATAGGAACTGTTAATCATCATGAGCGCACTGCTACCCGGCAAGCATAAACCCGAGAGGCATAGTAGCTGTGCACTCCTGAAGAAAAAAGTGGTGCGCACGCTGCTTGACACAGTGATGTCCATGCGGCGGTGTCTGATGCTGCTGCTCAACATCATATTCAAGTGGATGATCACTGGCTGCAATACCAGAAACAACCACCGGGACTGCTGTGTTGACAACAGGGGTGTAGGGGCTGTGGCACTACGCAAGCGCTGCAGATTTTTTTTATACTAATTAAGGGTGTACTGGAGCTCAGATGACACATGACACAATGATGATACTAAAATAGCTTTACACATTATAACATGGAGGGGCGTAAATACTGCATCCCACCCCTCATAAAATAGTTGTCACAGCTTTTGTCTTGTACGTACTGTATCTGTAAATGCCTTTCGTTCTCTTCATAAGTGATTTCTACCATAATACCCTATAAAATTAATCTCCGCCGCGATGACAATGAAGCGCGCAGAGGCGCACTGACATTGTCTGTACCGAGCGAGCGAAAGGAAATCTAAGAGCCGACTACAGGAGCCAGAACAAAGCAAGAATTTCTCTTGATGGATTAGCGAATGTCTATGAAAATACCGCCACATTGCTGAGCGCTGCAGCTGATTTGGACTCTTGGCTATTACTGGACTTGGCGTTCAGCAGTTTCCTAGAGCCATGAACTCCCTAAATCGCCTCTAAATATAGATAAATTTATCAAAGGCTCAATTGGAAACTTCAAAAACATTTTAAATAGACACCAGGAGACGCGTTTGTAGTTTAAAGGTCATATTTATTAGGAGATTAAGAGTTGTATTATTCCGGGGCTATAAATACAGCGCAGCTGACTTTCCTCGCAGTCAGACTTACGGACGGCCAATAACAATTCATTTTGTGGATACCCTGGTCCGTTTGTTCCAAGAAAAGTTTGCTCCATAAGACTTGGATTTTGGCTTTGGAATCCTCTTCTCGTCAAGCTCGTAACTCCATCCTGTAAAAATGAGATAGAACCAGGCCTTGATTAGATGTAAACACTGGGAACAGAAACTAAACATAGAAAATTACCGGCAAGCGACATTTTTTCATTCTCACGTGGCCGTGCAGTGGTATCAGGCATCAAAGGGACGGGTTATACACCAGACGTAAAGATGGGAGGTGAGCAAGAGCAGGGATAGGAGGAAAATGGTTGGATTCTGCTTTTTATACAGCCCGACCTTCTGGATGAAGCGCCCGTGTAGAAGGACACGCAAATATGAATGGTAAATTTTACAAATAAGACATTTTTACTAAAACTTTGCACTTCAATTCTATTTAAATAGGCTGTCCACTTTACTATTGATGATCTATCCTTAGGATAGCTCAACAATGTCTGATCAGCCGGGTTCCGACACCCGGCACCCCTGCCGATCAGCTGTTCTTGAGGCTGACATCGGTAGCCCCCGGCCCGAAATGCCCACTTCCAATTGGGTACAGCACAGCCACGTCACATTCAAATCAATAGGAGGCGGATGTGCAGTACCCGGACCCCACACCAGGTACTGCACATTTACTATTCTTTTTAAACTATTTTTCAGACATTTTTTTGGTCCCTCCAATAATATATATCCGTAAAAGTCCCAACATTAAAAGATAGCAATCCAAAGTGATCGGCATTCCACTGGTAATGGTGGTAAACGTGGAAAAATAGATGAAATCAAGGTCCTGTACTCACACATAGTTTTTTTCTTTTATTGAAAAAAAATGGACACGTTACAGCTCACCCAAAAAAGTCATCGGCATACTGCTAATGAAAGCTTTGGCTGGGCTGAAACGCGTCCAATTTCGTTGAATAAAAGAAAAAAAAAACCTATATGTGACTACAGGGATCTTCTTGATTTCACAAACTTTAAAATATAATATTATTAATCCTGCACAGTGAGTAAATAAAAAATACAAAATCACAACCCTCAAAATAAGTGGATTAAAAAAGCAAAACAAATAATCATATGTATCCCAAAATTGTCTTTCAAGTTTCCATTTGTGGACTTGCATTGATTTTTTCTTTTTAATTTGGTGAACCATTTATTATATGGGTTAGTAATGGAGGCTTGCGACAAACTCCTCTTCATTACTAATACGAGGGCTTGATGTCAACTGACAGTACACAACTGACATCAACCCCAAAAACCACTTCACCGATTGCCAACAAACCAGGGCAATTGGGAAGAGTCGGGCAAAGCTCCAGAAATGGTGCATTTAATGTGATGCGCCACTTCCGGGATGGCTGTGGTCTGGGAAGGACCAGATAAGTATGGACCTTCCCAGCCTTTTAATAACAGCTCTCAGCTGTCTGTTTTACCTTTGCTGGTTATCAAAAAAAGGGAGGACTCCACATAATAAGAAAATAAATAATTTAAAAAAATTAGGTTAAACTAGGCACAACACTCTTTAGTGCTACATAAAAGGCACTATAGGGTGAAACTTTATAATATGTAAGGGGCTATGAAATTACATATCTGCAGGATATCTATCTCTAATATATTTCTATTATCTATCAAGCTACATCTTTAGATTTTGTGTCTGTATACGTGTTTAAGTGTTATACTCTTTGCTTTGTGTTTCAACCAACTTTTTTTTGAGACAAAAAATGCGCATCAAAAATGCATAAAAATGCATATAAACAACGCATGCAAAAACGCTAGGAAAAAAACAAATAAACTAAGGTGCTGAATGGTATGACAAAATTCTGCGGCGTCAAAAACTCAACAAACACTGATGGTGGCAATGTACCCTTATTGTACTAGAGGCAAAATAAAGTTTCCATGTAATTATCTACACTGCTCAAAAAAATAAAGGGAACACTTAAACAATAGAATATAACTCGAAGTAAATCAAATTTCTGTGAAATCAAACTGCCCACTTAGGAAGCAACACTGATTGACAATCAATTTCACATGCTGTTGTGCAAATGGAATAGACAACAGATGGAAATTATTGGCAATTATCAAGACACACTCAATCAATAAAGGAGTGGTTCTGCAGGTGGGGACCACATACCACATCTCAGTACCAATGCTTTCTGGCTGATGTTTTGGTCACTTTTGCATGTTGGTTGCGCTTTCACACTTGTGGTAGCATGAGACGGACTCTACAACCCACACAAGTGGCTCAGGTAGTGCAGCTCATCCAGGATGGCACAGCAATGCGAGCTGTGGCAAGAAGGCTTGTTGTGTCTGTCATCGTAGTTTCCAGAGGCTGAAGGCACTACCAGGAAACAGGCCAGTACACCAGGAGACGTGGAGGGGGCCGTAGGAGGGCAACAACCCAGCAGCAGGACCGGTACCCCTGCCTTTGTGCAAGGAGGAACAGGAGGAGCACTGCCAGAGCCCTGCAAAATGACCTTCAGCAGGTCACAAATGTGCATGTGTCTGCACAAACGGTTAGAAACCGACTCCATGAAGATGGTCTGAGTGCCCGTCATCCACAGATGGGGGTTGTGCTCACAGCCAACACCGTGCAGGACGCTTTGCATTTGCCACAGAACAATAGGATTGGCAAATTCGCCACTGGCGCCCTGTGCTCTTCACAGATGAAAGCAGGTTCACACTGAGCACATGTGACACGTTGCACCACAGACTATCCAGGAGTTGGCGGATGCTTTAGTCTAAAGGGTATGCCACACTAAGCGAGATCGCTAGTGAGATCGCTAACGAGATCGCACCTGCGTCACCATTTATGACGCAGTAGCGATCTCGTTAGCAACTTTAGCTGTGTGTGACATGTAGCAGCGATGTGGCCCCTGCTGAGAAGTCACTGATCGCTCATGAACGTTCTGAGCCGTTTTTTGGTCGTTGGTGTCCGCTGGTGAGCCTGAATCGCTGAGCGTGACACCCTTTATGAACGACTTCACCAGCATCGCAGGTGGGACTAGGTTTTCCCAACGACCGCAGAGGTCGTTATACAGATCGCTGATGAGATGTGTTTGGAATCACAGATCGCTGATGAGATGTGTTTGGAATCACACAGCTAAGTCTCTAACGAGATCGCTACTGTGTCATAAATGGTGACGCAGTAGTGATCTCGTTAGCGATCTTGCTTAGTGTGGCATACCCTTAAGTCTTGGATGAGATCCCTCAGGAGACCATTCGCCGCCTCATCAGGAGCATGCCCAGGTGTTGTAGGGAGGTCATACAGGCACGTGGAGACCACACACATTACTGAGCATCATTTTGACTTGTTTTAAGGACATTACATTCCACTTTAATTTTGTGGGTGACTCCAAATCCAGGCCTCCATTGGTTAATAAATTTGATTTCCATTGATGATTTTTGTGTGATTTTGTTGACAGCACATTCAACTTTGTACAGAACAAAGTATTCAATGAGAATATTTCATTCATTTAGATCTAGGATGTGTTATTTGAGTGTTCCCTATTTTTTCGAGCAGTATGTATATATATACACAGTATATATACAAACACACAACACAAAATTTTTGGGGATTTTTTTGATGGCGAAAAATTGCAAATTTGATCAGTTTTTCTTTTCTGCGTTTATATTTTAAAAGGGGGAAAAAGTGAAGCAACTGAACCTTTTAGACAATAAATATATATATACACATTGGGTGTATATATATATATATATATATATATATATAATTATATCTATATTATATCTTGTATATAAAATATAGATATACATCTATATATACATACAAAAACCATATATATACCATATAATAAGAATATATGTGTGTGTATAGCTATGTATATATATATATATATATATATATATATATATATAATATATAAAAAACGCAATACATTTATATATTTTTTTTTACATCATTTTTTAGTTCCCTTAAGGGATTTGCACCTGCGATCAGTTGATCTATTATAGTATATACTGCTGTATACTGTATATAGTGCAATACCGCAGGATTGCAGTATATGAAGAGATTGGCCAATGGTGGAGTTTCGCAGAAGGACCAATATGGCATATATGGGGCCCTCCAGCAGACCTCCAGCTGACACGGTAACTCGTTGACTTCCCGCAATCGTGGGCTCCAACACAACCCCTTACGTGCTGCTTCCAGATATTGATAGCGGCACTTAAATGGTTCCAACGACAGCGATCGGAGCCAACTCCACTTGGTGCAGTTCTAGGTAGATGGCGGCTGTGTAACACAATGAGTATCTGCCTAGTATGAAGCAGTCTCATCTCCTGTGCGGGCTTCATACTTTCCAAGATCATAAAAAGTTAGAGGGGCTGTCCACTACTTTTATATTGATGACGGATCCTTAGGACAGGTCATTGGTATAGGATCTGTGGGGCCACCACCCCCACGATATGTTATCTCCTACAGCAGCACTTGGTGTAAACCGTATAGACAGCAGAACACCGCAGCGCCATCGCATCGTTCAGTTGCCGCTGCCAGGAAATGCATTTCAGCTTCTATTGAACAGGAGCTCTGTGCACTGTTCACACCTGGCTGCTGCTGGTGATCGTTGGCAGAGCCAAGTGTTGGAAAAGTAGTAGAAAACTACTTCCAATGCATGTATTTTGGACTCTGAATTATTTTTGCAGGTGGGTTTCATAGAAAATTGGCTTTTACAGGCTTGTTGTTTCAATGCATTTTGCTGGCTCCAGAATGAATTAACTGCAGAGTTGGAAATTATTTCATCTGCCTTTTATGGCCATATCAAATTTGAGCCGATCTTTGCAGTGGCCATAAATCAGCTGAGCGAGGTTCAGAAAAAGACAGAAAAAAGTTCCAAACTCCTAGTCATAACATGCTCACTGACGGTATCTCAGTTAACTTTTTCTGCCAGTGAAAATTCAGTGAAAGGTCCTATTAAATTTACTCTGTGGTCATTCTGAAAGTAAACACCCACTGCCAAATTTCTCCAAACACAACAGCCGATTGCTGAAGGTCCCAGAATCAGGGGACACTCTACAACCTGCTTATTGTCACTGTGTCCATAACAAGTAGACATTGTGGAGAATCCCCTTAAGGCATACA
This sequence comes from Oophaga sylvatica, assembly GCA_033576555.1. Classification (NCBI taxonomy): domain Eukaryota; kingdom Metazoa; phylum Chordata; class Amphibia; order Anura; family Dendrobatidae; genus Oophaga; species Oophaga sylvatica. The sequence continues at coordinate 952,158,840 of JARQOD010000001.1, read as the reverse complement.
ACATCACAAGTCATTTGGCACCAAAACAAAAGCTGAAGAATGGCAAAATTAAGATGCCAATGCGAATGACGAGGCTCAATAGCGTTACTCACCGTTCTTTTCAGCAAACGCAATGGCATCTTCTTTATAGGTGAATGACAGAACCATGTTAGACAAGGGGTCAGCGCTACAAAACAAAGTACAGAATTAAAAGCTGTGTTCAGTGTCATTATCCCATCTATTATTTATAAGGCGTAGAGGACAGAAGCGTGTGGTCTCCTGAGAGCACGCGGCTGCGAAGGAGGGCAAGCAACCGAGAAGGAGGAGCACGCAACCGCGAAGGAGGGAATGCAACTGAGAAGGAGAGAACGGAACCGAGAAGGACGGCACGCAGGAGAGAAGGAGGGGCACGCATCCGAGAAGGACAGGCACGTAACCGCGAAAGAGGGCATGCAACCGCGAAGGAGGGCACGCAACCGAGAAGGAGGGGCACGCAACTGCGAAGGAGGGAACGCAACCGCGAAGGAGGGAACGCAACCGCGAAGGAGGGAACGGAACCGAGAAGGACGGCACGCAGCCGAGAAGGAGGGCATGCAACCGAGGAGGGCACGCAACCGCGAAGGAGGGCAAGCATCCAAGAAGGAGGGGCACGCAACTGAGGAGGGGCACGCAACCGAGAAGGAGAGCACGCATCCGAGAAGGAGAGGCACGCAATCGCGAAGGAGGGCATTCAGCCGCAAAGGAGGGGCACGCAACCGCGAAGGGAACGCAACCACGAAGGAGGGAACGCAACCACGAAAGAGGGAACACAACCGAGGAGGAGGGCATGCATCCGAGAAGAAGAGGCACATAACCGCGAAGGAAAGGCATGCAGCCACGAAGGAGGGGCACGCAACCGCGAAGGAAAGGCACGCAACCGCAAGGAGGGCATGCAGCCGCGAAGGAGGGCACGCATCGGGGAGGCACGCAGCGAGAAGGAGGGCACGCAGCCGCGAAGGAGGGCACACAGCCACAAAGGAGGGACACAGCCACAAAGGAGGGCACACAGCCATGAAGGAGGGCACACAGCCACGAATGAGGGCACACATGCACAAGGAGGGCACACATCCACAAGTAGGGCACACATCCACGAGAAGGGCACACATCCACGAGAAGGGCACACATCCATGAGAAGGACACACATCCACGAGAAGGACACACATCCACGAGAAGGGCACACATCCACGAGAAGGGCACACATCCACGATGGAGGACACACATCCACGAAGGAGGGCACACATCCACGAAGGAGGGCACATATCCACGAGGAGGGCACAGCTTTATGCTTCCACCCACTCTGACACAGGAGCCACGAGAAAACCTGTCACTTCTCGTTTCAGAAGCAGCTGTCAGTTTTGTACCATAGCTTGTTGTGTAACTATAGCCCAAGAGGTTTATAACTTATTATTATTGGGGTTCTCCATTTCAGACAATCTCTAGGGGGCTCTATTGCCAGCTCTTACCCTCACCTCTCAGGGAAAAATAAAAAGGATTTTTCAAAATGAGAACAAACAAATGATCTGTGCTACCCTAGCCCGCCTTCCAAGTTAATACTCTGTGGCAGCCATTCCAAGGTGGCGAGAACTTCCTCATGCGGAATTGTTATGAATGTTTTAGAAATGAATTCTGAGCAGAAGCTCCCTCTGGTGGTTACAAACAGTACTGAACCATTCAATGAGGATTGGCAATCAGGAATTACAGACTGGCTGGATATAAGGGAGGTTTCCCCATCATGGTTTCTGGTGATCAATTGTTCCTGTCTCAACGTTGTTTCCTGGTTCACTTGGAAGCTTGCTGAGTCTTGCCTCTTCTCCTGCTCTCAGATAAGATATTTTCTGTTTTTTGTTTTTGTGCTTGCCATTTGCATTTTTCTCTGCATTTCTGTGAGGTTGGCCAGGTTCCCCCTCCCCGGGGGGCTTGGGCCCCTCTCGGGCCACTGTTGTTTGTTCATTTGCCTTTTCCAGTTTTTTCAGTGGCTGCGGCTGAGTTTTGTTACACCAGAGAACTAATTTAGGTGGTAGAGGTCGTGTGATCTCAGGTGTTTTTGCAATTAGTAGCGTTGGCTTTTTTTTTAGGGTTTTTTGGATTGCAGTAAGCAACCTTCCTATCCGTTTCTGTCTAGGCAGATTGGGCCCCAACGTTTGCTCATACTATTTTCTGTCTGTGTCTGTATTTCTTCTTGTCTGGCCGCCATTGCATCTTTGGGGGCTTCCTATGTTCTTTGGGGATCTGCTCCGGGGCAGATAGCTTTCCTCTTTCTATGTTTAGGTGTAGTTATCTTCTCAGGCTGTGACGAGGCGTCTAGGACCAACGTAGGAACGCTCCACGGCTGCCTTCAGTTGTGGTGGTTAGTCAGGGTACTGCAATCCAGTAGATTTCAACCTCTCTGGTGTATTGCCGTTTTTGCCTGTTCTCCTCAGCTACCAAAACATAACAGTATCACCGGCCAAACTGAAAATTGTATGGTACTTACAGAAGGGAAAAATAGTGTGGAAACAAAAAAGGTTGTCAGAGTTGTCAGAGATTTTTTTTTTTTTTTCTGTTTGTTGCATTTTTTCCCTCTTTTTCTCTGGGTGCTTAGGAGGATTTTTTTTTTCTCAATGGAGTTTGCACAGTTGTCTGGCCGTGTGGATCAGCTTGCCACTGAGGTTCGGAGTATTGCTACCTTTCTTGCTAGGTTGCCAGTTGTGGAACCCAGGATCCCCATGCCAGAATTTGTTTTTGGGGGATCGAGCTAAATTTCTGAATTTCAAAAATAACTAAGTTGTTTTTTGCCTTAAAACCTAAGTCTCAGGGAACGCAGCACAGCAGGTTCAAATTGTCATCTCTCTCCTGCGCGGCGATCCTCAGGATTGGGCTTTTTCCCTGACACCTGGGGACCCTGTTTTGAGTAATGTTGATGCATTTTTTCTGGCTCTGGGGTTACTGTACGATGAACCTAATTTCACTGATCAAGCTGAAAAAACCTTGTTGGCATTAAATCAGGGGCTTGAGGATGCTGAATTATACTGTCAGAAATTCCAAAAGTGGGCAGTCCTGACCAAATGGAATGATGATGCTTTGGCAGCCCTTTTTCGGAAGGGTCTGTCCGAGAATGTAAAAGATGTTATGGTGGGTTTCCCTGCTCCCCCTGGTCTCAATGATTCTATGTCATTGGCGATTCAAATTGACAGACGTTTGCGTGAGCGTAGAAGTATGCGTGGAATAGTGTTGCCTTGTGAGCCAGCTTCTGAACCCATGCAGTGTGATAGAGTGGCTTCTAGGGCACAGAGTCATGAGTTTCAAAAACGCAATGGGTTATGTTTCTACTGTGGTGATGCCTCTCATGCTATTTCAGTCTGCCCTAAGCGGGGAAGACGTTTTGCACGCTCAGTTGTCTTGGGTAGTATTCAGACTAAATTTCTGTTGACTGTTACCCTGATTTGCTCCCTGTCCACATTTTCTGCTCAGGCTTTTGTTGATTCGGGAGCAGCTATTAAGCTGATGGATTTTGATTTTGCTAAACGTTGTGGGTTTCCCTTGATGCCCCTACGGAAGTCTATTCCCCTACTGGGGATTGATTCTACCCCTTTGGCGGAGAATAAACCCCAGTTTTCTACTGAGGTGATAATGAGGGTTGAACCTGATCATCAGGAGAGTTGCAAATTTTTGGTGTTGTATAATCTGCATGACATTATTGTACTAGGTTTCCCTTGGTTACAGTCTCATAATCCTGTTTTGGATTGGAAATCTGTGTCTGTAACCAGTTGGGGCTGCCAATGTGTTAATGCCAACACTCCTGTTTTTTCTGCCTCTCCCCAGGCTCAAGATGTTCCTGACTTTTTGACTGATTTTTCTGATGTGTTTAGCGAAAGTAAATCTGCATCCTTGCCCCCCCATAGGAGCTATGACTGCGCTATTGAATTAGTGCCTGGTAGTAAATTCACTAAAGGTCGCCTTTTTAACTTGTCTGTACCTGAACATGACGCTATGCGGTCTTATATCAAGGAGTCATTGGAGAAGGGTCATATCAGACCATCCTCTTCACCCTTGGGTGCCGGTTTTTTCTTTGTGGCCAAAAAGGATGGTTCATTAAGGCCGTGTATTGATTATCGTCTCTTGAACAATATCACTGTGAAATATCAATATCCGTTACCCTTGATTTCTGACCTGTTTTCCAGGGTGAAAAGTGCTACTTGGTTTACCAAGCTTGACCTCAGGGGGGCGTATAACCTTATTCGCATTAAGCACGGGGATGAATGGAAACGGCGTTTAATACCCCAGAGGGGCATTTTGAGTACCTAGTGATGCCCTTTGGGCTCACTAATGCTCCTTCCGTCTTCCAGTCCTTCATGAATGACATTTTCAGGGATTTTGTGGATAAATTTCTGATTGTTTATTTGGATGATATCTTGATTTTTTCCAATGACTGGGACTCTCATGTGAAACATGTTCGGACTGTGTTCCAGATTTTGAGAGAGAATGCTCTGTATGTGAAGGGATCAAAGTGTCTTTTTGGCGTACAGAGGATCTCATTTCTGGGATTCATTTTGTCTCCATCTGTTATTGAAATGGACCCGGTCAAGGTTCAGGCCATCTGTGATTGGGTTCAACCTACTTCATTAAAGGCTCTTCAGAGATTTTTGGGTTTTGCCAATTTTTATCGTAAATTTATTGGTAATTTCTCTGTTGTTGTTAAACCATTGACTGATTTGACCAAAAAGGGTTCTGATGTGGTGAATTGGCCTCCTGAGGCAGTCTCTGCGTTTCAGGAACTTAAACAGAGATTCACTTCTGCTCCTGTTCTACGGCAGCCTTATGTTTCTCTGCCATTTCAGGTGGAGGTTGATGCCTCTGAAATTGGGGCAGGTGCCGTTTTGTCCCAAAGAGATCCTGAGACCTCTAAAAGTAACCCTTGTGCTTTTTTCTCTCGAAAATTTTCTCCAACGGAACGTAATTATGACGTGGGTAATCGGGAGTTATTGGCCATGAAGTGGGCTTTTGAAGAGTGGAGACATTGGCTGGAGGGAGCCAAACATCAGGTGGTGGTCCTCACGGACCATAAGAATCTGGTTTATCTGGAATCAGCCAAGCGACTTTATCCTAGACAGGCCAGGTGGGCCTTGTTTTTCACACGTTTTAATTTTGTGGTTTCCTTTCTTCCTGGCACTAAGAATGTTAAGGCGGATGCCCTCTCGAGGAGTTTCCTTGCGGACTCTCCTGAGTTATCTGATCCTGCTGTTATTTTGAAAGAGGGTGTAGTTCTTTCCGCCATCTCGCCCAATTTGAGACTGGCTCTGGAAGGGTGTCAGGAGGATAAACCTGAGCGCTGCCCTGTTGGGAAATTGTTTGTCCCAGACCAGTGGAAGAAGAGTGTGATGTCTGAGATTCATTGTTCCGCATTGGCCGGTCATCCCGGAATTTTTGGTACCAGAGACTTGGTGAGTCGGTCCTTTTGGTGGCCTACTTTGTCTCGTGACATCAGGGAGTTTGTGCAGTCCTGTGGGACTTGCTCTCGCTCCAAGCCTTGCTCTCGCTCTAGTGGTTTGTTGATGCCATTGCCTGTGCCCAAGAGACCATGGACCCATATCTCTATGGATTTTATTTCCGACCTCCCTGTTTCTCAGAGAATGACCGTTATCAGGGTGATTTGTGATAGGTTTTCCAAGATGATGGTGCCTTTGTTCCTTCAGCACGTGGTTCGGTTACACGGCATTCCTGAGAACATTGTGTCTGACAGAGGAGTCCAGTTTGTTTCCAGATTTTGGAGGACTTTTTGTTCTAAACTTGGTGTTCAATTGTCCTTCTCCTCTGCTTTTCATCCTCAGACCAATGGACAAACAGAGAACAAACCAGACATTGGAGACTTATCTGAGATGCTTTGTGTCTGCTGATCAAGATGACTGGGTCTCTTTTTTGCCTTTGGCTGAGTTTGCTCTTAATAATAGGGCAAGCTCTGCCACTTTGATGTCTCCATTTTTCTGCAATTTTGGATTTCACCCTCGATTTTCTTCGGGACAGACGGAGGCTTCTGTCTGTCCGGGTGTTGACTCTGTTGTGGAGCGTATGCAGCAGATTTGGGACCAGGTAGTGGAGAGGTTATGGTCAGGAGGACAATTCTTGGGTGTTTGCTTCGGACGTCCATGCTAGGAGACTGATCCGTGCGTATCACAGAGCACATCCTGACCGACCTGGTTGCACAAATGAGGGTTCGGTGACCCCTCCTCAAGGGGGGGGTACTGTTATGAATGTTTTAGAAATGAATTTTGAGCAGAAGCTCCCTCTGGTGGTTACAAACAGTACTGAACCATTCAATGAGGATTGGCAATCAGGAATTATAGACTGGCTGGATATAAGGGAGGTTTCCCCCATCATGGTTGCCGGTGATCAATTGTTCCTGTCTCAACGTTGTTTCCTGGTTCACTTGGAAGCTTGCTGAGTCTTGCCTCTTCTCCTGCTCTCAGATAAGATATTTTCTGTTTTTTGTTTTTGTGCTTGCCATTTGCATTTTTCTCTGCATTTCTGTGAGGTTGGCCAGGTTCCCCTCCCCGGGGGGCTTGGGCCCCTCTCGGTTCCTCTGGGGTCACTGTTTGTTCATTTGCCTTTTCCAGTTTTTTCAGTGGCTGCGGTTGAGTTTCGTTACACCAGAGAACTAATTTAGGTGGTAGAGGTCGTGTGATCTCAGGTGTTTTTGCAATTAGTAGCGTTGGCTTTTTTTTAGGGTTTTTTGGATTGCAGTAAGTAACCTTCCTATCTGTTTCTGTCTAGGCAGATTGGGCCCCAACGTTTGCTCATACTATTTTCTGTCTGTGTCTGTATTTCCTCTTGTCTGGCCGCCATTGCATCTTTGGGGGCTTCCTATGTTCTTTGGGGATCTGCTCCGGGGCAGATAGCTTTCCTCTTTCTATCTTTAGGTGTAGTTATCCTCTCAGGCTGTGACGAGGCGTCTAGGACCAACGTAGGAACGCTCCACGGCTGCCTTTAGTTGTGGTGGTTAGTCAGGGTACTGCAATCCAGTAGATTCCAACCTCTCTGGTGTATTGCCGTTTTTGCCTGCTCTCCTCAGCTACCAAAACATAACACGGAATACAAATTGCACAATCCGTGGCTCTTCTGGCGTTTACAAGGCCGCCATGACACAATGACGTATGTCAAGGAGTCTAGTGGTCCAAAGAGGAGCTCAGGATGTGGACATTCGCATGACGGGTAAATAAGTTCTTGCTGCCCTGCTTTTGCTGTACCGAAGTGAACGCGGGGACTGGGTAGGATGAATCTTTTTGCTCATTTCTAGCAAAGGATCATCTCAAATAACAAAATAAGTACAATTTACCTCCTGAAGGCTCTGCTGCTTCCGCTAGAAGTCAGCTGCATCCACTCACATGACCATCGTGGTCAGTCCCTAGCCTCAGTGGTCAGGTGCAATCCATATAAACACCACAACTAAGGTAAGTGACAACAGTGGCTAAGGTGACGGATGTACGGGAAATTATCACTTCTGAGACTTTCAGAGCAGCAGCACAGGAGCAGCAGGGACTTTAAGGAGGGTTATGAAATGTTTCAATTTCTCCTGGGCGAGTTTTAAAAATACAGAAAATTTAGTATTCATCGAGTAATCTGGGCAACACAGGACAGGTCCTAAGAGACGCTCTTCGTAACTGCTCCTCGCTCTGGCCAAGAAACATTGATTCTGATATCGTACTCAGGTTAATGAAAACTGGACGACCCCTTTGAAATTAGCCAATAATATCCGATGAGTAGAGGTCCAACTTCCAGCACCACCAACGCAGAAGGGGCCTTTTGAATGTCCCCTTTATTCTTTACCCTGGCACTTGGATGTGGCCATGCCTAGATGAATTCACCAAGGTCCCATTCAAGTAACGGGTCCATCAAATGTTTTACTCCAAATTTATTCTACTGTTCCCTGGACTGCTGTATGATCTAACTCACGGAAAGTCCAGCAATATGTCTGTCCTCACGATCACGTCTTTATCTCACACATCTCCAGAGACACAAGGGACCTCCAGTGTTTATTAGGACTAGTAACGTTCTCGCATTCTGGAGATTACGAGGAGGAAAATGACCAAATTTGGCTTTGTGAATGTCTACATGAGCGGCCAGGTTGATTCGACTGTTAGCGGCTCCGATGTTTATTATAAGAGTGTAATTACACAGTTAATCTTCTGTAACATATTTCTCTCACCAACAACATATGTCGCACAGAGCTCCGAAACATGAAGAGGTATACACAAGCCAGCGAGCTGCTAACCATGTGTATACATTCTCCGTGAAAGCCCCACAAAGGGTGGGATGGGCGCAGAGGGTCACAATTCTCGAGAAACCCTAAGCTTACACTGCGGGACTACCTGCGCTAAGACGATAAGGAGAACATCGCCGCTTCTGACGCTCAAGAGTAAACATCAAATGATTAAAGTCAGGAAAGTCAGGAAAGTATCAGAAGAACAGATTGTAGATTCTGCTTTATTACCGAAAAGGCAGAGCTACTTTTGTCCACTGGCTTGTAGGATAAACAAAAACATCATATTTTTTCTAATTCTGAACCACTCTATAACCCCTTCCAGACTGGACAATTTTTCATTTTTGTACTTTAGTTTCTTTCCTCTTTCCAAGTGCCATAACTTTTTGTCGAACAGCCATGAGACGTGCAGGCGCGGGGACTCGATCAGATTTTGCACAAAGCTCTGAACTTTGGTTTGTGCTTCCGAGATTTGTAACCAATTTATATTTCCTTGAATAGGAGCTGTGTTAGGGCTGATTTTTTGCGTGGCACATTGATGGCATTACAGATAAAATTTTGGGTTATATATGACTTTTTCATCGCTTTTTATTGCATTTCTTGTGCAAGAAGTTTGGCAGCCGATAAAAATGGCAATTCTGGAGCTTAGCTTTATTTTTGTCTTTGCGTCATTTCATCAATTTGAGGATGAAAATAAGAACAATACTAAAATAATGTGGTTGCATAAATGTGAACACCCTCTAATAATTGGGGATGTGGTTGTGCTCAGAATTTGCTGATCACATTTATACTCACGTTACATAGTAGTCAGTACACGGCTGCCATCATTTACAGGGATTCTTATTAACCCCATATAAAAGGTCAGCTTACAACACAGCAAAGGGTTCTCAATGGTTAAACTCATCAGTCAGGAGTAAGGTACAAAAAAAAAATTCTAAGGCATTAGATATGCCATGGTACACATGCGATGGTACACTATGAATACGTCATCAAGAAGTGGCTTAACTGAACTGGGTGTCCTTCAAAAATTGATGAAAAGACAAGAAGAAAGTTGTTCTAGGATGCTGCCAAGAGGCCTACAGCAAAATTAAAGGAGCTGCAGGAATTTCTGGAAAGCACTGGTTGTGTACTGCATGTGACAACAATCTCACAAAGTCTTCATATGTATGGCCTTAAGGGTGGAGTGGCAAGACAAACAAAAACATACAAGCCTGGCTGTGTTTTGGCAAAAGCTACATGCCAAAAGCAAGTGGGAAAACGTGTTAAGGTCTGATAAGACCAAGGTGGAACTTTTTGGCAATATTTCCAAAAGGTATGTTTGGCACAAAACCAACACTGCGCATCACTAAAAGAACACCATACAGAGTTCCTCTTTGAGCAGTGCTGGCGCACACGCACTGGCATGCGTCTCACTGCCTGGAAACAGGAAGAGGAATCACCAAATGTCGGGCAGTAGGCGTGTCATGCGCCACCAATGTGATCAGCACGATACAGCTATCATTTCACAAACGATTGACTCTTAAGATCCCACAGCCTCATGTTATGCCATTGGCTTTGATACACTATAAAAATCCACATAGCTCCCCTTTCCCCTTACATATGCCCCCTGAAGAAGCAAAGTGAAACGCACGTTGGGTGTTAGGAACACTCCAGTCAGGCGATCCTCCTTTTTTCCATAGATATGTAACTGTTAATTTACTGTTCTATTTTCTCCTATATGGTATTAATTGGTTGGGCTTATTTTTACATAAGTTGTTATACAGTCTAATACATGGATGCAGTGGAACAATGGGTTGGAGTGTATACTATATACTACATATTACTAGCACCATTCTGACCATCTATTCCCACCCACTCTCCCCTGTATCTAACAAACCTTTAAACATTTACCATATTTAATTTTGAATATGATATTTTGTATTTTACAAACTCGTATTTGCTTTTATAACTACCGTATGTCAACTTCTGCTGTGATCTGCATAACATCTCTTTCCATGAGGTTGTAGAAATGTGTACTAACATACTTTATATAGTCTGATGCAGTAGTGCTCCTGAAGTTTTCTTGCCTTTTATGTGTATATTATTCTGTTTCAATTTTTAATATTTTTGAATAAATACATGTTTTTACAGCTGTGCTCAAAAGTTTACATACCCGGCAGAATTTTTGCTTTCTTTGCCTTTTGTCAGAGAATATGAATGATAACACCAAAACTTTTCTCCACTCATGGTTAGTTGTTGGGTGAAGCCATTTATTGTCAAACTACTGTGTTTTCTCTTTTTAAATCATAATGACAACCAAAAACATCCAAATGACCCTGATCTTTTAATACCGTGTATTGCCCCCTCTAACATCAATGACAGCGTGCAGTCTTTTGTGGTAGTTGTGGATGAGGTTATTTTCTCAGATGGTAAAGCTG
>JARQOD010000001.1:952135656-952148072 GCA_033576555.1 Oophaga sylvatica | reverse complement strand
TAGTAGCCGGACCTCTGGCAGCTCGCAGAGTGGCAATGACTTCGGCTGAAAAACCTTGACGGGTCAAGATTTCGGTCTCAAGAGCCACGCCGTCAAAAGCAGAGACTTCAGGTCCGGGTGACGAACGGGCCCTTGGGTTAACAGGTCCGGGCGAAGAGGGAGTGGAAGTGGAGGTGCTGCCAAAAGCTACACCAGTGTCGAGAACCACGTCCTCCTTGGCCAATCTGGGGCTATCAACATAGCCGGGACTCTCTCCAGTCTGATCCGACGCAACACCAGAGGAAGTAAGAATATCGGCGGGAACACATAGATTAGCTCGAATTGGTCCCAAGGCCAAGGAGCCACCAGAGCATCCACCGCCACAGCCTTCGGGTCCTTGTACCTGGACATGAACGTCGGTAACTTGGCATTGAACCTGGATGCCATCAAATCCACTTGGGGAGTTCCCCAACGGGAGCACAGCAGTGCAAAAATTTCCGGATGAAGACTCCATTCTCCGGGATCCATATTTTCGCGACTGAGGAAGTCCGCTGTGATATTCTGAACTCCTGGAATGTGAATTGCAGAGATGGCTGGCACTCTGGCCTCGGCCCATACCAGAATTCGAGACACTTCCATCATGAGCCTGAAGCTCCTCGTCCCATCTTGATGGTTGATATACGCGACCGCCGTCGCGTTGTCTGTCTGCACTCGGACTGGTAGACCGCTTAAAGGGACCGTCCAGTGTTGGAGGCAAAGGAAAATTGCCCTCAATTCCAGGATGTTGATCGGCAGGACAAACTCTTTCAACGACCATACTCCCTGAATCCAGAGATCGTTCCAGACACCCCCCCAGCCCGTCAGGCTGGCATCGGTGGTTATGATCGACCACCTCGGAGGAAGAAAGGACTTCCCCAGGGATAACGCTTCCGGACGTAACCACCATTCTAGAGACTCTCTCACCCTGTGGGAGATGATGACACTGCAATCCAGTGAAAACTGCGATCGATCCCAACGGTTCAAGATGAACATTTGGAGAGCCATGGAATGAAACTGGGCAAACGGAAATGCTTCCATTGACGCCACCATCAAACCCAGAAGGCGCATACACCTTCGAAGGGACATTGCTGTCGCAGACTTCATAACCTGTACATGACGAAGAAGACTCGCTTGCTTGTCTGGAGGCAGAGATACCACTGCTCGTACCGTGTCGAAATGCATTCCCAAAAAACAGGATTGACTGCGACGGTTCCAGAGACGACTTCTCCCAATTGACCAGCCACCCGAAGTCCTCCAGGAGCTGAAGGGATAGATTGCGAGCCGTCACCGCCTCCTCCTTTGAGGACGCCACAATCAAAAGGTCGTCCAGATAGGGAAGAATCGTAACCCCCTGTCTTCGCAGAATCGCCATGAGAGGAGCCAGAATTTTTGTAAAAACTCTGGGTGCTGAGGCCAACCCGAATGGCAGGGCCACAAACTGGTAATGGTCCTGGCCTATGGCAAAACGAAGGAAGCGTTGGTGGGCCCTTACGATGGGGACATGCAAATTAGCGTCGCGAATGTCGATTGACACCAAAAAATCGTTCTGCGACAAGGCCGCCACAACGGAGCGAAGTGACTCCATGCGGAATTTCCGGGAGCGGACATGCCGATTCAATCTTTTGAGATCCAGAATGGGGCGAAATTTGTCCTCCTTTTTGGGGACCACAAAGAGGTTGGAATAAAACCCTCTTCCCCGGTCCTCCGGTGGAACTGGTACCACCACACCCTTCTGTAGAAGGGAATCGACCTCCCGCAGTAGAGCGGCAAATAGCTCGGGCTCTGACGGAATGCGGGATTGGCAAAAAAAACTGTCTGGGGGTCGAGAAAGAAACTCTATGAAGTAGCCTGCCGACACAACCCGCGTCACCCAGGCGTCCGACACGCGGGAAGCCCAAATCGGTTCGAATTGGAGCAGGCGACCTCCCACTCGAGAGCCCTCGAGTGAGGCCCTGGCGTCAGTCCGCCTTAGCGGGCTTTTTGTCAGCTTCCCGCTTGTCTTAGCGGAAGCTCTGTTTCCAGGGAGTGCGGGATTTCTGAGCGTTCTTTTTTCCTGAAAAAGAGGGACGCCCCGATCCCCAAGAGGGCTGACCGAACCGTCCCCTGGACCCGACTACTACCGGCACTATGCCTGCCAGACGCAGAAGCCACAGCTCTTTGCTGTGGTAAAGCCGTTTCTTTTGCCTTTGCCTTGGCAATCCTTTGCTTGGAAACCGCGTCTCTGGTCCACTGTCTAAGCCACAGTGCTCTCCTGACTGTGATTGCTTAGGATTGCGCCCTGGACAGCAGTGACGCAGTATCCAAACCTGCATCACTGTCATATCGGGCTGCATCCTCCAACTTAAAAAGCCCATCTACCTCGGATAGAGGGGATCTATCTTGCCACGCCGTCCGTAGACGGTCTAACCAGCTTAGAGAAGCTTTACAAGCACACATGCTCTGAATCCATGATCCACGGCCTCGTAGATGGATTTCGCCGTTTTTTCTGCCCAGCGGATTCTGCAAACTCGCCTTCCCTTTTAACAGGAAGTAATGAGGACTTGCTAATCTGGGATAAAGGGACATCCACTTCAGGAGAAGGAATCCAATTATCAATCAATTCCGTCGTCACGGATACAGCTGAAAACACTTATCTGGAACAGGCGTTCCTTTAAGCCTACAGCTCCTGGAATTCCCAGGCGGTCTCCCATCCAAGTATTAACCAGGCCCAACCCTGCTTAGCTTCCGAGATCAGATGAGATCGGGCGTGTTTAGGGTGGTAATGGTGATCGCGACCTATGCGACTCCTGAAAACATCCGGGCCGAATTACTAGGACGTCTAGTTACCTCCTCCGGTAACTGTAATGCCTCCCTCATGGCTTCCAATAAAAGCCTCTGTACGACCCAAAAGAGAAGCAGAGAGTCCCTGCCGATCCTCCTTATCCGAATCGGACACCTCCCCATCTGAGCTTGAAAGGGAAACCCTCCATGCCTGAGATCTCCCGAGTCGCTGCGCGGAATGAAGGCACCGGCCTGTGTCGCTTCCTCTGAGAGGATCTAGCTGACACCCAATAACCTAGAAGGTCAGACAGGCCATCAATAGAACGAGCGAGTGCCTCCATTTTGACATCACTGAAAACCTCTGACCGCTGCGCCTGACGCCGTCGAGGTTTGCGTCAGAAACGCGAGACTGATCCTGTAGCGGATCTGGGAGACGGTCCGCACCTCCTGGACCCTGATCTGACATGTCCTCACACAGTATATGGCAGGTTAAACCTGACAGTAACTAGGACAGTGTGGTTTCTTAAAGAAGAAACGAACACTGAAGGGTTAAAGCTCTTAAAGAGAGGCTACCCCAGCTGTCCCCCAATAAAGGGTTAACCGCCAAAGAAGGGGTTAATGACGCAGACTCCCCACAACCCTTGTTTAATGAAAAGGGTGTGCGAGCCACAGGTGCCTCTTATGAGGTAACAGCTGCAGGACAGTGCTCTCAAAGGTATGCTTATTTTGCCTTTGTACACTAAACAAGAACACTAAAAAATTGCGCTGATTTGTACATCGCAATGACCGCCAAAGTCGCTAAGGGGATCGCTAACCACTTATGCGTCGTCAATGAGATCGCCCACTGTGGCAGCTACTAGCGACATTAAAAAGATCACAAGAAAACGATCGCATTAGTATGCGTCGTTATAATGATCGTTAGCGTTCAGTGTCCTGCGCTGTGGGGGTGAGGGGGTTAAGCTTCTGCCCCAGAAGTGACTCACCCATCTGGCCGCGGTGTAGCGTCTTCGATTGTCCTGTGTGGAGGAGAGGAGAGTGAGGAAGGAAGCCTTCCGTTTCCAGTAATGGCCGCCGCGCTGTGCCTCTGAAGACCGCAGTAAAGCGCGCGCTCAGAGCGCCGCAAAAAATTCAAAAAAAGGGCGCGGACTCCTCCGCTCTCCATGTCCTGCAGGCATCCACCTGCGGACAAAAGACACTAGTCACCAACATGTCACATGTAACAGCGGCTGCCGCAGCAGTCGCTGAAGCAATCAAACACATTAAAAATGTGGAGTACTCACCCCGCTGAGCGCCACAGGGACCCCTCAGAGATTTGTGGCGCTGTGCCCGTAGCTTCCCCCCAGGGCGGGGAACGCAGTGACCCCAGAAGCGCGGTTTGCATCCCCGCCAGGGAAGCAATCCTCATCCCCCAGGGCCGGCAGGGTTCTGCAGGGACCACCTTACAGGGTAATACAGATCCGCCAAGGGAGAGGTGGGGGTCCAGCAGCGCTGAGACCTCTAGACCACGGGGGTCCAAGTCTCTGTCCGACTAAAATAAAAAAAATTTCTGAGGAGCTGCTTCCAGCAGCAACTATCCTCTGTGACCTCAAATTTTAGACTGGAGAGCTGGAGTAGGAGGAGCCCTATAAGCTGGAGGGGCCGGTCAACACTTTTTTAATCTGAGGTGTTTATCCTATGTGGGCTCCGCCTACCCACTAGTAATGATGTGTCTCCCTTCCTCTCTCTTTTTAAATCTGCTCTTTGGTCCATATTTTTTTGGGTATCTGTGTGGAGAATGCCTGTATCCTGTTTTTCAGGTATCTATATGGAAACTCTTGGCTGCCCAGGTCATGAATGAGCAGCCATACACAGTGCAATCCCGGCCCACAGAAGAAAATAATGCTTATAAGGACAATAAAGCGCTTGCAATCAGGGTGGATTGATTTAAATCACGCCGATTTAAATCAACGATTTAAATCTATTAATCAATGATTTTTTTCTATTTAAATCAGATCGATTTAAATTGTGATTTTAATCATGATTTAAATCACTGATTTAAATCAAAAGATTTTTTTAATATAAATCACGATTAAAATCTAAAACTTTCAATCATTGTTCAATTAACTCCACACTTCTAGCTTGGTTTCACTTTCTGTAGCTTGGTTTCAGTTTCTTTTTCCATTCAGTTGACATGCCCAAACTTGTTGGATAGTCAGTCAGCAGTACTTGGCTGTAGTAACAATCAAACTTCAGAAGTGATCTGCGTGAGCCATGACAGGTCATAAGAGAGACCCTATTTGGGTTCATTTTGTTGAGATGCCAGCAGAGCTTGGAAAGAAAGGTGGGAGAGCAAAGTGCAAATACTGTCAAAAGGATATCCAAGGACTTGTTTGCCGTTTGAAATCACATTATGAAAACTGCAACCAGAAGGGAAATGAAGATGTTGATAGTGATACAACTAATGTCAATGAACCCCCACAGCTTCTTATGCACCAGGACCCTAGCACTAGTGGTAAGTCTGGCAATTACAACCTATTTTAACAGACGTTTTACTGGGATGGTTAAAGTCTATGAAAAGAAAAATTTCTAGCACTAGTTCTGGAGTATAGAATTTAAATTTACGTTAAGGCAATATTTCACAGAGATTAACGTTAAGTAAAAATAAAAGTGTGTGTATACGCCTATTTTTTTTTTTTATTGTAGGCTACAATTCACTTTTGAAGTCTGCCAAATTGACCATTTTTTTAAAAAAACATTTTTAAAACTTTTGTGACATAATTTTTTTCAGTTGCTCTGATATTACTAGTATTACAGCAACTTCACCGGAAACTTGAGTAGCATAACTTTTGAGACAGCCCTTATAGGATGAGGACCATTACATTGTTCAAAAAGTTTGTTTCAAAATATTTTCGTTATATTTCTTCAAATACGCAGTCGAATTATATTTTTAATTACTGTGCTTTCAGGGTCAAATATGGCTTGTGCTGCACGTGACAATCAATATCTGGGTACAACTTCAACAAAGCAGCCCAACAAAAAACTTTGCGTGCAAAGTGTAGAAAAATTCCTCTTAAAGACTACGACGAGCCAGAAAGAACATTTTGATGAATTAATTGCTAAATTCATATTTGCAACCAATTCTTCTTTCCGACTAGTTGAACACCCATTGTTTGTACAAATGATCGAAGGAATAAAGAGTATGCCACACTAAACAACATCGCTAACGGGATCGCTAAAAAACGTCACTATTTAGCGATCCCGTTAGCGATGTTGTTGTGTGCGGCATGCAGCAACGACGTGGCCCCTGCTGTGATCTCGTCCGTCGTCCTGATCGTTCTGGACCCTATTCTGATTGTCGGCGTCCCGCTGGGTAAGTATATATCGCTGAGTGTGGCACCTTTTTTAGCGATTTAGCGGTACTTTTGTACCGCTAAAGTCGTTAAGGAGATCGCTAACCGCGATAGCGTCCTTAACGACATCGCTAAATGTGGCCGACAATAGCGATATTGTAAACGATCCCGCTAGCGATCTCATTAGTATGCGACGCTAACGAGATCGTTAGCGGGATCGTGTAGTGTGGCAGTACCTTAAGACCAGGCTACAAATCACCAAGTAGATTTGATATCTCAGGAAAACATCTTCAGGCTGTATACGACAAAGAAAGAGCGGCTTGTACAAAATATTTGAAAGACAAAGTTGTTAACATGAGCTTGGATGGTTGGAGCAACATCCACAACGACCCCATAATTTGCACTTGTGTCACAACAGAAGATGGTGAAACTTACCTTACAGACACAATCGACACATCTGGAAATTCACATACTGCTGAATATTTACTTGAAATTGCTAAGAACTCAATTCACCAATGCCAAGAACAGTTTGGATGTAAAGTAAGGAGCTTAGTTACTGATAACGCAAGCAATGTGGCAAAAATGGGAGCGGAACTGGCACATGAGGTTGACACAAATGTCATTACATACGGTTGTTCTGCCCATTTGTTGCAAAAGACCTGCATATTTCGGGTGTCAAGGAACATGTTGTAGAAATTGTTACATATTTCCGCAATAATCATTTTGCAACCTACAAGGAAATGGGAGGACTGAAGTTGGTTCTACCACAAGATGTTAGATGGAATACCTTGGCTGAATGCTTGGAACAGTTTATTAACAACTGGTCAAAATTAGTGTCCATTTGCGAAACACATCGGGATAAAATTGATGCTAATATACGAAGCAAAGTATTAAATCTTGGTGTGAAGAGAAATGCCGAGGACCTTTTGGAAAGGTTAAAGCCAATATCTATTGCGTTGGATAAAATGCAGAAAGATACTGCAACCATAGCTGATGCCACAGAAGTTTGGAAAGATTTAGAAGGTTCGCTAGATCGCTTGAACCTCTCAAACAATGTAAAGGTTGCAATACACCACCGCAAGGACCAAGCATTAAAAGAAGAACACTATTAGCCAATATCTTGCATCCCATCTACAGAGGGAAAAAACTATCTGAGGCGGAAATCAACTCTGCAATGGAGTGGCTCGCCAATACTAACCATGACATTGTGGCAACTGTGCTGAAATTGAAGTGTGAATCTGCACCATTTCAAAAATACATGTTTGCAGATAATGTCGTTAATGAACTAAAACCACTGGACTGGTGGAAGTCGCAATCACTTGTTCTTCCAGCGAAGATAATAAATGTAGCTACTCAGCTACTGACTGCATCGGCTTCATCGGCAGGAGTAGAGAGATTGTTTTCTTCATTTGGTTTTGTGCACACAACAGTCCGAAACCGCTTAGGAACTGCTAAAGCAGGACAACTAGTTTTCCTATTAAAAGTCCTAAATAAACAGTAGACTTAAAGGACTGATGTATTCACTGAAGATGTTTGCTTCTTCAAACGTTAGAGATAGGCTATTGTTAAAAAGTACTTACTCTCTGTAGTTCAATTCTGATTGTTTAATAGTGCAAATAAAAATTATTAGGTTTCATAATCATCAACTGTTTTAATATTTTTATTTGTGTAAAATAATTTGATTTGCAAAAAGACAAAGTTTTGCTTGTGTACAACTTGATTAAAAAATCCTATTTAAATCAAAAAAATCCGATTTAAATAAAAAAAAACCGATTTAAATAAAAAAAATCCGATTTTTTTGATTTTTTTTAAAAAAATCATGATTTTTATCCACCCTGCTTGCAATGCATAACTTTTATCCCGAGACACCCAACCACTCCTCCATTCATTCCCTGTGGTGCTGCCGGAAAAGCCAAGTGTAGCTCTTGGCAGTCACACTGCTGCTCCAGTCTTATGGGGATAAGAGTTCCCCGTTCTGCCAGTCAGACCTTCACAATCAAGAAATTATAACCTATTTTACGGATAGGTGATAGATAACTTGTTTTATCCCGATAACCCCTATCAGCATTTTCCTAAAACATCTACAGCAATTTATTACAGACCCAAAAATCCAGAACGTTTTTTTTCTTCTTCAAATCAGTGAAAACGTGCTTGAAAGCCAATCTCCGCGTGTTACGGGGTCTGCACATCGTCAGCCTGTCAATAAGTAGCCAACTCATTTTTGGAAATGACCTGTTCAGCTCCCTGCTGGTTTCGTCATGAACCCATCATGAACCCAGGGTTAGCGCGGGGTTGAAGTGAAAAGAAACCACAATCTCTGTCAACGTGAATGAAAGATGACACGTTGGGCCGGGTAGTCATGGCACATTTGTGTTTTTGTTTTGTTTTTTTCTAATACTGTGTTTCGCCAGCATCTCCTATCAGACAACCTTCCAGTTCAGTGGAAGACAACTACTCTAAAAAGGTTATCGTGTCTAAAAGGTTTTCCAAAGTGGATGGTTGGCACAGAGTGGTTGCACGCACCATTACCTTGGCACTGGATCCATTGACTGCAAAACCTGTTAAGACCAAAAATACAAGGTGCCGTATCATAATCCACTGGTTGCCAAAGATATGGAATAAAAAGCTTGCCTGTCAGAGTCCTGACACCTAGGAGGCAGCAAGGTCCCGAATTTCTTATTCCTTGATGGTGCACAGAGTCTAGACACCGTGATTTCTCACACTTTGAAAATCCCTTACAACACTCTTTTGTGATCCTTCCATCTACATGGCTTTCTGCTGGTGACAAGAAAACCTATCCTTTAAGTGACATTTCAATAGGTGAAAGCCTGAGCTTTACAATTCCTTGAAAACAATATGAACTCTTGAAAAGAACTATATGGCACCAGACTGAACCCTATCCTGCGCGGGTCACCGAGAGATCGCTGCACAGTCGCAATACTATGAAGCTTAAATTAACTATATAAAAAAAAAGCCCAACCCAATAGAAAGTATGACCCGAGCCTACAATAACATGTGCTCAACTGGAAAACTGTCCTATTATGTCCCATCTCATCCAATTGTTGACCTTGAGTGAGTGTAGAAAAATGAAAGTTTGAGAGAAAAAAAAAAACATCCTGAAAAAAAGCATCTAGGACGGCTGTAGACTAAGCAAAGGACAACATGTGTGTGGTGCAGCCTGACTTTTATCTGACGTCAATTGTGGGGGAACAATTGATCAGTCAGATTGGATGTAATGGGTGAGATTTATCAAGCTACATGTGTCACAATTCAGGAGCAATTTCAGCCAGAAAAAAAGTTTTTTCATGACTTGCACCATATTTATTATGCATTTTTAGACACTTTCTATACATTGCCTAGTAATATTGCGTGGCATTAGGTAAAGGGTGGGGTGACCTAACATGCAATATGTGCCAAAAAAAAAAAAAAATATTTTTGCAAATTCAAGGCACAAAGTAAGCCAACTATAAAAGTCTAAAGATGTGCCAGTATTAAACTACATGGACCACTATGATAAATATGGAGTATTTTAACACTGTCTAGTCTCTCGGTCCCTATACACAGTAGACTAATGATCGCCGAACCTGACAATATTGACGGGTTCGGCCAATAGTCTCCCAGCAGATGTCAGGAAACAGAAGGATCTGGTAAATCAGAGTTCAGACTGACGATCCTTTTGTCCTCCAAGAGATAAGCCGCCTCGGAGATGCCTGGCAGCAGATCTCTCAGAGAAGACGAGTGTTGTGAATGGGTTTGAGATGAGTTCTGAGCAGAGGCTCCCTCTGGTGGTTACAAGCGGTACTAGTGAGGACTGGGAATCAGGTGTTACTGATTGGTCTTATTTAAGGGAATCATTTTCCCATCAGGGTTGCCGGTGATCAATTGTTCTGGTCTGAATCCTTCTTTCCAGTTTCCCTTGTAGCCTGCTGTGTCGTGTCTGCATCTCCTGCTATCAGATAAGACAATTTCTTATTTTGTGTTTTTGCTATATTTTTGCATTTGGTCCTGCACTTCTGTGGGGGCCTTCAGGGTCCCCTCCGGGGGCTTTTGCCCTCTCAGTTTAGTCCAGCCACTGTGTTTTGTACTTTTGCTTTTTCCAGTTTTTTCAGTGGCTGCTGTTTTTGTTACACCAGAGAACTAATTTAGGTGGTAGAGGTCGTGTGATCTCAGGTGATTTTGAAATTAGTAGAGTTGGTGTTTTTTCAGGGTTTTCTGAGATTGCAGTAAGTACCCTTCCTATCCTTTTCTATTTAGATAGTTTGGGCCCCAGCGTTTGCTCATACTATTTTCTTTCTGTGTCAGTATTTCCTCTTGTCTAACCGCCATTACATGTTTGGGGGCTTTCTATTATCTTTGGGGTTCTGCTACGGGGCAGATAGCTTTCCTATTTCTATCTTTAGGTGTAGTTAGTTTCTCAGGCTGTGACGAGGCGTCTAGGACCAACGTAGGAACGCTCCACGGCTGCCTCTAGTTGCGGTGGTTAGTCAGGGTACTGCAATCTCATAGATTCCAACTGCTCTGGTGTATTTCCTTTTTTACCTGCACTCCTCAGCTACCGTAACATAACAGTATCACCGGCCATAAAAATTGTATGGTACTCACAGAAGGGAAAAAATATTTTGAAGGAAGAAAAGTTGTCAGAGATATTTTTCTGTTTGTTGCATTTTTTTTTTTTTTTTTTTTTTCCCTCTGTATCTCTGGGTGCTGGGGAGGATCTTTTCTCCCAATGGAGTTTGCACAGTTGTCTGGCCGTGTGGATCGGCTTGCCACTGAGGTTCAGAGTATTGCTGCATATCTTGCTAGGTTGCCTGTTGTGGAACCTAGGATCCCCATGCCAGATTTGTTTTTAGGGGATCGAGCTAAGTTTCAGAATTTCAAAAATAATTGTAAATTGTTTTTTGCCTTAAAATCTAAGTCCTCAGGAAACGCAGCGCAGCAGGTTCAAATTGTCATCTCTCTCCTGCGCGGCGATCCTCAGGATTGGGCTTTTTCCCTGATACCTGGGGATCCTGTTTTGAGTGATGTTGATGCGTTTTTTCAGGCTTTGGGGTTATTGTACGATGAGCCTAATGTCACTGATCAAGCTGAAAAAGCCTTGTTGGCATTAAATCAGGGGCTTGATGACGCTGAGTTATACTGTCAGAGATTCCGTAGGTGGGCAGTCCTGACCAAATGGAATGACGACGCTTTGGCGGCCCTTTTCCGGAAGGGTCTGTCGGATAATATAAAGGATGTTATGGTGGGATTCCCTGTCCCCTCTGGTCTCAATGATTCTATGTCATTGGCGATTCAAATTGACAGACGTTTGCGTGAGCGGAGAAGTATGCGTGGAGTGGTGTTGCCTTGTGAGCCAGCTGCTGAGCCCATGCAGTGTGATGGAGTGGTGTCTGGGGCACAGCGTCATGAGTTTCGAAAGCGCAATGGGTTATGTTTCTACTGTGGTGATGCCTCTCATGCTATTTCAGTCTGCCCTAAGCGGGGAAGACATTTTGCACGCTCAGTTGTCTTGGGTAGTGTTCAGACTAAGTTTTTATTAACTGTCACTCTGATATGCTCTCTGTCCTCATTTTCTGCTCAGGCTTTCGTTGATTCTGGAGCAGCTATTAACCTGATGGATTATGATTTTGCTAAACGTTGTGGATTTCCCTTGATACCCCTACAGAAGTCTATTCCCCTACTGGGGATCGATTCTACCCCTTTGGCTGAGAATAAACCCCAGTTTTCTACTCAGGTGATAATGAGGGTTGAACCTGATCACCAGGAGTGCTGCAAATTTTTGGTTCTATATAATCTGCATGACATTATAGTGCTGGGTTTCCCAGATCCCCACCCCGATTTTTTTAGGGGTCGAGCAATTTCAAATTCAAAAATAATTGTAAATTTTTTTTTGCCCCTTTAAAATCTAAGTCCTCAGGAAACGCAGCGCAGCAGGTTCAAATTATCATCTCTCACCTGCGCGGGGATCCTCAGATTGGGGTTTTTCCCTGATACCTGGGATCCTGTTTTGAGTGATGTTGATTGCATTTTTTTTCAGGCTTTGGGGGTTTTTGTACATGAGCCTAATGTCACTGATCAAGCTGAAAAAGCCTTGTTGGCATTAAATCAGGGCTTGATACGCTGATTATACTGTCAAGATTCCGTAGGTGGCAGTTCCTGACCAAATGGAATGAAAGACGCTTTGGCGGCCCTTTTCCGGAGGGTCTGTCGGGTAATTAAAGGATGTTATGGTGGGATTCCCTGTCCCCTCTGGTCTCAATGATTCTATGTCATTGGCGATTCAAATTGACAGACGTTTGCGTGAGAAAACGG
>JARQOD010000001.1:951990561-952135556 GCA_033576555.1 Oophaga sylvatica | reverse complement strand
CCCTCCGAGCCTTCAGCCTCCCCAACCAGGCCTCTGCACAAGTGCCCACCCCACGCCGTGAATCTCCCCAGCCTCCCTCAGTGGTCTCCTCAGCAGCCCCAGCTATGGACATGATAATGATAGCTGGCCCGTACCCGGCGCCTGTTAGGCCCCCTGGGGTTCGTACAGTCCGGGACATAGGGTTCCAGACCCGGAGGGAGACGAAAGAGGTGGCCACACAGACCCAGATAGCGGGTCACGATGTAACTGTACAGGCCACACGACGTCATCAGGTCTGGGTGGACCCTCCTGTCACGGATGTTTGGCAAGCTCCAGAAGAGTACCAGGTGGTACCTGTAAGAGGCCAGCCAAAGAAGTCTAAATAACCCGGACAGGGTCTCTGTATGTAAATCGTTAAATTATTGATGTACCCGGACGGGTGAATGTTCATAAAAAGAAGTTTATTGTTGCCTTAATATACCCATGTTGGGTAATGGTTTGATGTACCCGGACGGGTGAATGTTCAGAAGAACAAGTTTATTGTTGCCTTTATATACCCAGGTTGGGTGATGGTTTCAATGTAATCAAAATGTTGAACTTTGAAGCCATGAACTGTACTGGCTCACAAACTTTTCTGTAAATAGTTGGCACTTCGGTGCTCCATCTTGGTTTTACAAAAAACTTAACTGTGCACTATTTTCAACTACCTCAGAAACTAAAAACCCGTTTGGTGTGGCCGAAAGTGAGGTCTGCTCAAGGAAAGTCTTGCAGCCCACCCAAGACCACAGTCGGAGGTTTGGAGCGGGTCCTCCACAAGCACAAGTAAAGGACACTGTGAAGTTACCCCGGTGGGGGTAGTCCTAAGAAGTCTCAACGAACTTCGGCAGTAATGCTATTTGCACTTTTGTAATGTTATTATTAAAAATTTTATTATGCAACGTTTAACTTGAAGTGTTTCCTGCTTTCTTACTACGTCGCATAGTCCACTCTGCTACATCACTCTGCAACATTGCTCTATCTCACATCTATCTGCCCTGGAAGGATAGCGTGTTACCTGTAGAAGACTTATCACCTACCTGCACTACACCATCCCTTCCAGAGGACCTGCACAGCAGCGCTGGACACCCTGACCAGGTACTACAGGTGGCGTCACGACAAACTACACGAACATTCTATCATCCCCTGGAAATATCCCACATTCCAGTGATCGCCCAGGTCACGGACCGAGCTGTGCTACTCGTGACATCCCCCATAGAAGTCGACGTGATCGGTGCCGAATACCCCCAAAACCCCTGTCTCTGTGCGACTCAACTTCCCTCACTGTGCTGGCACTTTACATTTACAATGCCTCTGGGTTTTTTTTTTGGGGGGTGGGGAACATTCAGACTTTTGCTATGGGGCCCCATGATTTATATGTATGCCCCTGCTGCTGAGGCATGGTATTTAAGGCTGTTAAGGAGCCAACATACATGGACCTTGCCAGCAGCGTCGGACTGGAGTACCTTGGGCCCACCAGAGAAAATATATTCTTGGGGCCCACCATCATACTTCCCAACCTTTGAATAAGGGAAAGAGGGACAAAGGCTGTGGCACGCTGTGCATGCTGCAGAAAATTTTAGGCCATGCCACGTTGCACCACAGACTGTCCAGGAGTTGGTGGATGCTTTAGTCCAGGTGTGGGAGGAGATCCCTCACGAGACCATCCGTCGCGCTCATCAGGAGCATGGCCAGAAGTTGTAGGGAGGTCATACAGCATACCTCCCAAATTTGGAAGACAGGAAAGAGGATTAAAGGCTGCGGCGCGTGTTGCGCGCCGCTGAAAATTTTAGCCCACGCCCCGACAACACCCATTTCACAGCTAATCACACACATATCCTCGCCCCAAGCGTAACCATTTAGCACTGCTGATCACACTGACTAGTAATGAGGGCACAGTGGCTGGTACTGAGGAAAAGAAAGAAAGAGCAGCGAGAGAGAAAGAACAAACAGAGAAAGAAAGAGAGGAAAGAAAGAAAAGAGAGAAAGAAAGAACAGAGAGAAAAAAGAACAGAGAGCGAGAAGGAAAGAACAGAGAGCGAGAAAGAAAGACTAGAGAGAGAGC
Source organism: Oophaga sylvatica (assembly GCA_033576555.1). NCBI lineage: Eukaryota > Metazoa > Chordata > Amphibia > Anura > Dendrobatidae > Oophaga > Oophaga sylvatica. The sequence goes on along the minus strand of JARQOD010000001.1, from coordinate 952,133,476 downwards.
CATAGGCGTAGCTAGGGTTTTGGTTTAGTGGGGGCAAAACTTCTGAGTGGGCCCATCATCAGAGAACCTCAGCAAATGACCGCGCTGTTGGCCAAAATAATCTATATATAAAAAGACCAATATTGATATTACCGCCATATGGTCTGTGTTAAATAATACCAGTCCTACAGAACATATAGATTACAGCACAGGTACAGATAATGACTTACCGCTGATGTTCTTTCTAATGGAATTGTTCACTTTTCATGTCTTTTCCATCTGGCCCACACCGACATGACGACTTCTCCAGCCAGGACTCGACTGCACCCCCATTAAAAAAAAAAATAGAAAAAATACTCACCTCCCGGCTCCTGTGCTTTTCACTGTTCTCCCTCTCAGCGTCTGACAGCGGGCGCCGGCAGGTGATGTTATTGCGCCCGCTGTCATACGCTGAGGGGGATTATGGGAGAGAAGGAGCGCTCACTCCTTCTCTCTCTATGCGGTCAGCTTTATCGGCTGGATGCCGATACAGCTGACCCTCCGATGACGGGTGGGGGGCCCACTGCTGGCACCGGGCCCCCCAACGCCTGTTCAGGCCCCATAGCTTCCGGGCGGCAGAGCAGGGAGAGCGATTCTCCCTGCTCTGCCGCAGAATGTAACTATCGTAGCTCCGGGTGGGCCCCCTCAGAGCGCGGGCCCCGGGGCCACCGCCCCCTCTGCCCCGCGACCTATCCTTTCAAATCAGGGCCCACCACGCAGGAGCTGGGGCCCACCGTAGGTTTCTCCGGTGTCCCGGTGCCTCAGTACGACCCTGCTTGCCAGCCTGATAATACCAGGCCACAGCAGTCTGCTTATCTTTGCTGGTTAACAAAAATAGGGGATCCCCTCGAAAAAAAATTGGCGTGGGGTCCCCCCTATTTTTGTTAACCAGCCAGATGAAGCAGACTGCTGAGGCCTGGTTTTTCAGGCTGGTAATGAGCCAATATCCATGGACCTTGCCAGCCTGATAATACCAGGCCACAGCAGTCTGCTTAGCTTGGCTGGTTAACAAAAATAGGGGATCCCCTCGAAAAAAAAAACGGCGTAGGGGTCCCCCTATTTTTGTTAACCAGCCAAGTAAAATGCAGACTGCTACGGCCTGGTATTAAAAGACTGTCAAGGCCCATGGATTTTGGCCCTCAACAGCCTGATAATACCAGGCTACAGCAGCCCCACATTTGGCGCATCAAAAGATGTGCCAATTGTGGCACTTTACCCGGCTCTTCCCACTGCCCTGTAGCGGTGGCAAGTGGGGTAATAAGGGGTTAATGTCACCGTTGATTGCACGGTGACAATAAGCCCGGTTAATAATGGAGAGGTGTCAATAAGACACCGATCCATTATTAATCCCAAAGTTTTTAAATGTATAAAAAAAGACAAAGCAAGAAAAAAGTCTTTTAATGAAATAAAAGAGACAACACAGTTTTCATTTCTTTTATTATACTCTCATTCCTGCGACGCCATCGATCTCCTGTAAAAAAAGGAAAAAAACAAACCAACAGTATACCACCTGTCCGACGCAGTCCATAGTAACGACTGTCCCACGACGATCCAGCTCTGCTACATCGGAATGACAGGCAGAGGCTGTCATCCCGGCGCAGCACAGCTGATTACCTGCTTCCCCGGCGGTGACGTCATCGGACTGACTGCTTTACGGCCGGGATTACCCAGCAGTCACTGCAGTTATCGCGAGAAACTGCATGTGACCGCCGGGGAAAGATGATGGCGGCCATCAACCAGTCCAGGCCGTGACCACCGGAGATCTTCTGCCAGGTAAGTGCCGCTGACTCCTGACAGACCCGACCGACGGACACTCACAGTGACAGTGACAATTCCGATTCCGGTATACGATATATGGGAAATATCGAAAGTCAATATCGAAAGTCCGATACAGCTAATATCGGCCGATACCCGATACTTGCGGTATCGTATCGCTCAACACTACCCGAGAACAAACACTGAAGGCAGACAAACCCTACGTGGTTTTCAAGGAAATCAGAAACCCATGTAAAACCTGTCGATTTTGATGCTGTTTTGATGTGGATTCTGAACCGTTCCAGATGCAGTGGGATCATTTTGCGCTGAGATCTCATATCCCGAGATCTTGGTGCTGAGATCTCCATCTGCACATGCCCTGACAGCCATTTTCCCGGAGTCCACCGCACAGTAAACCATGTAAGTGTGGGTGGCTCTGGGCTTTCACAAAATGTTGACAGAGCCCGCGCACCACTGAACACCCTCTCACCCCAGCCTGCGTCCTGCAGCAATGCTCCACTCTTGCCTCCTCCAGCAGCGATCCTGGGACCCCGCTCCACCGCGGCCGGTAAGGTACATCTGCATTATGAGACGCACTCCCAGTTTCCCCAAAAATTTTGGGGAAAAAAAGTGCGTCTTATAATCCGAAAAATAGGGTATTTAGTTAAGTGTGTAATTTCAAACTAAATCCGAAAAGTGGTCAAGGCAAAATAGTTGGGACCCTTAGCTTAATATTTGGATGCACATACAGCACTTTGCAATAAATAACTGCAATCAATCGCTACCTATAACCATCAACAAGCTTCTTACACTTCTCAACTGGAATTTTGGACCTCACTTTTTTTGTAAACTGCTCTAAGTGTCTCATATTTGATGGTGCCTTCTCCCAATAGCAATTTTAAGATCTCTCCACAGGTGTTCAATGGGATCCACTTTAGAACTCTCCACGCTTTGTTCCCTTCCATTTCTCGGTGCTTCTTTAGTATGTTTGGGGTCATTATCCTGCTGGAAGACCCGTGACCAAGGATGCAAACCCAGCTTTCTGACACTTGGCAATACATTACAACCCGAAATCCTTTGGCAATCTTCAGATTTCATGTCGTCTAGCACATAGTCAAGGCACCCAGTTCCAGAGGCAGCAAAACAACCCCAAAACATCTTTGAACAACCACCATATTTGACTATAGGTACTGTTATTTTCTTTGTAGGCCTCATTTCGTTTTTAGTAAAAAGAATGATGTGCTTTACCAAAAAGCTCTATCTAGATCTAATCTGTCCACAAGATGCTTTCCCAGGATTTTGGCTTATTCACGTATACTTTAGCAAACTGCAGTTTTTTATGTCTCTGTGTCTGCAGTGGGGTCCTACTGGGTCTTCTGCCATAGCGTTTCATTTAATTCAAATGTTGACTGATAGTTATCGCTGACACTGATGCACCCTGAGCCTGCAGGACAACTGGAATTTCTTTGGAACTTGAATGGGGCTGCTTATCCACATTTAGGACTATCCTGCATTGCAACCTTTCACCAATTTTTCTCTGCTGTTCTCGTCCAGGGATATGGACTTTTAACCTTGAGATTGTTGATATTTTTCAGCAATTTGGTTCTCAAGTCCTCAGACAGTTCTCGTCTCTTTCTGTTCTTCATTCTTAGTGTTGCACACACATACACACAATGCAAAGATTGATCCAACTTATCCCCTTTTCATCTGTTTTCTGGTGATATTTTCATATTGCGCACACCTGTTACTAGCCACAGGTGAGTTTGAACGAGCATCACATGCTTGAAACAAAGTTGCTTACCCACAATTTTGGAAGAGTGCAAAAAATTTTGTCGTCCCAATACACACGAAAGAAATAAACAAACAGGTGTATAACAAAACATATGTAATGGCAATATTTTTCTGTGAGAAATACTTCATTTTCTGGAACAATTTAAAGAGTGACAACTAGTGATGAGTTTACGTGCTCGGATAAGGTCTTCGGCGTGCTCGAAAAACATGTTCAAGTCCTTGCGGCTGCAGGTCTTGACGCTGTTCGACAGACGCAACACACACATTGCCTTTTATTATATCTATATAATAAAACGGTGTGTGTGTACTTACATATATTTCATTTTTAACTAACGCAAAGCTTCGTCTTTGCAAGACAATATCCAGAGCCCTCCATGTAGCCCAATAAAGAGATGGGTTCACATCCACCTTATGCCCTGGCAAAGACATTTGTTGTGTTTTGTCTAACGAAATTCTCAGACCTTTTTCCTGCCTTCTTTCCAGCAGTGAATACCAGCAGAGTCACATGCAGCGATTTATGTCTGTGCATCAAGAGTATTGTTTTCAGCTCTACCAGCGGTGACAGGAACTTTGCTGGAAGACGGACAATTTAATCAAATATTTTCGCTTTTACAAGCCTCCAGCCTGAAACCAAACTTTTTTTTTGTTCTTTAGCAAAGAAACAAGGGTCTTGATGTTGTCACAGATCATCATCAACCCAAGTGAGCCATGTCTCGTTTTGTTTTTCTTTTCACCTCATAAAGCAGGCTTGGAGATGTCAGACGGACCGTGGCTACAATACGAGGAAAATGAGCCGCGAGGATATTCAAGATGTAGAGAGCAAGATAAGGCGTGAGGGAAGAGCTGCACTGCGGCGGACACGCCACGTCCAGATTCTACCATTTCACACATATGATGTCGATTTTTCATGGTGGTCACTAATTACCCGGCTGTTTTATGACCATTCAGAAATTTAGAATGAGAAACTTGTCTCTGAGTCTGTAAGAACATCAAGATACAGCCAGTCAAATTAATAGGGAATGTGCATACAGAGCTTTTGAAGAGTTTTTTTTATAGGATCCTCTCAGATACAAAATCCTTCTCAAAAACTCTTGGAAAATTTTACAAATTCATTTGGGGGGGTGGGGGAATCCTCTTTTCTGTTCATAAAAGGAGTTGTAGGTTTTTTTTGGTCACAAAAATGGCAGCAAAACCAAAAGTAAAGCAGCTTCAGGAAATAGGCTGCTGGCTTTTTCCTGAAGGGAATTCACTTGTGAAAATTTGGTGGGTCCACCGGTATCTCAATGATGCCGTGTGAACATATCCCGAAGACGGAGTATTAACTGAAGTGGTTTCCCCTTGAAGTTTTTGAATGCCTCAAAAATTGCTTGTATATACCGTTAGGGGTCAAGAACAGCTCTCGGAAGGGGAGCAAAAAAAAAAAAAATGCAAAGATGAAAAATTCCCTGATCTTTAGAAGGTGAAAGGGGTTGTTCTGTTTCATGAAAAGTTAATCCTCGGCTCCCGACTATTATAAAGAACAAACAAAGCTGCACTCACCCTCCCTGGGTCCACAGGTGAATCTCACCACTGCTCCCGATGCAGTCAGCACAGGAAAGGAGGTTTGAAGACTACAAAGATTCATACTTTTGCTTCACCGCAGTCAATACACTGTGTGGAGAATTAACCCAAAAAAGGCTAAACTACTAGTACTCATCCATATATATCAATCAAATACCCAAAAAAATATGGACCAAAGAGCAGATTTAAAAAGAATTTTGTATGATTTTTATTATTTGTAGAATTCATAAAGAGAGTAAAAGCATGATATAATACACATTGGCAAGGGAAAAGGCAAAACCTAGACACCACTAGTAGCAAGAACAATGTAACAGACTGGATGAATAAATATATCAGTGCATACCATCAGCATACAAATGAATCATACAGATAAAGCTTTTTTGTGATTAATGGAGAGTATATACAATACTGCAAATATATTTCAGTAGATATGCTGTCACTGATAAAATAATTAAGTGCACAATGCAGAAAAGTCAAAATTTGACCATATATTATGTCCTATATATAAGAGAGTCTAACCTCAATAAAGTGCATAGTGCAAGTTAGCATAGTTCCTAAGTTAGGTGAGTATACAGGAAAGTATAAATCCATGTGCATAACAGCATAAAATCTGTATTTATTTGAAACAAATTACTTATAAACCCATGTGGGTAAGTGGCAGCAATATTTATACAGAGCCAATTGCTTATAAGCCCATATGGGTAAGTGGCAGCAGTATTTATATTAAACAAATTGCTTATAAACCCATGTGGGTGAGTAGCAGGGGTATATCCAGTATAGGTATGCAAATAGTTAAATAAACATGCATAAACAGTCTGACATCCGAAAACTTACTAGATAGTGGGCAGGGGAGCCCCGACGCGCGTTTCGCTCAATGCTTCCTCGGGGAAGTTTATTTCCTGAAGCTGCTTAACTTTTGGTTTTGGCTCTGTATAAATACTCACCTAACTTAGGAACTATGCTAACTTGCACTATGCACTTGATTTATTGAGGTTAGACTCTCTTATACATAGGACATAATATATGGTCAAATTTTGACTTTTCTGCATTGTGCACTTTATTATTTTATCAGTGACAGCATATCTACTGAAATATATTTGCAGTATTGTATATACTCTCCATTAATCACAAAAAAGCTTTATCTGTATGATTCATTTGTATGCTGATGGTATGCACTGATATATTTATTCATCCAGTCTGTTACATTGTTCTTGCTACTAGTGGTGTCTAGGTTTTGCCTTTTCCCTTGCCAATGTGTATTATATCATGTTTTTACTCTCTTTATGAATTCTACAAATAATAAAATTTATACAAAACACAGATTTTGGTAAGAACTTACCTGTAAAATCCTTTTCAGCGAAGAAGGAAGGGAGACACAGTCATTACTAGTGGGTAGGCGGAGCCCACATAGGATAAACACACCTCAGATTAAAAAAGTGTTGACCGGCCCCTCCAGCTTATAGGGCTCCTCCTACTCCAGCTCTCCAGTCGTACCCAAGCTTAAGGAAGAGCAAATATCACCAGCGTAGCAACATAACCCCTTCTGAAGGACTTCAGAGAAAAAACAAGAAGACAGGTTATGCATATAGCCGAAACAACCACACAGTCCAGGTACTACTCACTGAACCTGACCACTGCGATGAGCTGGCAATGCTGGAACAGAGCCTTAGCGCGCCGACCTCAGCCCAGATAATCGCTATCAGAGAAGGGTCACGCCGCATCTGAAAACACAACAACACACTTCTGTCATGGGAGGGATGTGTGTCTCCCTTCCTTCTTCGCTGAAAAGGATTTTACAGGTAAGTTCTTACCAAAATCCGTGTTTCAGCTGCAGATGAAGGAAGGGAGACACAGTCATTACTAGTGGGACGTCCCAAAGCAGTCCAAAAATAAGGGTGGGCAAAAAAACCAAAAGAGGCAGATACCCAACAACCTAAATAAATGTGCAACTAGCGCTAAATACAAGTTCACAAGAACTTTAAACTACAGCCGCCTGCAGGACCCTACGTCCTAAGGCCGCATCAGCGGAAACACTGACGTCCACCTTATAAAATTTCGTAAATGTGTGGACGGAGCGCCAGGTCGCCGCCCGGCAGAGCTGAGCTGCCGAGGCTCCTTGATGAAAAGCCCACGATGAACCCACAGCCCTTGTGGAGTGAGCTTGAATCTTAATCGGGCAAGGTTCGCCCTTAAGTCGGTAAGCCTCTAAAATGGCCAACCGAATCCAACGAGCTATAGAATCCTTGGAAGCTCGTTGCCAACGTCAACGACCTGCTGGAATCACAAACAGAGAATCCGACTTCCGAAAACTTTGAGTAATAGACAAATAGAACTTCAAAGCCCGCACCAAATCCAATGTGTGCAAGGCCCTTTCCTTCGCATTCCTTGGCTCCGGACAAAGCGAGGGCAACACAATATCCTGGTTAACATGAAACTGTGACACCACTTTAGGTAGAAAGTCACCCCGTGTGCGAAGCACTACGCGATCTGGGTGAAACTCCAGAAAAGGAGGCGAGCAAGAAAGAGCCGCCAACTCAGAAACCCTTCTCAAAGAAGTGACCGCCACTAGGAAGGCAACCTTCCAAGAGAGAAATGAAAGATTAACAGAGTCCATAGGCTCAAAAGGCCCATGTTGAAGAGCCTCCAAGATAAGATTGAGCCGCCAAGGAGACACAGGCGCCTTCCGCGGCGGAAATTGACGGGTTACCCCACAAAAAAAAGGAACGTACGTCCCTACGCGAGGCGATAGCCTTCCGAAACAGCAAGGACAGAGCAGAAACCTGTCCTTTCAGAGTGCTAACTGCCAAACCCTTGTCCAGCCCGTACTGCAAAAAGGCCAACAAATTGGGAATGGAAAAAATCCTCGGGTTCCTAGAAGAACCCGAACACCACGAAAAGAAGGCTTCCCAAGTCTTGTGATAAATCCTAGTAGTAGCCGGACCTCTGGCAGCTCGCAGAGTGGCAATGACTTCGGCTGAAAAACCTTGACGGGTCAAGATTTCGGTCTCAAGAGCCACGCCGTCAAAAGCAGAGACTTCAGGTCCGGGTGACGAACGGGCCCTTGGGTTAACAGGTCCGGGCGAAGAGGGAGTGGAAGTGGAGGTGCTGCCAAAAGCTACACCAGTGTCGAGAACCACGTCCTCCTTGGCCAATCTGGGGCTATCAACATAGCCGGGACTCTCTCCAGTCTGATCCGACGCAACACCAGAGGAAGTAAGAATATCGGCGGGAACACATAGATTAGCTCGAATTGGTCCCAAGGCCAAGGAGCCACCAGAGCATCCACCGCCACAGCCTTCGGGTCCTTGTACCTGGACATGAACGTCGGTAACTTGGCATTGAACCTGGATGCCATCAAATCCACTTGGGGAGTTCCCCAACGGGAGCACAGCAGTGCAAAAATTTCCGGATGAAGACTCCATTCTCCGGGATCCATATTTTCGCGACTGAGGAAGTCCGCTGTGATATTCTGAACTCCTGGAATGTGAATTGCAGAGATGGCTGGCACTCTGGCCTCGGCCCATACCAGAATTCGAGACACTTCCATCATGAGCCTGAAGCTCCTCGTCCCATCTTGATGGTTGATATACGCGACCGCCGTCGCGTTGTCTGTCTGCACTCGGACTGGTAGACCGCTTAAAGGGACCGTCCAGTGTTGGAGGCAAAGGAAAATTGCCCTCAATTCCAGGATGTTGATCGGCAGGACAAACTCTTTCAACGACCATACTCCCTGAATCCAGAGATCGTTCCAGACACCCCCCCAGCCCGTCAGGCTGGCATCGGTGGTTATGATCGACCACCTCGGAGGAAGAAAGGACTTCCCCAGGGATAACGCTTCCGGACGTAACCACCATTCTAGAGACTCTCTCACCCTGTGGGAGATGATGACACTGCAATCCAGTGAAAACTGCGATCGATCCCAACGGTTCAAGATGAACATTTGGAGAGCCATGGAATGAAACTGGGCAAACGGAAATGCTTCCATTGACGCCACCATCAAACCCAGAAGGCGCATACACCTTCGAAGGGACATTGCTGTCGCAGACTTCATAACCTGTACATGACGAAGAAGACTCGCTTGCTTGTCTGGAGGCAGAGATACCACTGCTCGTACCGTGTCGAAATGCATTCCCAAAAAACAGGATTGACTGCGACGGTTCCAGAGACGACTTCTCCCAATTGACCAGCCACCCGAAGTCCTCCAGGAGCTGAAGGGATAGATTGCGAGCCGTCACCGCCTCCTCCTTTGAGGACGCCACAATCAAAAGGTCGTCCAGATAGGGAAGAATCGTAACCCCCTGTCTTCGCAGAATCGCCATGAGAGGAGCCAGAATTTTTGTAAAAACTCTGGGTGCTGAGGCCAACCCGAATGGCAGGGCCACAAACTGGTAATGGTCCTGGCCTATGGCAAAACGAAGGAAGCGTTGGTGGGCCCTTACGATGGGGACATGCAAATTAGCGTCGCGAATGTCGATTGACACCAAAAAATCGTTCTGCGACAAGGCCGCCACAACGGAGCGAAGTGACTCCATGCGGAATTTCCGGGAGCGGACATGCCGATTCAATCTTTTGAGATCCAGAATGGGGCGAAATTTGTCCTCCTTTTTGGGGACCACAAAGAGGTTGGAATAAAACCCTCTTCCCCGGTCCTCCGGTGGAACTGGTACCACCACACCCTTCTGTAGAAGGGAATCGACCTCCCGCAGTAGAGCGGCAAATAGCTCGGGCTCTGACGGAATGCGGGATTGGCAAAAAAACTGTCTGGGGGTCGAGAAAGAAACTCTATGAAGTAGCCTGCCGACACAACCCGCGTCACCCAGGCGTCCGACACGCGGGAAGCCCAAATCGGTTCGAATTGGAGCAGGCGACCTCCCACTCGAGAGCCCTCGAGTGAGGCCCTGGCGTCAGTCCGCCTTAGCGGGCTTTTTGTCAGCTTCCCGCTTGTCTTAGCGGAAGCTCTGTTTCCAGGGAGTGCGGGATTTCTGAGCGTTCTTTTTTCCTGAAAAAGAGGGACGCCCCGATCCCCAAGAGGGCTGACCGAACCGTCCCCTGGACCCGACTACTACCGGCACTATGCCTGCCAGACGCAGAAGCCACAGCTCTTTGCTGTGGTAAAGCCGTTTCTTTTGCCTTTGCCTTGGCAATCCTTTGCTTGGAAACCGCGTCTCTGGTCCACTGTCTAAGCCACAGTGCTCTCCTGACTGTGATTGCTTAGGATTGCGCCCTGGACAGCAGTGACGCAGTATCCAAACCTGCATCACTGTCATATCGGGCTGCATCCTCCAACTTAAAAAGCCCATCTACCTCGGATAGAGGGGATCTATCTTGCCACGCCGTCCGTAGACGGTCTAACCAGCTTAGAGAAGCTTTACAAGCACACATGCTCTGAATCCATGATCCACGGCCTCGTAGATGGATTTCGCCGTTTTTCTGCCCAGCGGATTCTGCAAACTCGCCTTCCCTTTTAACAGGAAGTAATGAGGACTTGCTAATCTGGGATAAAGGGACATCCACTTCAGGAGAAGGAATCCAATTATCAATCAATTCCGTCGTCACGGATACAGCTGAAAACACTTATCTGGAACAGGCGTTCCTTTAAGCCTACAGCTCCTGGAATTCCCAGGCGGTCTCCCATCCAAGTATTAACCAGGCCCAACCCTGCTTAGCTTCCGAGATCAGATGAGATCGGGCGTGTTTAGGGTGGTAATGGTGATCGCGACCTATGCGACTCCTGAAAACATCCGGGCCGAATTACTAGGACGTCTAGTTACCTCCTCCGGTAACTGTAATGCCTCCCTCATGGCTTCCAATAAAAGCCTCTGTACGACCCAAAAGAGAAGCAGAGAGTCCCTGCCGATCCTCCTTATCCGAATCGGACACCTCCCCATCTGAGCTTGAAAGGGAAACCCTCCATGCCTGAGATCTCCCGAGTCGCTGCGCGGGAATGAAGGCACCGGCCTGTGTCGCTTCCTCTGAGAGGATCTAGCTGACACCCAATAACCTAGAAGGTCAGACAGGCCATCAATAGAACGAGCGAGTGCCTCCATTTTGACATCACTGAAAACCTCTGACCGCTGCGCCTGACGCCGTCGAGGTTTGCGTCAGAAACGCGAGACTGATCCTGTAGCGGATCTGGGAGACGGTCCGCACCTCCTGGACCCTGATCTGACATGTCCTCACACAGTATATGGCAGGTTAAACCTGACAGTAACTAGGACAGTGTGGTTTCTTAAAGAAGAAACGAACACTGAAGGGTTAAAGCTCTTAAAGAGAGGCTACCCCAGCTGTCCCCCAATAAAGGGTTAACCGCCAAAGAAGGGGTTAATGACGCAGACTCCCCACAACCCTTGTTTAATGAAAAGGGTGTGCGAGCCACAGGTGCCTCTTATGAGGTAACAGCTGCAGGACAGTGCTCTCAAAGGTATGCTTATTTTGCCTTTGTACACTAAACAAGAACACTAAAAAATTGCGCTGATTTGTACATCGCAATGACCGCCAAAGTCGCTAAGGGGATCGCTAACCACTTATGCGTCGTCAATGAGATCGCCCACTGTGGCAGCTACTAGCGACATTAAAAAGATCACAAGAAAACGATCGCATTAGTATGCGTCGTTATAATGATCGTTAGCGTTCAGTGTCCTGCGCTGTGGGGGTGAGGGGGTTAAGCTTCTGCCCCAGAAGTGACTCACCCATCTGGCCGCGGTGTAGCGTCTTCGATTGTCCTGTGTGGAGGAGAGGAGAGTGAGGAAGGAAGCCTTCCGTTTCCAGTAATGGCCGCCGCGCTGTGCCTCTGAAGACCGCAGTAAAGCGCGCGCTCAGAGCGCCGCAAAAAATTCAAAAAAAGGGCGCGTGACTCCTCCGCTCTCCATGTCCTGCAGGCATCCACCTGCGGACAAAAGACACTAGTCACCAACATGTCACATGTAACAGCGGCTGCCGCAGCAGTCGCTGAAGCATCAAACACATTAAAAATGTGGAGTACTCACCCCGCTGAGCGCCACAGGGACCCCTCAGAGATTTGTGGCGCTGTGCCCGTAGCTTCCCCCCAGGGCGGGGAACGCAGTGACCCCAGAAGCGCGGTTTGCATCCCGCCAGGGAAGCAATCCTCATCCCCCAGGGCCGGCAGGGTTCTGCAGGGACCACCTTACAGGGTAATACAGATCCGCCAAGGGAGAGGTGGGGGTCCAGCAGCGCTGAGACCTCTAGACCACGGGGGTCCAAGCTCTGTCCGACTAAAATAAAAAAAATTTCTGAGGAGCTGCTTCCAGCAGCAACTATCCTCTGTGACCTCAAATTTTAGATGGAGAGCTGGAGTAGGAGGAGCCCTATAAGCTGGGGGGGGCCGGTCAACACTTTTTTAATCTGAGGTGTTTATCCTATGTGGGCTCCGCCTACCCACTAGTAATGATTGTGTCTCCCTTCCTTCATTATAAATTCTTTTAAAGCTCTTTGGTCCATATTTTTTTGGGTATCTGTGTGGAGAATGCCTGTATCCTGTTTTTCAGGTTCTATATGGAAACTCTTGGCTGCCCAGGTCATGAATGAGCAGCCATACACAGTGCAATCCCGGCCCACAGAAGAAAATAATGCTTATAAGGACAATAAAGCGCTTTGCAATCAGGGTGGATTTGATTTAAATAAACGGCCGATTTAAATCATGATTTAAATCAAATGATTTTTTTCTATTTAAATCAGATCGATTTAAATTGTGATTTTAATCATGATTTAAATCACTGATTTAAATCAAAAGATTTTTTTAATATAAATCACGATTAAAATCTAAAACTTTCAATCATTGTTCAATTAACTCCACACTTCTAGCTTGGTTTTCCCACTTTCTGTAGCTTGGGTTTCAGTTTCTTTTTCCATTCAGTTGACATGCCCAAACTTGTTGGATAGTCAGTCAGCAGTACTTGGCTGTAGTAACAATCAAACTTCAGAAGTAAATCTGCGTGACCCCATGACAGGTCATAAGAGAGACCCTATTTGGGTTCATTTTGTTGAGATGCCAGCAGAGCTTGGAAAGAAAGGTGGGAGAGCAAAGTGCAAATACTGTCAAAAGGATATCCAAGGACTTTTTTGCCGTTTAAAAATCACATTATGAAAACTGCAACCAGAAGGGAAATGAAGATGTTGATAGTGATACAACTAATGTCATTGAACCCCACAGCTTCTTATGCACCAGGACCCTAGCACTAGTGGTAAGTCTGGCAATTACAACCTATTTTAACAGACGTTTTTACTGGGGTGGTTAAAGTCTATGAAAAGAAAAATTTCTAGCACTAGTTCTGGAGTATAGAATTTAAATTTACGTTAAGGCAATATTTCACAGAAGGGTTAACGTTAAGTAAAAAAAAAAGTGTGTGTATACCCTATTTTTTTTTTTTATTGTAGGCTACAATTCACTTTTGAAGTCTGCCAAATTGACCATTTTTTTAAAAAAACATTTTTAAAAACTTTTGTGACATAATTTTTTTCAGTTGCTCTGATATTACAGATTACAGCAACTTCACCGGAAACTTGAGTAGCATAACTTTGAGACAGCCCTTATAGGATGAGGACCATTACATTGTTCAAAAAGTTTGTTTCAAAATATTTTCGTTATATTTCTTCAAATACGCAGTCAATTATATTTTTTAATTACTGTGCTTTCAGGGTCAAATATGGCTTGTGCTGCACGTGACAATCAATATCTGGGTACAACTTCAACAAAGCAGCCCAACAAAAAAACTTTGCGTGCAAAGTGTAGAAAATTCCTCTTAAAGACTACGACGAGCCAGAAAGAACATTTTGATGAATTAATTGCTAAATTCATATTTGCAACCAATTCTTCTTTCCGACTAGTTGAACACCCATTGTTTGTACAAATGAACGAAGGAATAAAGAGTATGCCACACTAAACAACATCGCTAACGGGATCGCTAAAAAACGTCACTATTTAGCGATCCCGTTAGCGATGTTGTTGTGTGCGGCATGCAGCAACGACGTGGCCCCTGCTGTGATCTCGTCCGTCGTTCCTGATCGTTCTGGACCCTATTCTGATTGTCGGCGTCCCGCTGGGTAAGTAATATCGCTGAGTGTGGCACCTTTTTTTAGCGATTTAGCGGTACTTTTGTTTCCGCTAAAGTCGTTAAGGAGATCGCTAACCGCGATAGCGTCCTTAACGACATCGCTAAATGTGGGCCGACAATAGCGATATTGTAAACGATCCCGCTAGCGATCTCATTAGAATGCGACGCTAACGAGATCGTTAGCGGGATCGTGTAGTGTGGCAGTACCTTAAGACCAGGCTACAAATCACCAAGTAGATTTGATATCTCAGGAAAACATCTTCAGGCTGTATACGACAAAGAAAGAGCGGCTGTACAAAATATTTGAAAGACAAAGTTGTTAACATGAGCTTGGATGGTTGGAGCAACATCCACAACGACCCCATAATTTGCACTTGTGTCACAACAGAAGATGGTGAAACTTACCTTACAGACACAATCGACACATCTGGAAATTCACATACTGCTGAAATTTACTTGAAATTGCTAAGAACTCAATTCACCAATGCCAAGAACAGTTTGGAATGTAAAGTAAGGAGCTTAGTTACTGATAAACGCAAGCAATGTGGCAAAAATGGGAGCGGAACTGGCACATGAGGTTGACACAAATGTCATTACATACGGTTGTTCTGCCCATTTGTTGCAAAAGACCTGCATATTTCGGGTGTCAAGGAACATGTTGTAGAAATTGTTACATATTTTCCGCAATAATCATTTGCAACCTACAAGGAAATGGGAGGACTGAAGTTGGTTCTACCACAAGATGTTAGATGGAATACCTTGGCTGAATGCTTGGAACAGTTTATTAACAACTGGTCAAAATTAGTGTCCATTTGCGAAACACATCGGGATAAAATTGATGCTAATATACGAAGCAAAGTATTAAATCTTGGTGTGAAAGAGAAATGCCGAGGACCTTTTGGAAAGGTTAAAGCCAATATCTATTGCGTTGGATAAAATGCAGAAAGATACTGCAACCATAGCTGATGCCACAGAAGTTTGGAAAGATTTAGAAGGTTCGCTAGATCGCTTGAACCTCTCAACAATGTAAGGTTGCAATACACCACCGCAAGGACCAAGCATTAAAAGAAGAAACACTATTTAGCCAATATCTTGCATCCCATCTACAGAGGGAAAAAACTATCTGAGGCGGAAATCAACTCTGCAATGGAGTGGCTCGCCAATACTAACCATGACATTGTGGCAACTGTGCTGAAATTGAAGTGTGAATCTGCACCATTTCAAAAATACATGTTTGCAGATAATGTCGTTAATGAACTAAAACCACTGGACTGGTGGAAGTCGCAATCACTTGTTCTTCCAGCGAAGATAATAAATGTAGCTACTCAGCTACTGACTGCATCGGCTTCATCGGCAGGAGTAAGAGATTGTTTTCTTCATTTGGTTTTGTGCACACAACAGTCCGAAACCGCTTAGGAACTGCTAAAGCAGGACAACTAGTTTTCCTATTAAAAGTCCTAAATAAACAGTAGACTTAAAGGACTGATGTATTCACTGAAGATGTTTGCTTCTTCAAACGTTAGAGATAGGCTATTGTTAAAAAGTACTTACTCTCTGTAAGTTCAATTCTGATTGTTTAATAGTGCAAATAAAAATTATTAGGTTTCATAATCATCAACTGTTTTAATATTTTTATTTGTGTAAAATAATTTGATTTGCAAAAAGACAAAGTTTTGCTTGTGAACAACTTGATTAAAAATCCTATTTTAAATCAAAAAAATCCGATTTAAATAAAAAAAAACCGATTTAAATAAAAAAAATCCGATTTTTTTTATTTTTTTTAAAAAAAATCATGATTTTTATCCACCCTGCTTGCAATGCATAACTTTTTATCCCGAGACACCCAACCACTCCTCCATTCATTCCCTGTGGTGCTGCCGGAAAAGCCAAGTGTAGCTCTTGGCAGTCACACTGCTGCTCCAGTCTTATGGGGATAAGAGTTCCCCGTTCTGCCAGTCAGACCTTCACAATCAAGAAATTATAACCTATTTTACGGATAGGTGATAGATAACTTGTTTTATCCCGATAACCCCTATCAGCATTTTCCTAAAACATCTACAGCAATTTATTACAGACCCAAAAATCCAGAACGTTTTTTTTCTTCTTCAAATCAGTGAAAACGTGCTTGAAAGCCAATCTCCGCGTGTTACGGGGTCTGCACATCGTCAGCCTGTCAATAAGTAGCCAACTCATTTTGGAAATGACCTGTTCAGCTCCCTGCTGGTTTCGTCATGAACCCATCATGAACCCAGGGTTAGCGCGGGGTTGAAGTGAAAAGAAACCACAATCTCTGTCAACGTGAATGAAAGATGACACGTTGGGCCGGGTAGTCATGGCACATTTGTGTTTTTGTTTTGTTTTTTTCTAATACTGTGTTTCGCCAGCATCTCCTATCAGACAACCTTCCAGTTCAGTGGAAGACAACTACTCTAAAAAGGTTATCGTGTCTAAAAGGTTTTCCAAAGTGGATGGTTGGCACAGAGTGGTTGCACGCACCATTACCTTGGCACTGGATCCATTGACTGCAAAACCTGTTAAGACCAAAAATACAAAAAAGGTGCCGTATCATAATCCCCTGGTTTCCAAGATATGGAATAAAAAGCTGCCTGTCAGAGTCCTGACACCAAGGAGGCAGCAAGGTCCCCGAATTTCTTATTCCTTGATGGTGCACAGAGTCTAGACACCGTGATTTCTCACACTTTGAAAATCCCTTACAACACTCTTTGTGATCCTTCCATCTACATGGCTTTCTGCTGGTGACAAGAAAACCTATCCTTTAAGTGACATTTTTAATAGGGGAAAGCCTGAGCTTTACAATTCCTTGAAAACAATATGAACTCTTGAAAAGAACTATATGGCACCAACTGAACCCTATCCTGCGCGGGTCACCGAGAGATCGCTGCACAGTCGCAATACTATGAAGCTTAAATTAACTATTATAAAAAAAAAGCCCAACCCAATAGAAAGTATGACCCGAGCCTACAATAACATGTGCTCAACCCGAAAACTGTCCTATTAAGTCCCATCTCATCAATTTTGACCTTGAGTGAGTGTAGAAAAATGAAAGTTTGAGAGAAAAAAAAAAAACATCCTGAAAAAAAGCATCTAGGACGGCTGTAGACTAAGCAAAGGACAACATGTGTGTGGTGCAGCCTGACTTTTATCTGACGTCAATTGTGGGGGGGAACAATTGAATCAGTCAGATTGGATGTAATGGGTGAGATTTATCAAGCTACCTGTGTCACAATTCGGGAGCAATTTCAGCCAGAAAAAAAGTTTTTCAATGACTTGCACCATATTTATTATGCATTTTTAGACACTTTCTATACATTGCCTAGTAATATTGCGTGCATTAGGTAAAGGTGGGGTGACCTAACATGCAATATGTGCCAAAAAAAAAAAATAAATTTTTTTTGCAAATTCAAGGCACAAAGTAAGCCAACAATAAAAGTCTAAAGATGTGCCAGTATTAAACTAAAATGGACCACTATGATAAATATGGAGTATTTTAACACTGTCTAGTCTCTCGGTCCCTAACACAGTAGACTAATGATCGCCGAACCTGACAATATTGACGGTTCGGCCAATAGTCCTCCCAGCAGATGTCAGGAAACAGAAGGATCTGTAAATCAGAGTTCAGACTGACGATCCTTTTTGTCCTCCAAGAGATAAGCCGCCTCGGAGATGCCTGGCAGCAGATCTCTCAGAGAAGACGAGTGTTGTGAATGGGTTTGAGATGAGTTTCTGAGCAGAGGCTCCCTCTGGTGGTTACAAGCGGTACTAGTGAGGACTGGGAATCAGTGTTACTGATTGGTCTTTTTTAAGGGAATCATTTTCCCATCAGGGTTGCCGGTGATCAATTGTTCTGGTCTGAATCCTTCTTTCCAGTTTCCCTTGTAGCCTGCTGTGTCTTTGTCTGCATCTCCTGCTATCAGATAAGACAATTTCTTATTTTGTGTTTTTGCTATATTTTTGCATTTGGTCCTGCACTTCTGTGGGGGCCTTCAGGTCCCCTCCGGGGGCTTTTGCCCCTCCTCATTTAGTCCAGCCACTGTGTTTTGTACTTTTGCTTTTTCCAGTTTTTTTCAGTGGCTGCTGTTTTTGTTACACCAGAGAACTAATTTAGGTGGTAGAGGTCGTGTGATCTCAGGTGATTTTGAAATTAGTAGAGTTGGTGTTTTTCAGGGTTTTCTGAGATTGCAGTAAGTACCCTTCCTATCCTTTTCTATTTAGATAGTTTGGGCCCCAGCGTTTGCTCATACTATTTTCTTTCTGTGTCAGTATTTCCTCTTGGTCTAACCGCCATTACATGTTTGGGGGCTTTCTATTATCTTTGGGTTTCTGCTACGGGGCAGATAGCTTTCCTATTTCTATCTTTAGGTGTAGTTAGTTTCTCAGGCTGTGACGAGGCGTCTAGGACCAACGTAGGAACGCTCCACGGCTGCCTCTAGTTGCGGTGGTTAGTCAGGGTACTGCAATCTCATAGATTCCAACTGCTCTGGTGTATTTCCTTTTTTACCTGCACTCCTCAGCTACCGTAACATAACAGTATCACCGGCCATAAAAATTGTATGGTACTCACAGAAGGGAAAAAATATTTTGAAGGAAGAAAAGTTGTCAGAGATATTTTTCTGTTTGTTTGCATTTTTTTTTTTTTTTTTTTTTTTCCCTCTGTATCTCTGGGTGCTGGGGAGGATCTTTTCTCCCAATGGAGTTTGCACAGTTGTCTGGCCGTGTGGATCGGCTTGCCACTGAGGTTCAGAGTATTGCTGCATATCTTGCTAGGTTGCCTGTTGTGGAACCTAGGATCCCCATGCCAGATTTGTTTTTAGGGGATCGAGCTAAGTTTCAGAATTTCAAAAATAATTGTAAATTGTTTTTTGCCTTAAAATCTAAGTCCTCAGGAAACGCAGCGCAGCAGGTTCAAATTGTCATCTCTCTCCTGCGCGGCGATCCTCAGGATTGGGCTTTTTCCCTGATACCTGGGGATCCTGTTTTGAGTGATGTTGATGCGTTTTTTTCAGGCTTTGGGGTTATTGTACGATGAGCCTAATGTCACTGATCAAGCTGAAAAAGCCTTGTTGGCATTAAATCAGGGGCTTGATGACGCTGAGTTATACTGTCAGAGATTCCGTAGGTGGGCAGTCCTGACCAAATGGAATGACGACGCTTTGGCGGCCCTTTTCCGGAAGGGTCTGTCGGATAATATAAAGGATGTTATGGTGGGATTCCCTGTCCCCTCTGGTCTCAATGATTCTATGTCATTGGCGATTCAAATTGACAGACGTTTGCGTGAGCGGAGAAGTATGCGTGGAGTGGTGTTGCCTTGTGAGCCAGCTGCTGAGCCCATGCAGTGTGATGGAGTGGTGTCTGGGGCACAGCGTCATGAGTTTCGAAAGCGCAATGGGTTATGTTTCTACTGTGGTGATGCCTCTCATGCTATTTCAGTCTGCCCTAAGCGGGGAAGACATTTTGCACGCTCAGTTGTCTTGGGTAGTGTTCAGACTAAGTTTTTATTAACTGTCACTCTGATATGCTCTCTGTCCTCATTTTCTGCTCAGGCTTTCGTTGATTCTGGAGCAGCTATTAACCTGATGGATTATGATTTTGCTAAACGTTGTGGATTTCCCTTGATACCCCTACAGAAGTCTATTCCCCTACTGGGGATCGATTCTACCCCTTTGGCTGAGAATAAACCCCAGTTTTCTACTCAGGTGATAATGAGGGTTGAACCTGATCACCAGGAGTGCTGCAAATTTTTGGTTCTATATAATCTGCATGACATTATAGTGCTGGGTTTCCCTTGGTTACAGTCTCATAATCCTGTTTTGGATTGGAAATCTGTGTCTGTAACCAGTTGGGGCTGCCAATGTGTTAATACCAACACTCCTGTTTTTTCTGCCTCCCCCCAGGCTGAGGATGTTCCTGACTTTTTGTTTGATTTTTCTGATGTGTTTAGCGAAAGTAAATCTGCATCCTTACCTCCCCATAGGAGCTATGACTGCGCTATTGAATTAGTGCCAGGTAGTAAATTCCCTAAGGGTCGCCTTTTTAACTTGTCTGTACCTGAACATGACGCTATGCGGTCTTATATCAAGGAATCATTGGAGAAGGGTCATATCAGACCATCCTCTTCACCCTTAGGTGCCGGTTTTTTCTTTGTGGCCAAAAAAGATGGTTCATTAAGGCCGTGTATTGATTATCGTCTCTTGAACAATATTACTGTGAAATATCAATACCCGTTACCCTTGATTTCTGACCTGTTTTCCAGGGTGAAAAACGCTACTTGGTTTACCAAGCTTGACCTCAGGGGGGCGTATAACCTTATTCGCATTAAGCACGGGGATGAATGGAAGACGGCATTTAACACCCCTGAAGGGCATTTTGAGTACCTTGTGATGCCCTTTGGGCTAACTAATGCTCCTTCCGTCTTCCAGTCCTTCATGAATGACATTTTCAAGGGATTTTGTGGACAAGTTTCTGATTGTTTATTTGGATGATATCTTGATTTTTTCTAATGACTGGGACTCTCATGTGAAACATGTTCGAACTGTATTCCAGATTTTGAGAGAGAATGCTCTGTATGTGAAGGAATCAAAGTGTCTTTTTGGCGTACAGAAGATCTCATTTCTGGGATTCATTTTGTCCCCATCTGTTATTGAAATGGACCCGGTCAAGGTTCAGGCCATCTGTGATTGGGTCCAACCTACTTCATTAAAGGCTCTTCAGAGATTTTTGGGTTTTGCCAATTTTTATCGTAAATTTATTGGTAATTTCTCTGTTATTGTTAAACCATTAACTGATTTGACCAGAAAGGGTTCTGATGTGGTGAATTGGCCTCCTGAGGCAGTCTCTGCGTTTCAGGAACTTAAGCAGAGATTCACTTCTGCTCCTGTTCTACGGCAGCCTGATGTTTCTCTGCCATTTCAGGTGGAGGTTGATGCCTCTGAAATTGGGGCAGGTGCCGTTTTGTCCCAAAAAGATCCAGAGACCTCTAAAAGTAACCCTTGTGCCTTTTTCTCTCGAAAATTTCTCCTACTGAACGTAATTATGACGTGGGTAATCGGAGTTATTGGCCATGAAGTGGGCTTTTGAAGAGTGGAGACATTGGCTGGAGGGAGCCAAACATCAGGTGGTGGTCCTTACGGACCATAAGAATCTGGTCTATCTGGAATCTGCCAAGCGACTCAATCCTAGACAGGCCAGGTGGGCCTTGTTTTTCACACGTTTTAATTTTGTGGTTTCCTTTCTTCCTGGCACTAAGAATGTTAAGGCGGATGCCCTCTCGAGGAGTTTCCTTGCGGACTCTCCTGAGCTATCTGATCCCTCTGTTATTTTGAAGGAGGGTGTAGTTCTTTCCGCCATCTCGCCCAATTTGAGACTTGCTCTGGAGGGGTGTCAGGAGGATAGGCCCGAGCGCTGCCCTGTTGGAAAATTGTTTGTCCCGGACCAATGGAAAAAGAGTGTGATGTCTGAGATTCATTGTTCCGCATTGGCTGGGCATCCCGGAATTTTTGGTACCAGAGACTTGGTTAGTCGGTCCTTTTGGTGGCCTACCTTGTCTCGCGATGTCAGGGAATTTGTGCAGTCCTGTGGGACTTGCTCTCGCTCCAAGCCTTGCTCTCGCTCTAGTGGTTTGTTGATGCTATTGCCTGTGCCCAAGAGACCATGGACCCATATCTCTATGGATTTCATTTCCGATCTTCCTGTTTCTCGGAGAATGACCACCATCTGGGTAGTTTGTGATAGGTTTTCCAAGATGATACATCTTGTGCCATTACCTAAGTTGCCTTCCTCCTCTGAATTGGTGCCGTTGTTCCTTCAGCACGTGGTTCGTTTACACGGCATTCCTGAGAACATTGTGTCTGACAGAGGAGTCCAGTTTGTTTCCAGATTTTGGAGGACTTTTTGTTCTAAACTGGGTGTTCAATTGTCTTTCTCCTCGGCGTTTCATCCTCAGACCAATGGTCAAACTGAGAGAACAAACCAGACATTGGAGACTTATCTAAGATGCTTTGTGTCTGCTGATCAGGATGACTGGGTCTCTTTTTTGCCTTTGGCTGAGTTTGCTCTTAATAATAGGGCTAGCTCTGCCACTTTGATGTCTCCGTTTTTCTGTAATTCTGGGTTTCACCCTCGATTTTCTTCGGGACAGACGGAGGCTTCTGTCTGTCCAGGTGTTGACTCTGTTGTTGAGCGTATGCAGCAGATTTGGGACCAGGTAGTGGAGAGGTTGTCCCTCTCTCAGGAGAAGGCCCAGCGGTTTGCTAACCGGCATAGGACTGATGGTCCTCGGTTTAAAGTGGGGGACTTGGTCTGGTTGTCCTCAAAGAATATTCCTATGAGAGTAGCATCTCCTAAATTTAAGCCTAGGTTCATTGGACCTTATAAGATCATGGAGATTATTAATCCTGTTTCTTTTCGTTTGCTTCTTCCAGGGACATTTAAGATCCATAACGTGTTCCACAAGTCCTTGTTGAAGAGGTTTGTTGAGCCAGTGGTTCCTGCTGCTGTGCCCCCTGACCCTGTTTTGGTTGAGGGCAATCTGGAGTATGTGGTTGAGAAAATATTGGATTCTCGTTTTTCTAGACGAAGACTCCAGTATTTGGTTAAATGGAGAGGTTATGGTCAGGAAGATAATTCTTGGGTGTTTGCTTCGGACATCCATGCTAGGAGACTTATCCGTGCGTATCATAGAACTCATCCTGACCGACCTGGTTGCTCAAATGAGGGTTCGGTGACCCCTCCTCAAGGGGGGGGTACTGTTGTGAATGGGTTTGAGATGAGTTCTGAGCAGAGGCTCCCTCTGGTGGTTACAAGCGGTACTAGTGAGGACTGGGAATCAGGTGTTACTGATTGGTCTTATTTAAGGGAATCATTTTCCCATCAGGGTTGCCGGTGATCAATTGTTCTGGTCTGAATCCTTCTTTCCAGTTTCCCTTGTAGCCTGCTGTGTCGTGTCTGCATCTCCTGCTATCAGATAAGACAATTTCTTATTTTGTGTTTTTGCTATATTTTTGCATTTGGTCCTGCACTTCTGTGGGGGCCTTCAGGGTCCCCTCCGGGGGCTTTTGCCCTCTCAGTTTAGTCCAGCCACTGTGTTTTGTACTTTTGCTTTTTCCAGTTTTTTCAGTGGCTGCTGTTTTTGTTACACCAGAGAACTAATTTAGGTGGTAGAGGTCGTGTGATCTCAGGTGATTTTGAAATTAGTAGAGTTGGTGTTTTTTCAGGGTTTTCTGAGATTGCAGTAAGTACCCTTCCTATCCTTTTCTATTTAGATAGTTTGGGCCCCAGCGTTTGCTCATACTATTTTCTTTCTGTGTCAGTATTTCCTCTTGTCTAACCGCCATTACATGTTTGGGGGCTTTCTATTATCTTTGGGTTCTGCTACGGGGCAGATAGCTTTCCTATTTCTATCTTTAGGTGTAGTTATTTTCTAGGCTGTGACGAGGCGTCTAGGACCAACGTAGGAACGCTCCACGGCTGCCTCTAGTTGCGGTGGTTAGTCAGGGTACTGCAATCTCATAGATTCCAACTGCTCTGGTGTATTTCCTTTTTTACCTGCACTCCTCAGCTACCGTAACATAACAGACGAGTGCTCGGCAAAGTGAGTGCGTCTATGGGAAAGTAGGAGGAGATATCTGCTGGGCAAACAATCATTCGAGGTTTTCAAGTTTGAAAGTTCAAAGGATCGGGGATAACTTTCTAATCATTGGGGGTTTGACTGATGTGGCCCCCAACCAATCCAGAGAATTGGGGCTCTGAAAAGCCCAGGCTGAATGGAGCAGAGGTGAATGATACGCACTGCCTCTCCATTCATTCTAACAGGAGCGCTGAAGATCAGCCGAGTGCTGAACTCTGCAATCTCCGAGACTTACATTCAGAATGAATGGAATGGTACTGCACATCATCAACCTCCACTCGATTAGTAGGGGACATGACGGTCAGACCCTCAAAGTAAAGTAGTCCCCAATCCTTTGGATAGATTACTTTCGAAACTTGAAAACACCCCTTTAAAAGAGGCTGTCCCTACTTTAACATTGATGGGTTACCTTAGGATAGGTGATTAACGTCTTATTGGTGGGGTGCGACTCCATGCCGATCTGCTGTTCTCAGCGTCAACGGCGGCTGTAACTGACCAGTTACGGAGCAGCACAGTACAGCTTCGTCTACTGTTTAATGACCGTGCCTGGGTCCTGCACATCCACGCCCTATTAAAATCAATAGAGGTCAGATGTGGCCTCTATACAGTAGACAGAATTGCGTTCCATAATTGGTCCATTCAGGCCGCCGTCAACACTAAGAACAGGTCATTGGAGGGGGTACAGGGTTGTCGCACCCCAACATCAGACAGACATTGATGACCTTTCCTAATAATAGGCCATCATCTTTAAAGTAGTGGCCAACCTCTAAGCTTACACTAAGAATTAGACAGTATTCATAAGATACCCCATTTTGTTCACGATGCCGATAACGTCACAGACTGCTCCAGAGACCGGTCCAATGCCGGGCTGAGGCTCCTAGGTCCCAGCAGGAGAGGAACCTGTGTTCTGCTGATTCTCAATGACTTCGGGCCTTTGTCTCCACTGATAAACTAACGTTTTCTATCAGAAACAGCTATGTGTACCTCCACTCCTCTGTCTGACATTTAGCTAACAGTGCACTTACTGGATCTCCTACAGAACAATGTGCTTTGATAAAAGAAAAATTAAATTATTTGAGACACATCTGGACGCAGAATTCAAAAAGGGGTGTCCACTTCAAATTTACCTTATGATGTTTAAAAAATATATATATTGTCTCCACGTCTGACTTGTGTACAAAGTAGGAAAGTGTTTCCTGTGTCAGCACGTCATCATTGCTGTGTGTGAAGGAGGCTGGCTATGCGCTCATTTCCATAACTAAGCATGCCCCGTTCTTTGTCTAATCATGGGCTGGAATTGCGAGAGGGGCTGGCTCAGCAATAGAAATGAGTCAACCATCCAGCCACCTTTCACACACAGTACTGGTCATGTTAATATGTAAAACAAAGGTTTTAAGAGGTTTTTCAAAAATTCTTCAATATTTAATTAAAATTTATTATACCTTCCAAATAGAGGAATAACACATTCTGAATAAGTCAGGAGTTCTTCATAGAAAGGCCATCACACTGTTGACTTATGTGCAGTCTGTGATCTATTGGGTATACTAATAGATCACATGTCCAGAAAAGAGAATATGAAAGGCCGTACTCACCAGTCTCGTCTCTGAATTAAAAGTCCTTTATTTCAACACTGGACCCGTAGAAGCAGTACGTGAGCGTGAAACGGCCATCGTCCACCTGTTCACCAGCTTGCCTCCCCCTGCACGCCGCGCTACCGCTAGATGGATGTCAGGATTATGTTGAAATAAAGGACTTTTAATTCACAGAAGAGACTGGTGAGTGTTGCCTTTCATATTCTCTTTTCTGGATATTTACTGCATTGTTGGCTACTGCACCACCATAAAGAAATAAGTCTCTTCAGCAACTGTCAGAGTCTGCATTTATAGAACTGTTGCAACACTGGTGCTTATTCATATCCTCACTTCTGTGTGCTATTTCAAATACTAATAGATCACAGACTGCACATGAGTCAACAGTGTGATGCAGCAGCAAAAAAGGCAAATACAGTTCTAGGATATATTAAGAGAAGCATAGAGTCAAGATCACGTGAACTAATTATTCCATTCTACTCCTCCTTGGTCAGGCCTCATCTGCAATTCTGTTTCCAGTTCTGGGCACCACATTTTAAAAAAGACATTGAAAAACGGGAGCAAGTTTAGAGAAGAGCGACCAGGATGGTGAGTGGACTGCAGAGTATGTCCTACAAGGAACAGTTAAAGGATCTGGGAATGTTTAGCTTGCAAAAAAAGAAGGTTAAAATGAGACTTAATGGCTGTCTACAATAATCTGAAGGGCTGCCACAGTGTAGAGGGATCATCATTATTCTCATTTACACATGGAAACAAGAGAAGCAATGGGATGAAACTGAAAGTAAGAAGATACAAATTAAATATTAGAAAAAACTTTTTGACAGTGAGGGTGACCAATGAGTGTAACAGGCTGCCACGAGAGGTGGTGAGTTCTCCTTCAATGGAAATCTTCTAACAGAGGCTGGACAGACATCTGTCTGAGATGGTTTCATGAATCCTGCATTGAGGTGGGGGTTGGACATGATGACCCTAGAGGTCCCTTCCAACTCTACCATTCCATGATGTTAGGAAATATGACGTTTGTAAGTCTAGCAGTGAGCATTCTCAAAAAGATAAGATATTTTTATACAGAAGAAAACTCATACAACATAAAATAAATCGGTAACATTCATTGCTTTGCCAAGCACCGCCAAGTTACTGGAATATCCCATACAGGGCATATATCACAGAACTGGACAATACAAAAAAGGAAGCCTGTTCCCAGTACAAAATCTTCTAGAAAAGTGTTTTACCATGAATGAGGTCATGTCTACCCTTCTTCTGGTAGTGCTAGATCCTAAAAGAGAGAGAAAACATACGGTGCTTTGTCTCTTGTGGTAGTTGTGCATATTGGGGTCATACACATCAGATAGCCGTTAGTTGAACGCCCATTCAGGCGACAGACATTTTTACCAGCCGCCCATACCTATGCCTGCTCAGGTGAGTGTGCATATATTCGGTATAAAGAGAGTAGAGGTCACCATATACATTAGATAAAGGTAGTATAACTGGACGACTTTGGTAGAACCATCCAAAATATTCAGTGTGACTGTGAGGGCCTCCCGAACAGTGTTCGGCAGCAGATTAACACACTCGCCCCATAAAAAAAACACAAATGTTCTACCAAGTGTGTGGGGGATTGGGTAGAGATAAGCCAAGAGCTATCTAAGGTATATAGGCAACTTTAAGCTGGCCATACACATGACAAATTTATCTTCAGATCATAAGCAGTTCCAGCTAAAATTCATGAAATCTATTAAGAATCGGATGTGTGGGGCAATCGGACACATAAGATCACTCAGCAGCCGATATATCGTTAAAGGGATATTCCCATCTCCAACAAGCCATCCCAATATGTAGTAGAAGTAATAACGATAATATTAGCAAATACCTCCAATTAGAAATGTAGTATAGCTTTTCTGATTCACTATGACTTTCGTCATGTGCAGGCACTGCAGAACCATAGGAATCCATGGTTACGACCACTAACAACTAGCTGTCACTATATCAGTGGTCATAACCATAGATACCTAAAGTCCTGCAATGCCTGCACATGAAGAAAGACATGGCGAATCAGAAAAACTATACTATTTCTAATTGGAGGTATTTGCTAATATTATTACAGCTACTACATAGATAGAATCTTGGAAATAGGAATACCCCATTAAGCAGAATCCGCCAATGATTTGCAGATTAATATCTTAAATAGCATAAAGGGGTTAGTTCCATCTTGTCTAGCAGGACCACCCAGCTCTACAGCCTCCCGATGCTTCTGGTTGCTGGGTGGGTGGGTGGGTGGGCGATTATGATTGACAGTTCAGGTTAGCAGCACTGTTGTGCCATGGGGCTGAAACTTGTGCGCCCTTGATGTGGCTATAGCAGGGCTTTGCCTCTGCAGCATCGGAAGGGCAGATGGAGGGCATCTGGCCGAGATTGGAAGCTCACATCACACTCCAGCCTCAGGGGAGTGTTTACAGGCTCAGTAGGAACGAATTGTGTGTATACATATATTCATATAGTACAGAACACCATATATTATAGCGCACTCAATACGAATATATATGTATAGTTTGGATACACCTGCTCGTGCAGTGGTTTTCCTAATTCTTATTGGAATGTGCACATTGCAAATTCAGAACGAAGGCAGCAAAGCCACAAGGGAACAGATGGAAACAAGACGTAATGAAACACGAGTAAAACAAACCAGAATGTGTGTAAGGGCTCACTCACACGAGCGTATATCCTGGACGAGTGCAATCCTATAAAAAGAAGGGATTGCACTCGGATCAATGTTCTACTATGGGGCAGTGCAGATCTTCGGGGGTTTTTTCAGCATGCTGCAATTTCACTCTGACATCGAATGGGTGTGAGAAAACAAATTGGATGTCATACGGACCATCAACCTAACATGTGATTTTTACGGATTCATTACAGTGCTGTCCTCTAATTAGTCCTGTAAAAGATTAATAGCTGCTGAACAAAAGAACACAAATTGCATATGGATGACAAGTGAGAAAAAAAAAAATCGTACCACTTTTCTGGATGAAAATCGGATTATTTATAGACAAATGTGACTCCAGCCTTAAACGTTAAATTCCTCAAAGTACCCCCTTTTAACTCTGATAACTTTACGCCCCCTTAGGATTCTCTGAAGCTGCTTCATCCAATAGTAACTTGACATGGCTTCCAATGAGCATCTATGCCTTGTGTGGAATCACCGGCCTTCACAAAGTGTTTGCACCAACATGGCCTCTGCAAAACACACTTGATAGTCGAACAGTTCCATACCGCGCTTCACAACAGCAAGTGTTCATTTCTTCTAGGTACACTCACAGTTTTTGAAGGACTTAAGTTTTATGATGGCCTGGAAAGAGTTTAGCTACAACCAGTGAGGACAAGGACTCTGATTGTTGGGATTAGCATTATTGAACAGTATAGTACCTGTATCAATAGACAAAGACAAGACCTAACTATTCAGAGCTGAGCTCCAAACACCTACCTGGAGCCCAAACCCCGCAGGGTCACGAGGGCAAGACTTTGTAGTAGGATTAGCAATCTCACTATCAATCACTCTTCTCCTTTCCGACTCTCCAGGCCACCCAGTGTCACTGCTGTAATCCAAGCACAGGAGTCTCCCTGTCCTGCTTGCATATTCTGCCACTTGATATTCCTTCAGTGACACCCACTCTACAAATCACATTATGTAGGCAGGTTAAACTTTGTTTCTCATTAGGATTTCTTAGGAAAAGTCTAAAAAATATTTTTATTTTCACACATTGAGAATAATAAGAAAAAAAAAATATAATATATATATATATATATATATATATATATATATATATACACACACACATACACAGTGGGTTCGTAAAGTAAATTTTTCACTCTTTGTTTCATTGCAGCCATTTGGTAAATGCAAAAAAGTTCATTTTATTCTCATTAATGTACACTCTGCACCCCATCTTGACTGATAAAAAACAGAAATGTAGAAATTTTTGCAAATTTGTTAAAGAAAAATTGAAATATCACATGGTCATAAGTATTTAGACCCTTTGCTCAGACACTCATATTTAAGTCACATGCTGTCCATTTCCTTGTGATCCTCCTTGAGATGGTTCTACCATTCATTGTAGTCCAGCAGTGTTTGTTTAAACTGATAGGACTTGATTTGTAAAGGCACACACCTGTCTGTATCAGACCTCACAGCTCACAGTGCATGTCAGACCAAATGAGAATCATGAGGTCAAAGGAACTGGCCAAAGAGCTCAGAGACAGAACTGTGACAAGGCACAGAACTGGCCAAGGTTACAAAAGAATTTCTGCAGTACTCAAGATTCCGAAGAGCACAGTGGCCTCCATAATCCTTAAATGGAAGACGTTTGGGACCACCAGACGTCTTCCTAAACCTGGCAGTCCAGCCAAACTGAGCAGTCGTGGGAGAAGAGCCTTGGTAAGAGAGGTAAAGAAGAACCCCAAGATCACTGTGGCTGAGCTCCACAGATGCAGTAGGGTGATGGGAGAAAGTTCCACAAAGTCAAACTATCACTGCAGACCTCCACCAGTCAAGCCTTTATGGTAGCGTAGCCCGACGGAAGCCTCCTCAGTGCAAGACATATGAAAGAGTATGCTAAGAAACACATGAAGGACTCCCAGACTATGAGAAATAAGATTTTCTGGTCTGATGAGATGAAGATAAACTTTTTGATGATAATTCCAAGTGGTATGTGTGGAGAAAACCAGGCACTGCTTATCACCTGCCCAATACAATACCAACAGTGAAACATGGTGGTGGCAACATCATGCTATGGGGGTGTTTTTCAGCTGCAGGGACAGGATGACTGGTTGCAATTTAAGGAAACATGAATGTGGCCAAGTACAGAGATATCCTGGAAGAAAACCTCTTCCAGAGTGCTCTGGACCTCAGACTTCGCCGAAGGTGCACCTTCCAACAAGACAATGACCCCAAGCACACAGCTAAAACAACAAAGGAGTGGCTTCAGAACAACTCTGTGACCATTCTTGACTGACCCAGCCAGAGCCCTGACCTAAACCCAATTGAGCATCTCTGTAGAGACCTGAAAATGGCTGTCCACCAATGTTCACCATCCAACCTGACGGAACTGGAGAGGATCTGCAAGGAAGAATGGCAGAAGATCCCCAAATCCAGGTGTGAAAAACTTGTTGCATCATTCCCAAGAAGACTCATGGCTTTACTAACTCAAAAGGTGCTTCTACTCAATACTGAGCAAAGGGTCTGCATACTTATGACCATGTAGAATTTCAGTTTTTCTTTTTTAATACATTTGCAAAAATTTCTACATTTGTTTTATTTTCAGTAAAGATGGGGTGCAGAGTGTACATTAATGAGTAAAAAATGAACTTTTATGCATTTACCAAATGGCTACAATGAAGCAAAGAGTGAAAAATTTAAAGGGGTCTGAATACTTTCCGTACCCACTGTGTGATATATATATATATATATATAATAATATAAAAAAAATGTGGAATACAAATACTGGAAAGGTGGGTATACCTGGAAGAAAATGGCGTATAAAACACTGCAATAATATAGTATTGACCAATCATGATTATTCAAAGCTCTAACAACAGTGAAAGTGGACTTGTATATGATACCCGTAATAGTGAGTTCATAACATGCGGGGACCAATGTGACACAAAGTTCAATCGAAAACCGGTATAATATTGTCCAGCGGATGAAGCTTTCCATAGCGAAACGCGCGTCGGGTGTGGTGGGTCCCTGGTCCCTTGCACTGCGGGTAATGTTAATTTCAGTACTATTGTTTGTTTAATGATGTTTGCACACCTTTGCTAATTTATATGCACGCTCCATTCTGGTCCCATATTAGGACTCTCCTTGTACTGACATTGATTAAACTTTGCTGTTGCTTTATACCGGATATTATACAGGTTTTCAATTGAACGTTAAGTGTCACAATAGTCCCCGCATGTTATGAACTCACTATTACGGGTATCATATACAAGTCCACTTTCACTATTATTAGAGCTTTGAATAATCATGATTGATTTCTTTTTCTTATTATTCTTAATGTATTGCAATAAAAGATTTTTTCAGCCTTTTCTAAAAAAAAAAAAAAAAAAAGCCTTGTGTTTTCAGTGTTTCTTCATTATTAAAGTAAAAAAAATGATAAAGTCCACACTTAATTGCATAGTTTGTCACGCATTGATTTTCAGAATTCGGAAAGTGCAATATTTATTTATGATGCTTATATAGTGCCAAAAGAACAGTACAGACACGGCCATCACTCACGACCTCCATTAGCGCTCACAGTGTAAATTCCCTATGTCTTTGGAGTGTGGGCAGAACCCGGAGTAACGGCAGAAAACCCACGCAAACACGGGGAGAACATATACACTTCATACAGATGTTCCAGACTATATGTGCACCAATGTGTGCAGTATTTTATACTGCTAGAATTACCGCACTTAGTAACTTGACGATGTTATCGTACGCTTTGTACAGTCATGGCCAAAAGTTTTGAGAATGACACAAATATTAATTTTTACAAAGTCTACTGCTTCACTTTTTCTAATGGCAATTTGCATATACTCCAGAATGTTATAAAGAGTGATCAGCTTAACAGCAATTACTTGCAAAGTCAATATTTGGCTAGAAAATGAACTTTATCCCCCAAAATACATTT
Source organism: Oophaga sylvatica (assembly GCA_033576555.1). Taxonomy (NCBI): domain Eukaryota; kingdom Metazoa; phylum Chordata; class Amphibia; order Anura; family Dendrobatidae; genus Oophaga; species Oophaga sylvatica. Next base: position 952,101,387 of record JARQOD010000001.1, on the reverse strand, counting down.
CAACATCATTGCAGCCGTGCCTTAAAAGGACCAGCTAACCTCTTTTCAGTGATTGCTCCATTAACACAGGTGTGGGTGTTGATGAGGACATGGCTGGAGATCAATCTGTCATGATTAAGTAAGAATGACACCACTGGACACTTTAAAAGGAGGCTGGTGCTTGGCATCATTGTTTCTCTTCTGTTAACGATGGTGATCTCTAAAGAAACATGTGCAGTCATCATTGCAATGCACAAAAATGGCCTAACAGGGAAGAGTATCGCAGCTAGAAAGATTGCACCTCAGTCAACAATCTATCGCATCATCAAGAACTTCAAGGAGAGAGGTTCCATTGTTGCCAAAAAGGCTCCAGGGCGCCCAAGAAAGACCAGCAAGCGCCAGGACCGTCTCTTAAAAGTGTTTCAGCTGCGGGATCGGGCTACCAGCAGTGCAGAGCTTGCTCAGGAATGGCAGCAGGCAGGTGTGAGTGCATCTGCATGCACTGTGAGGCGGAGACTCTTAGAGCAAGGCCTGGTCTCAAGGAGGGCAGCAAAGAAGCCACTTCTCTCCAGAAAAAACATCATGGACAGACTGATATTCTGCAAAAGGTACAGGCAGTGGACTGCAGAGGACTGGGGTAAAATTATTTTCTCTGATGAATCCCCTTTTCGATTGTTTGGGACATCAGGAAAACGCCTCATTCGGAGAAGACAAGGTGAGCGCTACCACCAGTCTTGTCTCATGCCAACTGTTAAGCATCCTGAAACCATTCATGTGTGGGGTTGCTTCTCAGCCAAGGGAATCGGCTCTCTCACAGTCTTGCCTAAAAACACAGCCATGAATAAAGAATGGTACCAGAATGTCCTCCAAGAGCAACTTCTCCCAACCCTCCAAGAGCAGTTTGGCAATCAACAATGCCTTTTCCAGCATGATGGAGCACCTTGCCATAAAGCAAAGGTGATAACTAAATGGCTCAGGGAACAAAACAGAGATTTTGGGTCCATGGCCTGGAAACTCCCCAGATCTTAATCCCATTGAGAACTTGTGGTCAATAATCAAGAGACGGGTGGACAAACAAAAACCTAAAAATTCTGACAAAATGAAAGCATTGATTGTGCAAGAATGGACTGCTATCAGTCAGGATTTGGTCCAGAAGTTGATTGAGAGCATGCCAGGGAGAATTGCAGAGGTCCTGAAGAAGAAGGGTCAACACTGCAAATATTGACTTGCTGCATTAACTCATTCTGTCAATATAAGCTTTTGTTACTCATATGTTTGCAACTATATTTCTGTCTGTGATAAAAAAAAAACATCTGTCAAACACACATAAAAACCAGAGGGCAGCAGATCATGTGAAAATATAATATTTGTGTCATTCTCAAAACTTTGGGCCATGACTGTAGACATACTGAGCAGTGAATAGATCCATCTAAGTCATGTCACCTTCTTGTGGCAAGTGGGCTCATACAATTTGATCAGAATGTGAGCAAAACAATCTCAGGATGCTGCTGGATTTCGGTATTTTTTTGGTACACACACACACAAACTATAAAAACTCCACACACCCCTGTTAAAATGCCATTTTTTGTCATGTAAAAAGAAAAGTAATACCAAGAAGAATAATTTCAGAGGCTTTCCCATTTTTAATATCACCCATAATCTGTACAAATTCATAGATAAACCAAAAAATATTGAGGTGCAAAAAGAAAAACCAAAAATAATGTGGTTGCATAACTTTGTTGAAGTGCCCTTAGAATTCATGTCAGCATTCTGTCTTTTTGAGTAGGAGTCTATCAGTGTGGACACCTAGGCTTTGCAATCTTTGCCCACTTTTCCATGAAGAAGAGCTCCAAATCTGTCAGACAGCAAAGAGATCTCCTGTATACACAGCCCTCTTCATGTCAACCCACAAATTTGCTATGGTTGGGCCATTCCAAAACGTTCAACTGCTGGTGAAGCAATTCTTTTGTTGTTTTTGTGGTATTCTTACAGTCGTCATCCCATAAGGGGAAATTTCTCATCTTCACCTTTGTAGCAGAGACCTGAAGGTTTTGTTGCTTAATTGACTGATATTTGAAACTGTTCATAATTCCCTCCACCTTGACTGAAGCTCCTGTTCCAGCAGACGAAAAACAGGCCTGACACACAATGCTGTCTCCACCATGATTAACTGTGGGTATGATGTTCTTTTTGTGATGTGCAGTGCTTTTGAAATTTGGGACAAAAAGTTCATTAGTCCATACCATGTTTCATACATGCTTTTGACAAAATACATGTAGGTTTAGGCAAAACATTGCCAATGACTGGATGTTTCTCTTTTGCCACTCCGACCCATAGGTCAGATAAATGAAGACTATGGGAGATTTTTGTAACATGCAGTGCACAAGCAGTACTTGCCAGAAATCCCTGCAGATCTTTTAATGTTGTTGTGAGCCTCTTGGCAGACACCCGGATATTTTGCTTGTCTTTTCATCCATTGTTGAGGGATATCCAGATCTATGTAATTTCACTGTTGTGCCAAATTTAAGCCACTTTTTGATGACCATCTTCACAGTGTTCCATTATATATCTAATGCTTTGTAATTTTTTTTGTAACCTTCTGATTGATAACCTAATCCCTTTGCTGTGTTGTAAAGCGCTTTACAGACCATGGCTTTTGCTGTAAAAAAACAACTAAGAAAATGTCAGGAAATTCCTACAAAACATCTAACTTTACATGGGGTTAATCAGAATCACTGTACATGATAGCAGCGGTGTACTGAATACCGTATAACAAGTTTATATATGATTAGCTAATTCTGAACACAACTTATCAGAGGGAGTTCACACAATATTTTAGATTTGTTATTATTTCAGTTTGTTTCCCAATGGATTCGTACAGATTATGGGTGATAAAAGTTTTGGAAGGATTCCTTTTGGCATTAATTTTTACATCACAAAAACCTGGCATTTTTACAATGGAGGGTAGATTTTTCATACCCGTCTATGTGTTGAGCTGAAACATTGTGTACCTTTGGCATGGAATCACTCCAAACACATGCTGATAGGGAATTTAGATTGTGAGCCCCAGTAGAGACAGTGAGTGATGTCAGTGTCCGTACAGTGCAGCAGGATCTGTAGACACTAAATCAGCAACAGAAAAAAGAAATCTTGAACTTTTAGAAGGCAAGCTTCATACATTCAGCAATATTTGGAAGAAAGTTGGTTAATTTAACTGTCGACAGATAGTTCACGCTGACACTGATGCACCATGAGCCTGGAGGACAGCTTGAAATTCCTTGGAACTTGATTGGGGGTATCCACCATCCCGACTATCCTGCGTTGCAACCTTTTATCAATTTTTCTCTGTCGTCCATGTACAGAGAAATTAGACACAGTGCCATGGGTTGTAAACGCCATGATTATGTTGCGCACCATGGACAAAGGAACATCAAGATCTCTGGAGATGGACTTGTAACCTTGAGACTGTTCATATTGTTCAATTTTGGTTCTCCAGTCCTCAGATAGTTCTTTTCTCTTTCTGTTCTCCATGCTTAGTGTGGCACACACAGACACACAATACAAAAATTGAGTCAACGTCTCCTTTTTTTTTTTAATCTGGTTTCAAGTGTAATTTTCATATTGCCCACACCTGTTACTTACCACAGGTGAGTTTGAACGAGCATCAAATGTTTGAAACAAAGTTGTGTAGCCACAATTTTAGAAAAGTGGCAACAATTTTGTCCAGGCTTTGTGGGAAATTATGTCCAACTAGCCTTTGTTTCTCTTTTTTTTTTTGTGTCGCTCCAATACACACAAAGGAAATAAACGTGTACAGTCATGGCAAAAAGTTTGGAGAATGACACAAATATTATATTTTCACATGATCTGCTGCCCTCTGGTTTTTATGTGTGTTTGACAGATGTTTTTATCACAGACAGAAATATAATAATTGCAAACATATGAGTAACAAAAGCTTATATTGACAGGTAGAATGAGTTAATGCAGCAAGTCAATATTTGCGGTGTTGACCCTTCTTCAGGACCTCTGCAATTCTCCCTGGCATGCTCTCAATCAACTTCTGGACCAAATCCTGACTGATAGCAGTTCATTCTTGCACAATTAATGCTTTCATTTTGTCAGAATTTTTAGGTTTTTGTTTGTCCACCCGTCTCTTGATGATTGACCACAAGTTCTCAATGGGATTAAGATCTGGGGACTTTCCAGGCCATGGATCCAAAATCTCTATGTTTTGTTCCCTGAGCCATTTAGTTATCACCTTTGCTTTATGGCAAGGTGCTCCATCATGCTGGAAAAGGCATTGTTGATCGCCAAACTGCTCTTGGAGGGTTGGGAGAAGTTGCTCTTGGAGGACATTCTGGTACCATTCTTTATTCATGGCTGTGTTTTTAGGCAAGACTGTGAGAGAGAGGATTCCCTTGGCTGAGAAGCAACCCCACACATGAATGGTTTCAGGATGCTTAACAGTTGGCATGAGACAAGACTGGTGGTAGCGCTCACTGTTATGTTTCGGTAGTTGAGGAGGACAGGAACAACAGCAGGGCAGCCGAACACCTGAGATGTTGGTAACTGATGGGTTGCAGATTCCTAAACTAACGACACAACTAGAGGTAGCCGTGGAGCGTTCCTACGTTGATCCTAGACGCCTCGTCACAGCCTGAGAGATAACTACACCTAAAGGCAGAAAGATGAAAGCTATCTGCCCCGGAGCAAATCCCCAAAGAAAATAGGAAGCCCCCAAACATATAATGGCGGTTAGACAAAATTAAAATACAAACATAGGCAGAAAATAGACTGAGCAAACACTGGGGCCACAAGCTGACTAAATAGGATAGGACAGGAGAGATTACTTTCTGCAACCCAGAAAACCCTACAAAAATCCAACAATTCTGATTACAAAAATACTGAGATCACATGATCTCGCCACCCATTAAATCAGATCTCAGTGTGACCAAAAACCAAGCCGCAGCCGCTGAAAAAACAGGAAAAAGCAAATGAGCAAATAACAGTGGCTGCAGAAAAACTGTGAGGAGCTTAGGCCAGGCCCCAGGAGGGGACCTGGCTGACCTCCACAAAAGTGCAGAAAACAATGCAAAAAGCAAGCACAAAAAGAAAAGCAAAAAATATCTTATCTGAAAGCAGGAGATGCAGGCAGGACTCCAGCAAACTTCCAAAAGAACCAGGAACCACAATTGAGACAAGAACAATTGATCACCGGCAACCATCATGGGAGGGAACCTCCCTTATATCAGACCAGTCCGTGATTCCAGATTGCCATTCCTCGCTGAAAGGTTCAGTACTGTCTGTAACCACCAGAGGGAGCCTCTGCTCAGAAACCATCTCTAGCACATTCATAACAGCTCACCTTGTCTTCTCCGAATGAGGCGTTTTCCTGATGTCCCAAACAATCGAAAAGGGGATTCATCAGAGAAAATAACGTTACCACAGTCTTCAGCAGTCCACTGCCTGTACCTTTTGCAGAATATCAGTCTGTCCATGATGTTTTTTCTGGAGAGAAGTGGCTTCTTTGCTGCCCTCCTTGAGACCAGGCCTTGCTCCAAGAGTCTCTGCCTCACAGTGCGTGCAGATGCACTCACACCTGCCTGCTGCCATTCCTGAGCAAGCTCTGCACTGCTGGTAGCCCGATCCCGCAGCTGAAACACTTTTAAGAGATGGTCCTGGCGCTTGCTGGTCTTTCTTGGGCGCCCTGGAGCCTTTTTGACAACAATGGAACCTCTCTCCTTGAAGTTCTTGATGATGCGATAGATTGTTGACTGAGGTGCAATCTTTCTAGCTGCGATACTCTTCCCTGTTAGGCCATTTTTGTGCATTGCAATGATGACTGCACGTGTTTCTTTAGAGAAACAATGATGCCAAGCACCAGCCTCCTTTTAAAGTGTCCAGTGGTGTCATTCTTACTTAATCATGACAGATTGATCTCCAGCCAAGTCCTCATCAACACCCACACCTGTGTTAACGGAGCAATCACTGAAAAGAGGTTAGCTGGTCCTTTTAAGGCAGGGCTGCAATGATGTTGAAATGTGTTTTGGGGGATAAAGTTCATTTTCTAGCCAAATATTGACTTTGCAAGTAATTGCTGTTAAGCTGATCACTCTTTATAACATTCTGGAGTATATGCAAATTGCCATTAGAAAAAGTGAAGCAGTAGACTTTGTAAAAATTAATATTTGTGTCATTCTCAAAAAACTTTTGGCCATGACTGTATAGCAAAACATGTGTAATTGCAGTGATTCTCTATTTCAAGAGTGACAACACTTTCGGCCATGACTGTATATACATATTCTGTTTACATGCATTGTGCATGTCTCTATACACAGACGCAGTACACATAGCAGGCACACATGTACACTCTCACGTTATATATTACACATACTTTAACCCATACAAATCTTGGGTAGCTGAGTGCTGGGTGGCCATGTGAAAACACAAGTATATCGTCTTTGAAGTTGCAAAACTATTTTAAATGCACAGATTAAGACCTAAGGGTAATGTGAGAAAACAAGTCTCATATCTGCAAAGAGGGAAGAGGAAAAAAAAAAGGAAAACAAGAGGAACAAATGGGGCTGTAGGTGTAAAACAACCCCCCAGGCTGCTCCCCAGAGCCACCCAGAATCACAGGCACCTCTGCTATGTTCTTCACTTTCTAATTGACCATTATGACTTCAAAGAGTCAAGCTGTGGACTGGCCGAATTCTGCAAGATGGGGGAATATAGGGGTTCAGTTGCGGCCAGGATTGTCCTATTATCAGCGCGTATCAGTATAAATGTAGATTAGACTGGCGCACAGCCGCTGGCATCCTCCTTTTGGCAATCATTCCTTGAATAAATTAACTCAAACCTCTGAAAAAACTCACAAAAATGCCACTGATCTTAGTAATGACTTCCTTCGCCCCACCTACTAACCTTGAACGCTCAGTCCTGCAGGTAATACATTCAGCTTCTTCCTATTTAGAAGTCAAAATCTTCCACTTCACAGGTCAAAACATGAAGATGAAATAAAAAAAAACTTCTATAAAAGAAGTTTTATTGGCTCCGTTTCCATGAAAAGGCTTGTTATGATAAGACTCAGCTAATCATGTCATTTATCAGGATGAAGCCAGCACATGTGGCATGAAACCTTTCGTTTCTTATAAGGTCCATCACGATCAGCCTTTTACATGACAAAACGAAGAAGAGACAAAACTAGAAAGAGAGGGGAAAAAGGAAGTAATAAAACTTCAGCAGGTAGAAAAAAAGTGCCGAACAATTGCTGGTGCGACCCGCTACACACTGACGTGTAAAACACCCGTGCATGCGACCGATGATATCGGACAAGAGATATCCGAGGTTTTCATGGAAGCACTTCGGACCCGTGATATTCTATGGGGTTGTGCACAAGTCCAATTCTCTCCTCAGACTGAATGATTCCTGGAAAAAAAAAAGAAATCAGAGACTTACCCGATTTTGATTCAAATGTTGGATCAAAATCATTAATGCACAAAATCATTAATGCAAGTCTACGGGTCCGTGAAAAACATCGGACCGCACTCAGGCATCTGAATGCGGTCCGATAATCACCGACTGATAGACTGATGGATAGGGTGAAGATTTTTTTTTTCTTGCCACTTCCGAGAAAAACTGATGCCACGCTGAAAAGAAAAATCGGACCGTTTTACTTGGATGGAGAGGAAATGGTTATATGTACCCACCCTTAGGGTAAAGTGACAAAAGGCCCCTGACCGAACAATCAAAAAAAAGTGTTGCTTTCCAAAGTGGACTTTAGACAAGACTTTACACAAAGACAAACCCCTCCTCCTCTCCGATTATTACGATCCTTTCTAAACAGAATGTAACCCTGTAAATTAACTGTCCCAGTCATAGGTTTCATTCATCAACACCATGCTGCACCACACACTGTCCAGGAGTTGACTGACTCTTTAATTCAGGTCAGGGAGAAGATCCCTCAGGAGAACATCCTCCGCCTCATCAGGAGCATGCCCAGGCGTTGTAGGGAGGTCATACAGGCACATGGAGGCCACATACACTACTGAGCATCATTCCGTTGCTTTGAGGCATTGCCACTGAGGCTGGATCAGCCTGTAATTTAATTTTCCGCTTTGATTTTGAGTATCATTCCATATCCATCCATACATTGATCATTTTTGTTTTATCGTTCTCAGCACATTCCACTATGTAATGAATAAAGATTTGAAACTAGAAAATTTCATTCAGTTCTAGAATGTGGTATTTTAGTGTTCCCTTTATTTCTTTGAGCAGTGTGTGTGTGTGTGTGTGACCATATCGTATGTTGCCATGTACAAGGCAAAGCAATATGCAGAGTGCTGGCCAGCAGAACATGCGGGCCCGCAGTGCGCGTCCATATAGCACAGAAATGCACTTTTTAGTGCAAGTATACCTATTGCATGGTTGAGTTTTATAATGAAAGAAAATATTCACAATCCTGAAGATAATAGATGCAGTTGGGTTACACAAAAAATGTGTTGTCCAGCTTTGGGATATCAATAACTAATGCTACACATAGAAATAGACAAAAAGAAGGACCAGCACATCTAAGCTAGTGTGAATAGGCGCCAACCAAAGAAAGCATATAAGTCAAAAAGATGCTGATGCTACAGATAGGTCATTGATGTTAAATCCGTGTGGGTCCAACGGCCGGCACTCGGGCACAGCCGGCACTCCTCGCCAACCAGATATAAACAGTGAAAGGAGCCAAAACAGCAGAGCATTCATTACTGGGTAGGAGCCACTGACACAAAATGCAGCTCAGATGCAGAAATGATGGCGCCAGAGCGACTCGGATACAGAATTCAAGTGGATGTCTATAGGGCCACCATCTGCAGAAGTAATGACCACACATTATCTCCTGAAGATGTCACACACAAACGTCACGGATTAGCCCTTCACATGACGATGTGGTACTTGACGTTTTTCTGCATGCAGAAATACACGATCAGCCACGTTCTGTAAAATGCTTTTCAGAAACCTAAAAAAAATACATTAGCCAAACTTTTTTTTACTTAACACAAAGGGTTAAGGCCAATTACTAATATGACGGTATTGTTGGAAGTTTTAGGCTGAACTTGTGGCAGTTCAGAAGATGTTCCCAGATAAGGGGCTTCTACGTAGCATACGCTGCTCTATCCACTGAGCAATTGGGTCAACGCCTCCAGCCTGTTCCGCTGATGTTCTGCAGAACTGGTAGTCCTCATCTGACTGCTGAATTACTTCCAGACGCTGACTGGGTCACTACAGTGTATTTTAAGGTACGCATTTTACTTTGTGCAAATCCAGGTTTTGCTAACGTTCTGCAAACATCTGGACTGACTTATGGATGGAGCAGAAAATCATAAAATCTGTACAGTCAATAACAAAACCACCACATCGGATGGAGAACTCTGCATCACAAAATAGCAAGCGAGAGATTCTGGAGGAAAATATTAGAACTTATCTATACATTATATATGTACATTCATTCAGAGCATGATCGGGTGCTAACAGAGTGTCCTTAGCGTGCTGGAACAATATGCTCGAGTCCCCACGGCTGTCACTTCAGATCAGATGGAAACCTCCAAAAAACGTTTCTACATCCGCTCTCACGTGGATTCTTAGAGGTCTAAATGATAATGTATTAAGGGTCTAATGTGAGAATGGGTGACCGGTCCGCTTCAAGCTTCTCACAATCCCTGGTAAAAGGCAAACATTGTCGTCGGCAAAAAGCTGAACACCACAGCTATAAAGAGTATCCGCTGTTTTAATTTTTATTTCATAAATCAATAGTACATGAAAATAAGAAACATTGTAATACTTCAGAGAAATCTGCTTTTTTTCTCCTCCTGGACTGATCATTTTTAAAATTCTCAGTTCCTAGGTAAAATCTGTATCCAGTGAAGTCAGATTATTACATTACTGCGATAGGAGATGACAGTTGGTGCTTATAAGATTCCATGTAGAAAGGAGGGTGAAGAGTGGAGCTAGAGGGAGAAGGGTGGAGCTAGACGGACAAGGGAGGAGCTAGAGGGAGAGGGTGAGCTAGATGGAGAAGGCAGTAGAGGAGAAGGTGGAGTAGAGGAGAAGGGTGGAGCTAGAGGGAGAAGGGTGGAGCTAGAGGGAGAAGGGTGGAGCTAGAGGGAGAAGGTGGAGCTAGAGGAGAAGGGTGGAGTAGAGGAGAAGGGTGGAGCTAGAGGAGAAGGGTGGAGCTAGAGGGAGAAGGATGGAGCTAGAGGGAGAAGGTGGAGCTAGAGGGAGAAGGGTGGAGCTAGAGGGAGAAGGATGGAGCTAGAGGGAGAAGGATGAGCTAGATGGAGAAGGTGGAGCTATGGAGAAGGGTGAGCTAGAGGGAGAAGGGTGAGCTAGAGGGAGAAGGTGGATCTAGAGGGAGAAGGGTGGAGCTAGACGGAAAGGAGGAGTAGAGGGAGAGGGTGGAGCTAGATGGAGGAGGGCAGAGCTAGAGGGAGAAGGGTGGAGCTAGAGGGAGAAGGGTGGAGCTAGAGGGAGAAGGGTGGAGCTAGAGGGAGAAGGTGGAGCTAGAGGGAGAAGGGTGGAGCTAGAGGGAGAAGGGTGGAGCTAGAGGGAGAAGGGTGGAGCTAGAGGGAGAAGGATGGAGCTAGAGGGAGAGGATGGAGCTAGATGGAGAAGGGTGGAGCTAGATGGGAGGGTGGAGCTAGAGGAAGGGTGAAGCTAGAGGGAGAAGGTGGATCTAGAGGAGAAGGGTGAGTAGAGGGGAAGGGTGGAGCTAGAGGAGAGGTGGAGTGAGGAGAGGGTGAAGCTAGAGGAGAGAGGTTAGCTAGAGGGAGAAGAAGGGTAAGATAGAGGGAGAGGGTGGGCTAGAGGGAGAAGGGTGGAGCTAGAGGAGAAGGGTGGAGCTAAGGGAGAAGGGTGGAGCTAGAGGGAGAGGGTAAAGCCAGAGGGAGAAGGGTGATGCCAGAGGGAAAAGGGTGGAGCTAGAGGGAAAAGGGTGGAGCTAGAGGGAGAAGGGTGAAGCCAGAGGGAGAAGGGTGGAGCTAGAGGGAGAAGGGTGAAGCTAGAGGGAGAAGAAGTGTTAAGATAGAGGCAGAGCTCCTCCTGTCTCCTACATAAAATCTTATAACTAACTCATCTGTAAAGTAGAAGGCAGTGGGAGGAGCTTTGTCTCTAGCTCCTCCCATTTACATAGAATCTCATCAGCACCAACTGTCATCTCTTATTTCAGCAATATAACATTCTGTCTTTACTGAATACAGATTTTATCCAAGGATAGAGAATTTTGAGAAGGAACGATCAGTCCAGGAGGAGGAATAGCAGATTTCTCTGATAAGATATATGACAGAGTTTCTTACTTTCATGTGTATAATTGATTTATTGAGTAAAAACTAAAATGTCACATATGGATGTCCATGTACTGTATTGCACAAGCTGGAGTTACTATTTTTAGTTGTTCTTTCCTCTATATAATAAAAGGGGTCCTAAATCAAGTCCGTATGTCATAAAGGAACATATGGACAGGAGTTGCCTTTGAGAGGCAAAACCTTTTGATATGTCAACATGTCAAATGTTTTGATTAATTATGGGGTGTAGGTGCTGAGAGAATTCATTCGATCACTATAACTAGGGCAGAAGTGCTCAGCTCATCCGATAGTGAAGCTGACTCCACAGGCTTTGTATTGTGCCCTTCTTCAGTCTCCAAGTCGAGCAGCGCTCAGATAGCCTTTGCTACCCCGATCACTTGGGGATCTCATCTATAAAACTTCTCACATATCTGTATAGCGAAGTTTTATCCTATACACATTCTAAAATAAATTAAGAAAACTTTTAGAAGAGAAATGGATTGGTTGTTATCTAACTTTTTGTGCGGTCTCTTTTTTTGGTGATTCATGACAACAGGTGTGATGTAAGACGTCTGGAATTTATGCATTATTTTCAGAGGAGGAGGATTGGCAGCAGCTTTGTGGGGTGTGTAATTTTAAATATTGGAAAGTGGCTGGCTTTCAGGCTCTGATCTTAACCTGTAGGTACTTAGACAAAGCAGCAGAGACAGTAAATCAGCAGCTTCCTCTCTTGGCAGACACTCAGTAGTGGGTTATGAGGTTGCATGAACTTGGCCTCTGCCCTTCCATGTCGCAAATCTGCCCGCTTATTGTCCATCCAGCACAATCCGCACCGGGTTTACTCTTACTATAAACGGTAGAGTAAGGAGAATGATGCGTGAAGAAGGCATCACAGACACACGGATGAAGCGGCGATGTGGCGCTAAGTGCGGCATCTGCCACCATCTAGAGCAGGAACTTTCTTTTATTTCAACAGCTAATTCTAAAATAGCAAAGTTGCATCTCATGTTTCTTTTTTTTTTGCAAGAAAAATGAAAAGTTGCAAAAGTCTTGCGTACAATTGTAAGTCAACATGCACCAGCCTTAACCATCGCTGCAGTAAAAGGAATCTGTTTTTCTATCATTTGCACAAAAGTGGGTGAAAATAGACTTTAAAGCGCATCTGTCACAAAATGTTAAAGATTTTCTCATAATCATAAATGGGTAAAATTGTCAATTTGCATATTAAATTTTTCCAGAGGAGCACTGTACGGCGAATAAGCCTCGTTACCTTGGCATGCCAGAGCCGGTATGTCACTCTCCACAAGGACAAATGTTACTCCTTAGACCCCAGCCCAGAGCCTCTCGCCTAGCCAAATCAGATGTCATACTTTGCACTGATGAGGGGCAACACCCTGAAACACTGTGTCTGCAGATTGAGATTCTGATTTGGCTTTTGTACTAAATCACATTTCAAGGCTCGTTAAAGGGTCGATAATGGCTTGTAGGATTGCTGCTTCCTACAGGTGGCGCTACAGAGTTCAAGCACTCTTCTTGCATGCAAAAAAAAAAAAACCTTTGCAATTTACTCCTTATTTATACTATCTCAAAAACTGAGAGAGTTTTGATTTTTCTACTTGTTGCTGAATAATGAGCTGGTAATAAAGACTGTAATTTTGGCGGACTGCGCTCCATGTATGACATGGCTGCCCATTCATTTGTGATACAGAAACCACCCCAAAGCCACACATCCACCGGTCATATCACCTGAAATCTGGGGTTTATGAGCTGGAAGTGTGATCAGCTGATCGCTGGGATGATTTTCTGTAAATCCCTTTTTCATAGACTTTTTTATCTTTAGGATAGGCCATCTATATTTGAATGAAGAACTCAATGGATCCTTGATGATCATTAGAAAAAAGAGGAGGCAGGTTTCCTGCACCGTGTTGCGTCCCCCTCCAGTAATTACATACAGTGCTGTCTCACAGCTGATTTTTTCGTCTACGAGAAAATCATACCGATTATTCTCAGAGTTTGATCGGAGTGTGGTACCAGTGTCATTCAATTTTCTCATATGTGGAAAAATTTAAAAAAAAAAAAAAAAAAAAAAAAATCTGCATGTTCTCCATTCTGAGAGTCCGTGGAAAACGGACTGGACTCGGATGTCATCTGAGTGCGGTCCAATTTATTTAATGGATCCATTAACTTGCATTGTAGATTTTGATCCGACGTCGCCGATATTTGATCACTCGGTATGAAAAAAAAAAAAAGAAATCGAACAAGAGAATGGCCTCATAGAATATCACTGGTACGAGTGCTATCCATAAAAACCACAGATGGCACGAGCACACAAAAATCAGACGTGTGATGAGCCCTAAAAGAAAGTGTCTCCTGCGATGCGCACGAGCCAGAAGTGGAGCTGCTGGGAACCATGGATGTGGCCGTTGTCATAAAGTGGCCACTGATCTTAAAGTGGCCAGCCACCTGAAACACAACTGGTCACGATTCTGGTAGGACTGTGATTAGCATCTTTAAAATGTAAATAGATGACTGGATAGATTAATTTGAGGGATGGTTCGCTTTTAACCCCCTGCTGGGTCACAGAACTGTTATACCCTATCCCAATTCTAACCTGAAGCACTTTGAGCAGATTTTGAAGTGTGTGAGCCCACATGGCAACTACAAGGCGACCTTATCAGATAGTTTGCCGCTAATTGATTTGCACTTCTCATTCTATCAGCCAGGACAACAACCTGTGGCCACTGCATGGGAACAGGAGTTCCACATTTTACATCCAGGTATCCCCCCCTTTTGATAATCCAGCCTGGCTTGACATCATGTGTGTAAAACACTGTAATTATGATGCCGGCTGATCAGCGGAAGAGCCGTGGACGCCAGGAGGTAAGAGATGGTGTGATGACCACAGTCCACTGTCGTGGATGACGGAATGGGATGTGCGAACTCTAGACCCTATGCTTACAGCTTACCTTTATCTTTGCCAGGGGCATATACATTGCACTAATGGGTGGATAGGGTGCAAGGCCCTGCAGGCGGCCAAACCTTCCAATGCACAAAACACAGAAATGGGCTGGCATTACCTGAACGCGCAGGTACGGGGACGCTGGGCTGCAATACAGACCTATACACACAAGCATTCTGTAGGCGCTCTGTACCATACAAATGTATGATGGAGTCCTCATCACTGCCTCACGTTGCAGGAGAAGATATTTGCTTGGGATTTGCAACTTGAGGATTTTTCTTTTTTCCTAATTAAGAGTTTGTGTTTTTGTGCTTACTAGTTAATCACAAAGCTCAACCTGGGTAAAGAAAATAAGAGCTCAGCATGGGATTTCCCGCCGCCCTTGCAACGACCTTTGTCCTGACCTGCGGGGACCACCCTCTCTGGTCATTATCTAAGCTGTGTGATCCCAATACACAAAGGTCTACAAAGTTTTGAACGGCTCAAGGGACATGGTGCATTAATAATTTGTTACCGTGCTTCTGTCTGAGCAGACAACCAGCTCTCTCCATCACCAACTCCCACAAACTGTCAAGTGTGCAAATTTGTGAGTGATTGCCCTCCGGCTGGAGCTAGATAACATATCAGAAGAAGGGTGAAACATGTCAACCTTTCCACTCCCCATGGCACCAAAGGACGAGTGGGAACAGCGCACTGCCACCCAGACACCATTACCCAAAGGATTTCTTCAGAACTCGTTCATAGGAAGATGGCAAGGACTAACCAGCCATGTTCTCACATCTTCATTACTCAGTGGGGTAATTCAGCTTAGTATAAGTACAGATGGGGTGCACTCCATTTTTATTATAATTTAAAGGTTTTTTTTTAGTATTTTTTTTCCTGAAGGATGAAATCTTTACCTGAAACCTGTAGATTCCATACAGTGACACTTGTGGTAATACAAATGCAAAAGAATGGACCGTAGGTGAGGAACATTGTAGCACCCACAAAAACAAAAATTCAGAAATTATTTTGCTGACTGCGAGGGGCTCGATCGCTGTGATCCCGAGATCGGGGCTTTGGAACCCCGAGAAGGAGGCTCTTCAGCCGGATCCAGAACGGAGGTGCGTGAGCTCAGCCCACACTCCATTCACTATCAGTGGGGCTACCAGAGAACGTTGAGCAGACGTGATAACTTGCTTTATTTGGGGGGAAATAACTTTTTAAAATGCAAGAAAAGCAAATAATTCCTCTAGTCCTGGGGTTCACAACTCGTGAACCGAAAGCCATGTGGCCTATGATGCTATTCTGTGTGGCATCCGGATATTTGGGACTTCTCCCTGGTCAGTACCCTATAAAGGTTGAGGTGGTTGGGCATGATAGTGATGTCGTTTATGAGGCTTGTGAAATGATCTTCTGTTTCTGTAACCACCTTGTCTCCTTGTTTTCTGATGTGCCAAATGTGGGAGCAGAGGACCCCCATTGTCTACAAACATGGAAACCCCATTTATTGGAGATTTATGGCATATACCGTGCTGTCAATACATACTACAGATGGGTATACCACTTTCAGCTCTGGTGTGACCTACGGCAGTGGTGTTCAAACAGCGTTGCCTTTGGACCAAAAAAGATTGTACACCCCTGCCCTAGTTAATATTCTTGCTCTAAATATATCCATTTTACAAAAATAAAAAAAATATGTCATATTCATCAACCAGCACCCACCTGGTCTAAAAGGAAACAAGAAGCAGTGATGTCACTGATCCACAAGTCGCCGGACCACTGCGGCCTATCACTGGCTGCAGAGGTCAGGTGAGTGAGCAGCACGTCATCGGATGGATCCAGGTGGGTTGCGGTAGGCAAGTGTGACCATTTTTTTAAATATCGTCTCCTGGGCAAAATTTGAACTAATGGCAGCGTCCAACAATTCATATGACTTGGACCTCCACCAATCACTAGAATTGGGGTCGCAAATTAATAATAAAAAAAAAAAATAGATGGTCAAACAAAAAACAATAATGAAAAAAAAATTAAACTTACATTGCGAGACCGTAAATGATTCCAGTAATGGTCAATTTGGGGCCGACTTAGATTTGGGAACCAGCCTTACTTTTGTTTTATGCGTGTAACAAATAGAATAAACTAATTAAGAAAAGAAGCTCAAAGTCAAAAAGGAAACTGCTTACAAAATGACTCAAATGTTTTCTTTTAAGGAAATAGTGTTTTGTTATAGAAAGTTTATAACTGTTTAATCAACAGAAAATTACCGGACCCCCGCCGGGGTTTGGCCCTTTCTTTTTTTGTTAGTTTTACCATGTGACCTCTTCTGTAATGTAAACATAATATTTGTTGTTGGCAGATTCGGGGCTTGACCTAGCGGTGGCCCGAGAATAATGATTATCAAAGTTTAAAATGAAGGCAGAAGTGCAAAAAACAAACAGCTCGTCACAGCGGGGAGCAGCGTTCGGGAAGTGTCAGCCTGGTATTTTCCTATTAAATAAGGATAAACAGATTGGGGAAAGTGATTGGATAATGTCTCCATAATAGGATCCCACGCACGGGGGACAACAAGCCATTTGCAGGTTAGACTTTCACTGTGTTTATCCAATTAAGACCGATCTGTTACTGTTCTCACTGTACGGGTGGACGGCACCAACACCCTACAAATACAGGACTCCGAATAGTCACGGCTCTAAGGTTCAGTAAAGTTCATCAAATACAAAGAAAAGGTTTTAGATGTAAAATATTGGGTTCTACTTTTTCAGCCATTTTTAATTATGTCTATTTTACACTATGCAAAAATAAAAAAATAAAATTATAAAAAATATTCTCCACTGATGATTTCTACAGTTTTTATTTTAAATATTACAATTTGATGTAAAAAAAAAAAAATCATAATTCCACTACATTATTCATTGTGTGTGCTACCAATATTCCCTGGATGTTTTCTATTGCTTACGTCTTTAGTGACATCGGGGAAAAGAACTCCGGAGGGGTCGGAAACGTCAACCATGTCGCAACTGACGGTATTATTGCTCTGACGGACCACCACAGACCCACTTTATAAAAGGATTCCTAATCCGTTCATGCACATTTGTAGATTGCAGTGAGGATTACTGAGGGTCGGCCTGGTCTACATGCATCTCCACGCCTCCGTCTGCAGCTTCCACCACGTACATGTTTTACATCCAAACGGTTCCGACCGTTCCGTTTTAGGCTTAATATTTGGTTGGTTTAGCCATTTTTAATACGAATTATCTCAGCTTATTTTTTTCCAATATTTCATAAATATTGGGAACTTACATATAATTTTGGTAATCTGGAGGCTGCTCACACTCCTGGTTTATAAGGTAAGGGCTTCGTTTCCACCTACCCAGCTACATGATCGATCCGACTCACCGGAAGAACCTGGCGATAAAGTTCGATGACAAATGATGTCTGTTCTACTTCAGTTGAGGCACAAAAAAAAGTGGATATGGATAGTACAGATATATGGAAGCCCAACCCAAGACTATCGCACCATTTGTTATAATAGTTCACTTGGATTTGGGAATTTAGTTAGGCTCGTTGTGTTCTCCACAGGGAATCCTCTAAAATATTCCGGGTAGGGCACACTCTACCCAAAAGGCCTTCATTTATGATCAAATCGTTTATATACAATATTTATGTACATGACAAGCTCATGCCCTTGGGTTTGAGGAAAAGAAATGTATAATTATACAAAACTGTCACTGAAAAACTTGGGTGTATAGGTGGACGGCATGAATTGTTTACTATAAGAGAAGTGAGACTATGGGTTCTTTACTATAAGAGAAGCGAGACTATGGGTTCTTTACTATAAAAGCAGTGAGACTATGGGTTCTTTACTATAAGAGCAATGAGACTATGGGTTCTTTACTATAAAAGCAGTGAGACTATGGGTTCTTTACTATAAGAGCAGTGAGACTATGGATTCTTTACTATAAGAGCAGTGAGACTATGGATTCTTTACTATAAGAGCAGTGAGACTATGGGTTCTTTACTATAAGAGCAGTGGACTATGGATTCTTTACTATAAGAGCAGTGAGACTATGGATTCTTTACTATAGGAGCAGTGAGACTATGGATTCTTTACTATAAGAGCAGTGAGACTATGGATTCTTTACTATAGGAGCAGTGAGACTATGGATTCTTTACTATAAAAGCAGTGAGACTATGGGTTCTTTACTATAAGAGCAGTGAGACTATGGGTTCTTTACTATAAAAGCAGTGAGACTATGGGTTCTTTACTATAAGAGCAGTGAGACTATGGATTCTTTACTATAGGAGCAGTGAGACTATGGGTTCTTTACTATAAGAGAAGTGAGACTATGGATTCTTTACTATAAGAGAAGTGAGACTATGGATTCTTTACTATAAGAGAAGTGAGACTATGGATTCTTTACTATAAGAGAAGTGAGACTATGGGTTCTTTACTATAAGAGAAGCGAGACTATGGGTTCTTTACTATAAAAGCAGTGAGACTATGGGTTCTTTACTATAAGACCAATGAGACTATGGGTTCTTTACTGTAAGAGCAGTGAGACTATGGGTTCTTTACTATAAGAGCAGGGAGACTATGGGTTCTTTACTATAAGAGCAGTGAGACTATGGATTCTTTACTATAGGAGCAGTGAGACTATGGATTCTTTACTATAAGAGGAGTGAGATATGGGTTCTTTACTATAAGAGCAGTGAGACTATGGGTTCTTTACTATAGGAGCAGTGAGACTATGGGTTCTTTACTATAAGAGCAGTGAGACTATGGATTCTTTACTATAGGAGCAGTGAGACTATGGATTCTTTACTATAAGAGGAGTGAGACTATGGGTTCTTTACTATAAGAGCAGTGAGACTATGGATTCTTTACTATAGGAGCAGTGAGACTATGGGTTCTTTACTATAAGAGAAGTGAGACCAGGGTGGATAAAAATCAATGTTTTTTAAAAAATCAAAAAAATCGGATTTTTTTGATTTAAATCGGATTTTTTTGATTTAAATCGGATTTTTTTCAATAAACTGCTTTTTGAGGAAAATATTTTACCATCCAAAGGTTCTTCCATCATGAGATAAAGCTGAGTTGTTTAACTCAGTAGAATAAAGGCTGTATATGTGTAACATTCCAGAGGTTTCTGTACGATTAGTGGGCAGTTTCTCTCCTATATTATCACAGACGCTCGCTTTACTTACGCAGTTCTCAAAACTGAATTTGACTCCGCAGAGGTCCCAGCCTCTTCTTCACGGCAAAAATGTTACAACATGAACAGAGTTGAGAAAAAGACCTTAATCCTATTGTTCTACAAACCTATGAATACAGAATCAACCCCTTCAGTGCCAAGTCCAAGAAGTTAGACAATATGTTTCTGATTGTTTGGAGTGGAATAGATCTGCACAACACAAGAAGAATGTGAATCTAAGTGTGAGGAGGAGGAAGGGCAAGCAGACAAGAAAATTAAAGTGAAACTTTGAGCACAATACTGCAGCATAGCCACAGACAAACAAGTCTGGATCTGTTTGTGTGTACGATCTGAGGTTTATTACATTCTTTCCTTATAATGGCAGCAGGCCGAGAAATAAAATCTGAAAAAATATGTAAAATGTTTGGTATTTCCACTTTTAAACACTAGGCAGAGCAGCTGCTGAAATATAAACTGCTAGCTCGTATTGCGACAGTAGTAAATGCAGGCGGGGTCTGATCACGTGTGACTTCTCTCCTCCGTTACTAGGTGTTTGTAATAACAGAGGATGTAGTTTAGGCTCACAGAGCGGAGCCATTGCGGAGCCATTTTGTTGGGGACTGCCAGTGATACTGACAAGTAGGCTGTCACTGAGGACGACCGGCAGCATCTATTCTGTTAGTTCATGCTGCTCGCTGTATTATAAACTGAGCACAGATACGTGGAGAGTATCACACACTGGAATTATTCACAGCACATGACACACTGCATGTATCTAGATACAGTGCTGAGTGTAGTGTATCGCATTATGGGATTAGATACACTGGTCTTGGGCATATCGCGCATGATGAAATTAGATACACCGGTCTGGGGCGTATCGCACATGATGAAATTAGATATACCGGTCTGGTAGAAACTTTGATTTAAATCACTGATTTAAATCAAGCCTTACTGACTAGTGATTTAAATCGTGATTTAAATCAGTTTGATTTAAATCAAATCCACCCTGAGTGAGACTATGGGTTCTTTACTATAAGAGCAGTGAGACTATGGGTTCTTTACTGTAAGAGCAATGAGACTATGGATTCTTTACTATAAGAGAAGTGAGAATATGAGTTCTTTACTATAAGAGCAGTGAGACTATGGGTTCTTTACTATAAGAGCAGTGAGACTATGGATTCTTTACTATAAGAGAAGTGAGAATATGAGTTCTTTACTATAAGAGCAGTGAGACTATGGGTTCTTTACTATAAGAGCAGTGAGACTATGGGTTCTTCACTATAAGAGCAGGGAGACTATGGATTCTTTACTATAAGAGGAGTGAGACTATGGGTTCTTCAATATAAGAGCAGCGAGACTATGGGTTCTTTACTATAAGAGCAATGAGACTATGGATTCTTTACTATAAGAGCAGCGAGACTATGGGTTCTTTACTATAAGAGCAGGGAGACTATGGGTTATTTACTGTAAGAGCAGGGAGACTATGGGTTTCTCACTATAAGAGCAATGAGACTATGAGTTCTTTACTATAAGAGCAGTGAGACTATGGGTTCTTTACTGTAAGAGCAATGAGACTTTGGGTTCTTTACTATAAGAGCAGCGAGACTATGGATTCTTTACTATAAGAGAAGTGAAACTATGGATTCTTTACTATAAGAGAAGTGAGACTATGGGTTCTTTACTATAAGAGAAGTGAGACTATGGGTTCTTTACTATAAGAGCAGTGAGACTATGGGTTCTTTACTGTAAGAGCAATGAGACTATGGATTCTTTACTATAAGAGAAGTGAGAATATGAGTTCTTTACTATAAGAGCAGTGAGACTATGGGTTCTTTACTGTAAGAGCAATGAGACTATGGGTTCTTTACTATAAGAGCAGCGAGACTATGGATTCTTTACTATAAGAGAAGTGAAACTATGGATTCTTTACTATAAGAGAACTGAGAATATGAGTTCTTTACTATAAAAGCAGTGAGACTATGGATTCTTTACTATAAGAGAAGTGAGACTATGGGTTCTTTACTATAAAAGCAGTGAGACTATGGATTCTTTACTATAAGAGCAGTGAGACTATGGGTTCTTTACTATAAGAGAAGTGAGACTATGGGTTCTTTACTATAAGAGAAGTGAGACTATGGGTTCTTTACTATAAGAGAAGTGAGACTATGGGTTCTTTACTATAAGAGCAGTGAGACTATGGGTTCTTTACTATAAGAGCAGTGAGACTATGGATTCTTTTCTATAAGAAGTGAGAATATGAGTACTTTACTATAAGAGCAGTGAGACTATGGGTTCTTTACTATAAGAGCAGTGAGACTATGGGTTCTTTACTATAAGAGCAGGGAGACTATGGATTCTTTACTATAAGAGGAGTGAGACTATGGGTTCTTCACTATAAGAGCAGCGAGACTATGGGTTCTTTACTATAAGAGCAATGAGACTATGGATTCTTTACTATAAGAGCAGCGAGACTATGGGTTCTTTACTATAAGAGCAGGGAGACTATGGGTTCTTTTACTGTAAGAGCAGGGAGACTATGGGTTCTCTACTATAGGAGCAATGAGACTATGAGTTCTTTACTATAAGAGCAGTGAGACTATGGGTTCTTTACTGTAAGAGCAATGAGACTATGGGTTCTTTACTATAAGAGCAATCAGACTATGGATTCTTTACTATAAGGGAAGTGAGACTATGGATTCTTTACTATAAAAGCAGGGAGACTATGGGTTTTACTATAAGAGCAATGAGACTATGGATTCTTTACTGTAAGAGCAATGAGACTATGGATTCTTTACTGTAAGAGCAGTGAGACTATGGATTCTTTACTGTAAGAGCAATGAGGCTATGGGTTCTTTACTGTAAGAGCAGTGAGAGTATGGGTTCTTTACTATAAGAGCAATGAGGCTATGGATTCTTTACTGTAAGAGCAGGGAGACTATGGGTTATTTACTGTAAGAGCAGTGAGACTATGGATTCTTTACTATAAGAGGAGTGAGAGTATGGGTTCTTTACTATAAGAGCAATGAGACTATGGGTTCTTTACTGTAAGAGCAATGAGACTATGGGTTCTTTACTGTAAGAGCAGTGAGACTATGGATTCTTTACTGTAAGAGCAATGAGAGTATGGATTCTTTACTGTAAGAGCAGTGAGACTATGGATTCTTTAATTTAAGAGCAATGAGACTATGGATTCTTTACTGTAAGAGCAATGAGACTATGGATTCTTTACTGTAAGAGCAATGAGACTATGGGTTCTTTACTGTAAGAGCAGTGAGACTATGGATTCTTTAATTTAAGAGCAATGAGACTATGGATTCTTTACTGTAAGAGCAATGAGACTATGGATTCTTTACTGTAAGAGCAATGTGACTATGGGTTCTTTACTCTAAGAGCAGTGAGACTATGGATTCTTTAATTTAAGAGCAGTGAGAATATGGGTTCTTTACTATAAGAGTAATGAGAATATGGGTTCTTTACTATAAGAGTAATGAGAATATGGATTCTTTACTGTAGGAGCAGTGAGACTATGGATTCTTTACTGTAATACTATAGAAAGCTCTGCCACATTATATTGTAATGGTTGATTCACTAAAAAAGTAAAAAGAGGACCTGGATGCTTTTCTTGATAAATATATTACAGGTTACAACTTTTCTCCTAATATACAGCTATTAGCATCTGCCTCATGGGATTTTTGCTTTCCCCTGGATGAACATGATGTTTGTCTACTTTCAATGTGAACCTGTCACCTGGGAAAACATTATTTACCTGTGGATACAGCGATAGTCTGCAGATAAAAAGCATTACAATGCTGCCGTCACCTTACTGAAAAAGCGGCTACTGGAAGAAAATGAACTTCCTTCCTCCCAAGAACTGCGGGTGTGCATGGAGCGGCTATAGTCAACACTCGCTATACTGTGTGCGCCGGGTGTAAACGCACCCTAGCACTCTGACTGACAGCTCGCAGCGCAGCACATCTCTGCAGATGAAGCTGTCGCTCAGAGTGGCGGGGCGAGATCACAGCTGCCGCTCACAGTGTACGGAGGGGTGATCTGCCTCTATGACTGAAAGACGGGGACTCAACAGAGCAAGTGCGGCAGCACCGTAATGCTATTTACCTGAAGATTAACCCTATGTCTGCAGGCAAATAGTGCTTAACCAAGAGACAGGTTCCCTTTAAAACTGTGAACACAGAGCGCTCCAGTGTCGTTACATATTTTAGTGTGACACTTCTCACTTATTAAGCAACTGAATCAGCTACTTATTGCCGCATTCACTTGCTATATATCTATATATATAAAATTGAATGTGTGTGTGTGTATCACCAACCAATCACAAAGCATCTTTCATTTCACCAGAGCTGTTTAAAAGCTGAGCTGTGATTGGTTGCTATGAGCAACAGTTTTCTCACTCCACGACACCTCAGCAGACAGTGAGTGGGTGGTTCTGACCCCAGGGGCTCTTAGAGGGATCATTGGTATGGAAGTCAGGGCAAATCCACTCCGTGCTTTGGTACTGACCCAGATTGATGGGATGATGTGGGATATTATGGGTAGTAGTCTGGCGGCAGTGACGGGATGATGTGGGATATTAGGGGTAGTAGTCTGGCGGCAGTGACGGGATGATGTGGGATATTAGGGGTAGTAGTCTGGCGGCAGTGACGGGATGATGTGGGATATTAGGGGTAGTAGTCTGGCGGCAGTGACGGGATGATGTGGGATATAGGGGTAGTAGTCTGGCGGCAGTGACGGATGATGTGGGATATTAGGGGTAGTAGTCTGGCGGCAGTGACGGATGATGTGGGATATTAGGGGTAGTAGTCTGGCAGCAGTGACGGGATGATGTGGGATATTAGGGTAGTAGTCTGGCGGCAGTGACGGGATGATGTGGGATATTAGGGGTAGTAGTCTGGCGCAGTGACGGGATTTGATGTGGGAATATTTAGGGTGTAGTCTGCGCATGACGGGATTATTGGGATATTAGGGTGTGAGTCTGGCGGCAGTGACCGAGATAGGGGATTTAGGGTGTAGTTCTGACGCCAGGGACGGGGATGATTGTGGATATAGGGTATACGTCTGGCGGCAGTGACGGGATGATGTGGGATATTAGGGGTAGTAGTCTGGCGGCATGTGACGGGATGATGTGGGATATTAGGGGTAGTAGTCTGGCGGCAGTGACGGGATGATGTGGGATATTAGGGGTAGTAGTCTGGCGGCAGTGACAGGATGATGTGGGATATTAGGGGTAGTAGTCTGGCAGCAGTGACGGGATGATGTGGGATATTAGGGGTAGTAGTCTGGCGGCAGTGACGGGATGATGTGGGATATTAGGGGTAGTAGTCTGGCGGCAGTGACGGGATGATGTGGGATATTAGGGTAGTAGTCTGGCGGCAGTGACGGGATGATGTGGGATATTAGGGGTAGTAGTCTGGCGGCAGTGACGGGATGATGTGGGATATTAGGGGTAGTAGTCTGGCGGCAGTGACGGGATGATGTGGGATATTAGGGGTAGTAGTCTGGCGGCAGTGACGGGATGATGTGGGATATTAGGGGTAGTAGTCTGGCGGCAGTGACGGATGATGTGGGATATTAGGGGTAGTAGTCTGGCGGCAATGACGGATGATGTGGGATATTAGGGGTAGTAGTCTAGCGGCAGTGACGGGATGATGTGGGATATTAGGGGTAGTAGTCTGGCGGCTGTGACGGATGATGTGGGATATTAGGGGTAGTAGTCTGGCGGCTGTGACGGGATGATGTGGGATATTAGGGGTAGTAGTCTGGCGGCAGTGACGGGATGATGTGGGATATTAGGGGTAGTAGTCTGGCGCAGTGACAGGATGATGTGGGATATTAGGGGTAGTAGTCTGGCGCAATGACAGGATGATGTGGGATATTAGGGGTAGTAGTCTGGCAGCAGTGACGGGATGATGTGGGATATTAGGGTAGTAGTCTGGCAGCTGTGACGGGATGATGTGGGATATTAGGGGTAGTAGTCTGGCGGCAGTGACGGGATGATGTGGAATATAGGGGTAGTAGTCTGGCGCAGTGACGGGATGATGTGGGATATTAGGGGTAGTAGTCTGGCGACAGTGACGGGATGATGTGGGATATTAGGGAGTAGTGCTAGGCAGTGACGGGATGATGTGGGATATTAGGGTAGTAGTCTAGCGGCAGTGACGGACTGATTGGGATATTAGGGGTAGTAGTCTAGCGGCAGTGACAGGATGATGTGGGATATTGGGGGTAGTAGTCTGGCACTGTGACGGGAAATGTGGGATATTAGGGGTAGTAGTCTGGCAGCTGTGACGGGATGATGTGGGATATTAGGTAGTATCTGGCGACAGTGAAGGATGATGTGGGATATTAGGGGTAGTAGTCTGGCAGCTGACGGGATGATGTGGGATATTAGGGGTAGTAGTCCTGGCAGCTGTGACGGGATGATGTGGGATATTAGGGGTAGTAGTCTGGCAGCTGGTGACGGGATGATGTGGGATATTAGGGGTAGTAGTCCGGGGCTCGGGATGACTGTGAGATAATTAGGGGTAGTAGTCTGGCGACAGTGACGGGATGATGTGGGATATTAGGGGTAGTAGTCTGGCGCAGTGACGGGATGATGTGGGATATTAAGTAGCCTGGTGGCTCATGGCTGATGGGATGATGTGGGATATTAGGGGTAGTAGTCGGAGGCTCTGGCTGAGGGACAATGTGGGATATTAGGGGTAGTAGTCCTGGTGGTTCTGGCTGACGGGATAACGTGGGATATTAGGGGTAGTAGTCCGGTGGCTCTGGCTGATGGGACAATGTGGGGTATTAGGGGGAGTAGTCTGATGGCTGTGACGGGATGATGTGGGATATTAGTAGCCTGGTGGCTATGGCTGATGGGATGATGTGGGATATTAGGGGAGTAGTCCGGGGCTATGGCTGACGGGATGATGTGGGATATTAGGGGGAGTAGTCCGGTGGCTCTGGCTGACGGGATGATGTGGGATATTAGGGGGAGTAGTCCGGTGGCTCTGGCTGACGGGATGATGTGGGATATTAGGGGTAGTAGTCTGGAGGTTCTGGCTGACGGGATGATGTGGGATATTAGGGGTAGTAGTCCGGTGGCTCTGGCTGATGGGACAATGTGGGATATTAGGGGGAGTAGTCTGGTGGCTGTGATGGGATGATGTGGGATATTAGGGGTAGTAGTCCGGAGGCTCTGGCTGACGCGATTGTGTGGGATATTATAGTGAATGTGACTATGCGGAGTGGACTGGGCTCTAAACTCAGCTTTATATATAGATATAATCATTATAATTTGTAGTTACTATGCCCGAGCAGCGCTGGGCTCTTCAGCTAGTATTATATATACCTTTTTATTTAGAGAATTTCATCCATAGTTGCTTAATCACGTGTAAGGCTACTTTCACACATCAGTTTTTTTGTGTCAGGCATAATCCGTCGAATACCTGAAGGGACAGATCCGGCGCTGAAATGAAAAATCTGATGCAACGGATCAGTTTTTTTTGCTGGATCCTCCGGATCAGACTTTTGACGGATTTCACAAAAGACTGGTCCAGTTCCATAGACTTGTATTATTTCCGGCCGCCTGATGCGCCACTTCAGGCACTATCAGGCGGGTCCGGAAAAAAAATAAAACGTTGCAGTGACCTTTTGTCCGGCCGCCGGAATGTACATTTCCACCGGATCCGGCCAAAAACGGATGCAACGCAATGACATCAGGCGCGATCACGGCGCTAATGAAAGTCAATGCTAAAAAAACGCATCCGGTACCGGATCCGTTTTTTTACAAACACGCCAGATTGTGCCTAAAGTCAAAAAACTGATGTGTGAAAGCAGCCTAACCCTTCACTGATTGGGCAAACAGGTTTTCTTAATGAATGCTGTAATTATTTTCTGTAGTTCACGTGCAAGGACTTGGGTTAGATTTGATTGCGGAGTTTTGAGCTACTAAAATAATCCCAATTTTTTTTTTAAACAAGCTATGTACCGTTGCCGTCAGCGTTTGGCCTTGTCTGTCGTCAGTTTATGGTTCATGTATTCGTTTTTTACCATCATAATGTCATCAGCGTTGGCCCCGGATGCAGTCAGCGTTTGGCCCCGGGTGCCCGTTTTTACCATCATAATGTCATCAGCGTTGGACCCGGATGCAGTCAGCGTTTGGCCCCGGGTGCCCGTTTTTACCATCATAATGTCATCAGCGTTGGCCCGGATGCAGTCAGCGTTTGGCGCCCCGGGTGCCCGTTTTTACCATCATAATGTCATCAGCGTTGGACCCGGATGCAGTCAGCGTTTGGCCCCGGGTGCCCGTTTTTACCATCATAATGTCATCAGCGTTGGCCCCGGGTGCAGTCAGCGTTTGGCCCTGGGTGCAGCAGCGTTTGGCCCCGGGTGCAGTCAGCGTTTGGCCTCAGGTGGCCGTTTTTACCATCAGAATGTCATCAGCGTTGGCCCAGTGTGTCCGTCATCAGTGTTTTGCACCGATAAACACATGACAAACCTATACTTTGCAATGATACACACGGGCAGCACATAGATCACTGCCGCCATTAAAAGCCATTTTAAAACCTTCATCTTGTATTTTTTGTCTTTCTTAGCTTTGTCGGCCATGCACCAAGTCATGTGATCAGCTAACAGGGCAGTGACACAGATGAGCGCCCTCTAGTGGTGAGGCACACTTGTCCCCAAGCACAAATCCTACTTACAAAAAGCAGAGGTTGGTGCATTTTTGCAATCTGTCATTGCCTTCTATGGTGAAAAAAACGCTGCAAAAATTGACACGTGGCGGATAACAAAAAAAAAAAAAAAAAAAAAAGCAGCCGTTTTCCAATTCAGTCAGGAGAAAAAAAAAAAAAACAAGCGTGCACACTAAATTCCTGAAACCTCGCAGATATTGCTGGTACTGTAAAAAGCAGCTTTAAATTTGCATAAAAAACGCAACGTGTGAACAAAGTCTACTAGCGCCTTGTCTACGGTATGTGTTTTTATTAAAGTTAGTTTCATTCACAAAAAAAAAACACAGCGAAAAATGCTGCAAAAACACGTTTCATTTGTTTGCAGCTTTTTTTTTTCGACTTTCTCATTGCTTTCTATGGGTTTAAAAAAAAAAAACGCTGAAAGAAGTGACAGAAGGCACTTTCTAAAATCTCATGACATTTGCTGGTAATGTAAAGCGCAGCTTTTAATTTGTATAAAAAAAAAAAAAAAAAAAAACGTGTGAACATACCTTAAGGCTGTGTTCACACGTTGCGTTTTTTCCCCTCCCCCGCAGGCAAAACCTGCTCTCTCTGCGGTAAAGAAGCTGCTAATAAAAAGCAGGTTTTGCTGCGTTTTCTTTTGGTCTGATGAAAAGTCATGCAACTTCCTTAGGTGTTTGCACCAAAATCGTAGCAAAACCTGATACCTTCTTTTTTTTTTTTTTTACTGCATTTTTACACTTATCTCATTGCTTTCTATGGGTAAAAAAAAAAAAACGCTGCAAAAAACACTGACACGCTGCAGTTTTCCATACCAGAGGAACAAAAAAAAAAATCAATGTGTGTTGAGATTTCGGAAATCTCATAGCCTTTGCTGGTACTGAAAATTTGCATAAAAAACTTAACGTGTGAACGTAGCCTAAGAAGATTATTGCATTTTTTTTTTCTTTCACCACTGGGAAAAAAAAAAAAAATCAGAAAATGACATTTCACTTTTTGATTCCATAGGAGGTCTAATGTAAACCATAATCCAGGGAATAGGAAAAAAATGAATGAGTAATTAAACAATTTCCTTGGTTATTTTAATTCGGGAGCACGGCTCGGAGCGCGGTCTGCGTTCAGGGTGTGAAGGAGAGGCCGTATTTCCAGCTTATTATCAGACTCTCAGAAATGGCTTTTCTTTGATGTGATATGAAATGGTGCACAGTGAATAAAACATAAACCCCCTCCCGCCTGTTCTTCAGAAGGAAAAAGAAAAAAAAAAGCCATATTCTTTGACCCAGTGCTCCAGACTGCAGCCTTGATTTTCTTTAGCAGAAGAATGCTGCGTGAAGGGAGTCCAGACAAAACAGACACTTGAGATGCTGGAGGAATGGCGGTCCCCAGCCTCACAGGCCTCCTTCCAGAAATTGACAGCACCGACACCGCCACACACCCTACACTCGGTGTCCGCCTCTTCTCACTCATTACAACCATAGAACATTTACAAAGGAAGCTGCTTACTTCTTGCATATGCAAATGGCCGAGCCCTCAATGACTTGTTCCTTTTCTATGTGGAACACAGAAAAAAAAAAAAATGGAAAAACCTGATGCAAGTGATTAAGGCAAGGCTCCTGCTATAAATCCTGGCGCTGGTAGCCCCGAATGCTCAATGCCTGATCTTTACAAGGGCTATAAAAGGTTTACAAGTGATAATAGATCCAGTGGTTTCTACACTCGCTGTCAACATGGTGACAAAGGCGGCCACCTCGGTGGCTTCTGGATTACTTGGGTGCCTGCAGACACTGTGCGCAGCTCTAGATCGCTGCCCGTTCACCCCTCAACTTGCCTAATCAAACAGCAATTAGGTACAAAAGCAAATATAGGGGCAGAGATCCTGATTCTAGCGATGTGTGCGGTTTTAATATAGTGTTTTATCAGCAGGAGATTATCACTAGAGGACTAGCTTCTTCGTGCCTCCTAGTCCAACCCCGCCCCCAGCATTCATTAGCAGCGCTTTCTCAGCTGCAGTGTGTCCTGGGTTATACACAGATCAACAACTCAGCTCTGCTAAACCTGCAGCAAAGAAATCAGATTCTATCACAACTGCTGCACTCGGTCCACTCAGTGACACATCGCTGGAATCAGGGTCTCTGCCCCTACATCATGCTGCTGTCTAATTACACAGCAAATAAAAAAGCATAAAAGGCTACAGACCACAGGGCAAAACTGGTAGATGGAGAGCGCAGCTCCAGGAGGAGACCACTGATGGGTACAGTTCTCCTTGTGGCAGATGGCCATTGTTTGGATAATGAATTTACAGTTCTTGGTAAGAAGATCAGACCTTTCTGAAGCGAACGAGTTCTCAGCGTGACACGTGTGAAATAAAGCCGTGATCTTAATTTATCTTACACTTGATGAACAGCTAATGGGAAAACCTGAATTGATGGAACAACATAGACAGATGCTAAAAAACTGAAGAAAACAATGCAGAGAGCCAACTGGGGAAGTAATTGTGGAGTGATACCTTCCAACCGATGCCTCGGCAGCACATCCAGACAACCGTAGGAAGCCATTGTGGAGCGATACCCTCCAACCGATGCCTCGGCAGCACGTCCAGACAACCCAAGCAAGTCATTGTGGAACAATACCCTCCAACTGATGCCTCGGTAGCACATCCAGACAACCGTAGGAAGCCATTGTGGAGCGATACACTCCAACCAATACCCCTGCAGCACATACAGACAACTCGACGAAGCCATTGAGTAGAAATATTCTTCCGATGCCTCGGCACCACATCGAGACAACCCCAAGAAGTTATTGTGGAGCAATGCACTCCAACCGATACCTTGGAAGCACATCAAGAAGCAATAAACTCCAACTGATGCCTCGGCAGCAGCAGTACACTCTAACTGATGACTCGGCAGCACATCCAGACAACCCTAAGAAGTTATTGTGGAGCAATACACTCCAATCGATACCTTGGAAGCACATCAAGAAGCAATAAACTCCAACTGATGCCTCGGCAGCAGCAATACACTCCAACCGATATCTCAGCAGCACATCTAGACAACCCGAAGAAGTCATTGTGGAGAAATACCATCCAACCGATGCCTCCGCAGCACATCCAGGCAACCCCAAGATGTTATTGTGGAGCAATACACTCCAACTGATACCCTGGAAGCACATCCAGAAAACCTAAAGGTAGTCATTGTGCAGCAATACACTCTAACCGATGCCTCTGTAGCACGTCCAGACAACTCTGTGTGTATATTCACACCTAAGAAATCCAACAGTTTATTTCGACATCACTCCAACTTTGTAGCCAGCAACGAGGTATGCCTATTTCATGGGACCAATTCATCTCAAGCTAACCCACCACTGTTCTTATTCTTGTCACTTAATTTTGGTGTTGAAATTTTCCATGCACGTAAATGCAGTTGTGGAAATTGTATTTGCACACATGAAACGTGGATTTAAAGGTGCTGTCCAACAGCGCAGTTGAGTTGGAGTCGAAGTTGTGGTTGTCCTATACGTCTGAAGGAAGCGAGAGTGAAGTTGCCCATTAGCGGCTGCTGATTGGCTGTAAGATTCACGTGACAAATGTGTGACATCACTAGAGCGGCACCGGAGGAGAGTACAGGCTGGTTTCTAGTTTACATGCGGGCATACAGTAATTGAGCAGGTGCTGTCCAAGCACTGGGCAACCCTATAAGCCCAAGAGTCTCCCAACGTCTGCAGAGCCGCAGGTTCACAGCAGCATCTCGCATTCAACACTCGCATCAATCCTATGACAGTCGGACCCCATTCATTAAAATACTGTGCTTTCGGCTTCCATACAGGTGCATAATAATGAGAATCTTTCAACAAATTTTTCATGTTGCGCTGGACACGAAATAGTAGTGGCTGCAGAGCAGAATAAAGCTTTTTTTACTTTTTTTTTTAAACTTGCCTCAAACTATTTGGCACCTAATTAGTTAACTTTAGTTAAGCCCAAGTGGGTGTTGTCAGAGAGCTTTCACTGGGGGCGTGTACTTAACAAAAACTAACTCATTAGGTGCCAAATACTATGATTGCTTAAGTCGCTGCAACAGAGATGCAAAATGAAAAAGAAAAAAATGTTCTACTCCGCTCTGCAGTCACTATTACATCATGGGTCCAGCGCAAAATGAAAAATTAGGTGAAGGGTCCTCTAACCTACTGGATCGGCGCAGCTCCTCTATACACCTGATAGCAACAGGACTTCTTCTGGCTCGGGTAGAACATCAAAGCTGGAGACTATTAGGGGCCATCAAATAGCTGCAGCCATTACATGATGTCGCTCGCTATAAAAGGAAGTACAGACCCCGGCAAGGACGGCGGCAATCACGTAGAAGAGCGGTGCCGGTCTGGGTTTTTTTTTTTTTTTTTTACACATAAATAATTGAAGTACACGGGGTCACGATGACAAAGATTTTTAAGGTAGTTGACAAACTTTGTAAGGTTCTTTGACCAATGGTTTTGGAGAGGTTAAAAAAAAAAAAAAAAACTAAATTCACTACATTTACACATCGCTGAATCCGCAATGACTTGGCGCCACTTACCCCCGGTCTTTATTAACAGGCTGCAGTGGTGACATCAAAAGTACAGCGTGACCGCTGTCAATCACTGGGCTCAGGGGTCTCATGCTGTTTATAAGGCTGCTTTCACACATCCGTTTTTGACGTCAGGCATTATCCGGCGTGTTGTTAAAAAAACAGATCCGGTACCGGATGCGTTTTTTTACCATTGACTTTCATTAGCGCCGGATCGCGCCTGATGTCATTGCGTTGTATCCGTTTTTGTCCGGATCCGGCAGAAATGTACATTCCGGCGGCCGGACAAAACGGTGCATGCAACGTTTTTTTGTTTACCGGAGCCGCCTGATAGTGCCTGAAGCGGCGCATCAGGCGGCCGGAAACAATAGAAGTCAATGGAACCGGATCAGGCTTTTGTGCAATCCGACTACTACTACTACATTTTCCAGTGTCTCCGGACATCCAAAACCCTCTTTTTCCGGGTTCAAAAGTTCAGGTCGGATCCAGCAAAAAAAAAAACGGATCCGTTGCATCAGTTTTTTTATTTCAGCGCTGGATCCGTCCCTTCAGGTGTTCGACGGATTATGCCTGACACAAAAAAAACGGATGTGTGAAAGAGGCCTAAGGAACCGATCATTTTGCCCAGCAGTGATGAGTGAACGTGCCCCTATTAAGGGGATTATCCGAGCATGCTCGTGTGCGGAGCGTCTTCGGAGTGCTCGAAAAGTACATTCAAGTCCCCGCGCATGCATGTCTGTTCGACAGTCACAACACATGTAGGAATTGCCTGTTTGTTAGGCAACATATTTTTCGAGCATGCTGAAGACACTCGGTTAGCACCCGGGCATGCTCGCTCGGATAACACCTTATCCAAGCACGGTCGCTCATTACTAGTGCCCAGTGAATGGCTGCAGCAGTCATGTGTTGAAGACGTGACGTCACTCATGCAACCGATCAAGACTGTGGCAGCGGTTATGTAGCAGAGATGGGAGAGCTTAGCTAGTCGTCTCATCTCTAACCTGTAGAATAAAGACACTTAACCGTGGAAAATCCCCTTACATGTCTGTGAATCTAACAGAGGACCACCATGACCTTGTTGTCCAGTACAAACAGTGAATAGTTTACACCTGCACTCTAGAAGAGAGGCGATTGCACCGATTCGACAGCAAGAACAACCGCTGAAACGTTGCCATGTTGAGGTCGCGGTATCAGGGAGTGTTCACAATGCAGAACAAGCTCAATGCTGGAGGAAGCTGGCGCAGATCAAGACCTTGTAAAGGATGCAGCTGCCAGCTGACTTCACATCATCACAACACAGTGTAATTTTCAGAGCAAGTTGAGTGATTTATAATGGTGAATACCAGGCGTCATGTAAGCTCTTAGGACAATATATGTTCTAGTTACTTAAGACTTCAAAAGCTCTGAGCGATTGAGGCAGGATAGGATAACTTCCAGGTGCAAGGACACCGAACTGTCGGGTGCTCTCAGTGCCTCCATGGAGAAGCCCCGTGTCCCCAGCCTGGATTTGCTCTACATATCTGCTAGCTGCAGGCATATAACAAGTATAGGCTTTGTTCCATTGAAAAATATATAACCTGATCAACACACATAAGGGAAAAAATGCAAAAAAAAATTCCTCCAACATGTAATACTTGTGCAATGAATAAACAGAGCTGAGAAAAAACATTCCTAGTACCTTGGAAGTCCGTGCCGACCAGATCACTGCAATCTTCCTCATGCCAGTTGGCACGATTTATTTGATAAGTAGGCCTGGGGCACAATCATCGATCTGGTATGACGCATGACATTGGGGCTGATCTACTAATCAGGAGGAGGAAGAGGTTCGCAGGGCTCTAATCCGGCGGCCATGTCGGTAGTCCTGGACTAGGTTCCTGCTAATGCCTTCTGCTTAACACTGTAAATGAGTGATCTAGTGAAGGAACAGATATATTCTTATATACTGTCTTAGGATACATACATTGGCATCCACTTACGTACAGTATCTTAATTATTCCACAAGGAGCACAATGTACTACTCTCTAAGTAAGTCACCATTTGACAAAATCATCTCTCCAACGTCTTTAACGGGAACTTGTCACCCCCCCGGGAGTTTTTAAGTAAAAGAGCCACCTTCAGCAGCACTAAGGCAGCAGTCTGTGAAGGTGGCACTTTTTTTTCTGGACCCCTGCAACGCTGAAATATCGAGTTTTAAAAACTAGCTCCTCATATCCTAATTGCGTCCCTGAGGTATGGCCTCTTCCCCTGACTCATCCTCCCCCCAACCGTCCATCAACCCCCTTCAGTGTCACCCGCACCTCCTGCAGAGTTGTTTTTCTTTCAGTTCGGTTCTGTGTGGCGCCTGCGCTGTTGTAACAGACCTCGTGCATGTGCAGTGCGCTTCCCGGGAACTGTCAGAAGACTATTGCGCCTGCGTCTGTCTTTCTCCAGATCCCTCCCCGCAGTGTGTTATCATGTATTCACACTGCGGGGCTGGCAATCTGGCGCCTGCGCAGTCTACATATTTAGCTGCACCTGCTCCCTTCTCCCAGTCCCTCCACTTTCATTTTCATACCCTGCGCGGCGTCGGCTGGGGGCAGGTGCAGCTAAACATGTAGACTGCGCAGGCACCAGATTGCCAGCCCCGCAGTGTGAATACATGATAACACACAGCAGGGAGGGATCAGGAGAAAAACAAAGACGCAGGCGCAATAGTCTTCTGACAGTTCCCGGCAGCGCGCACTGTGCATGCCCGAGGACTGTTAACAACAGCGCAGGCGCCACACAGAACCGAACTGAAAGAAAAACAACTCTGCAGGAGTCGTGGTGACACTTAAGGGGTTGATGGACGGCTGGGGAGGATGAGTCAGGGGAAGAGGCCATACCTCAGGGACGAAATTAGGGTATGGGGACCTAGTTTTAAAACTCTATATTTCAGCATTGCAGGGGACCAGAAAAAAAAAGCCACCTTCAGACTGCTGCCTTAGTGCTGCTGAAGGTGGCTCTTTTACTTAAAAACGCCCGGGGGGGTGACAAGTTCCCTTTAAGTTGTTCATTTCAAAAAAATGCCATCTATAACTTAGGAGGACACAGATGCAAGAGGCTACCATGAACTTTACAGGTTACTGACGAGTTGAAACCTGTGGGCAGAGAACGATGAATCGCCTTTTGGTTGATGGAGGAAAAATTCATCAAGGCCGAGTTAGCCGGAATAAGAGGAGCCAAACTCATTGATTGGTGTGCGTCTCTTAAAAAATGGTGTGCATGTTTTGGCTTTCTGTTCACTTGTCGGAATAAATCATTGACTATAGTACATTCTGATTATTATTTATGCCGTTTTTGTGCCATAGATCATAGTGAACCTGTTGGCTTGTGATGGGCTTTGTCCCCCCAGCTAAGATCTGCTCACTTTTCGAAAAGTTGGCGGAAGCGGCCGTGAAACAGTAGAAGTTGCAGAACTACAGAGTTGCGATTTTTCTTTGTGAATTCTCTGGCAAAAACTGATTGATGAATTCCTGACTACTCTAAAAAGTATCAACATTAAGATGACAAAAAGTCTGAAACAGAATTCCTCTAACCCAAATAACTGTAATACGCAAAATCCAATCATACACCAGGGAGGCGAAGCAGATGCCTGGGCCTTGGAGGTATACAATGACCTGGGCACAAGCTTTTCTGAGTATTAAAAAAATAAATAAATATAATATCTATGCTTTGTGCGTCTTGTGAAAAAATCCCGGTGAGCGCTGTCTGTAGCATTCAGTTTTGTGGAGCACAGAGAACAAAACTAACAGTGTAGTACTGCGAAATTAGAGTAAAGGCCCCATGCACACTACTCGCAGATTTCGGTAGGATCCTTATGTATATGGGACCTGATGACTCTCCCCTGACATGTGATGCTGTGGGAGAGAAGGATGCAACCTGCTGTATTGCAATGGCTGATCCTTTTGTTTTCTGGTATACAAGCCACCATCAGGGGGGTCTGCGGCTCTCTCAGTCACAAAGTGATGACGTCACATTCTTTACTAACGTGACCGCTGCAGGCAATTACCGGCCTTCGTGGTGATGCTTGCATCTATGGCACATGACCAGTAAAAGCAAGCGACTGGCAGCGGCAGACATGTGAATGATGGACATGACTATCGCTTCCACGCAGCTCATGACAATGATTTGGTAGAAATTATTTCAGTCTTTCTAAATGTCCTTTGGTTGATCCTGGAATCTTTGGGTAGAAGGCGGCGGCAGAGTGCCACTGATATATATATATATTTACAAAGGCTCTGATACTACAAAGGCTCTGTTCATATGTCGTTTCTGGGTATGTCGGGGGTAGGATGACATACCCGCATAGTGATCGGGGCCTGCAGACACATCGGGGGTATGATGACATACCCGCATAGTGATCGGGGCCTGCAGACACGTCGGGGGTATGATAACATACCCATATAGTGATCGGGGCCTGCAGACATGTCGGGGGTATGATAACATACCCGTATAGTGCTCGGGGGTCTGCAGACACGTCGGGGGTATGATGACATACCCATATAGTGATCGGGGCCTGCAGACACGTCGGGGGTATGATGACATACCCGTATAGTGATCGGGGCCTGCAGACACGTCGGGGGTATGATGACATACCCGTATAGTGATCGGGGCCTACAGACATGTCGGGGGTATGATGACATACCCGTATAGTGATCGGGGCCTGCAGACACGTCGGGGGTATGATGACATACCCGTATAGTGATTGGGGTCTGCAGACACGTCGGGGGTATGATGACATACCCGTATGGTGCTCGGGGACCTGCAGACACGTCAGGGTATGATGACACACCCGTATGGTGCTCAGGGCCTGCAGACATATCGGGGGTATGTACAGTGCTCGGGGGCCTGCAGACATGTCGGCGGTATGATAACATACCCATATAGTGATCGGGGCCTGCAGACACGTCGGGGGTATGATGACATACCCGTATGGTACTCGGGGGCCTGCAGACACGTCGGGGGTATGATGACATATCCGTATGGTACTCGGGGGCCTGCAGACACGTCGGGGGTATGATGACATACCGTATGGTACTCGGGGGCCTGCAGACACGTCGGGGGTATGATAACATACCCATATAGTGATTGTGAGGAACTAAGCCGACCGCCACACGGTAGCCCGGGTATCACAGCTTCTGATCCCACCGCCGCTACCAAATGTGAAGGATGACCCCTTTCCTCCCACGTCACCAATGGGACCTAACTCCACAGGTACAGCTCTCCGGTGCCCCCTTTGTCTCTCAGGTCAGTAAGGGAACTGCACCTAGAGCAAATGGCCGCCGGGGAGGTTGTCTTGTTACCCACTGGGTATTCTAAGATTCGTGATCAGAGTAAAAGCATCAGCCCAAGATTAATTTTATGGTTTAATTGCCTTAAGGGCGCACTAGATTACAGAAATATACAGTAAAGCTATACAACGGAATGACAATGGATTTGCAGTCAAAGTAAAATACAACAATAATGTACAAGGCTTAAAGGTATTAGCTAGAGATCAATATTACCGGGTTATAGGGACATGGGGAGGCAGGGAGCTCTGCGATCCCCAGGTAACAGTCTTTAGTTGCTGGACAGTCTCCCAAAACATGTGCTGCTGCTCCCTTGGCAAATCTGTTCCCTTGGTCCTTCTTAGACCATCTTCTTGGCTTCTGTGTGAAAATGGATCCAGTCTGCCCATAGCTCACAGTTCTTAAACCTGCTAGGTCCCTCCCCTCCGTGTGTTTATGGTAGGCTGGCAGGTATAATCTAATTGAAGCCTCTACTTTGAAGCACGCATACTAATCGGCCTGGCTATTATATTGAGCAGGAAATTCTGGCTTGACATGAATTACTTAGCATACTAATGACCTTCTTATTCAAACAGGGGCCTGAATTGCTTAGCATACTAAAGCCCTTTTGCTTACCAGTGGACATCAAACCCTGTCGTATTGAATATGCTAACAGGCCCTGTGTTGTTAGCAGTCTGTGGCTCTGTGAACCGACAAAATGGAGGCTGGTATAGGCCCTATACAAGATGGCGGCGGCCATTTCCTGACAGTGATCGGGGCCTGCATACACGTCAGGGGTATGATGACATACCCGTATAGTGATCGGAGCCTGCAGACACGTCGGGGGTATGATGACATACCCGTATAGTGATCAGGGCCTGCAGACACGTTGGGGGTATGATGACATATCCGTATGGTGCTCGGGGGCCTGCAGACATGTCGGCGGTATGATAACATACCCATATAGTGATCGGGGCCTGCAGACACGTCGGGGTATGATGACATACCCGTATGGTACTCGGGGGCCTGCAGACATGTCAGGGGTATGATGACATACCCGTATGGTGCTCGGGGGCCTGCAGACACGTCAGGGGTATGATGACATACCCGTATGGTGCTCGGGGGCCTGAAGACACGTCAGGGGTATGATGACATACCCGTATAGTGCTCGGGGGCCTGCAGACACGTCGGGGGTATGATGACATACCCGTATGGTGTTCGGGGGCCTGCAGACACATTGAGCGTATAAATAAAATATTCCTCATGATGCATTACAACTAGTCGAAATGAAATATATGCCCAGGATTAATAGATAAAGTGCTTACCAGGAGAGTATTTTGAGGTTTCAAATAAATAAAGTCGGCAATCACAGACATGTTACCAGCAGTACAACAGGAGCGCAGCCCCAGGATCACTGCGAGACAAGGATTAATGACGCTACACAAATACCAAATCTGCTGAACAAACATTTATTTCAGTGCCACTTCACACCAAGTTCCTGTGTCTTGTGCCCCGAACCCGTTCTGTACATGTCAGAAGACTAAAGTGTTAATAAGAGGAAACCAGCAGAGAGGGGGGGAAAAAAAAAAAAAAAAAGTGAATAGCAGGACCCAGACATATGCTCAGCGAGATGACATGACACTCTAATCCTCGGCATTATATGCCAGTCAGCAATTACAAGCAGTGAATTCTGGATACATCAGATAGGGCAGGAGGTATAGCGGGCCGGGAGGCTGACATGTCACTCAGCCGCACATCACCAGTGCTGCTCCTTTTGGACCTCAGACTTTGATGTCCCTCTCGTGGCAGCTTTGCTACATTGCTGCATGGTGTTGAATGTCTGCCAAAGATGTGGTATGCATGGGAGCCGCGACAAACCAGAGCTAAAACGTGAATGAAAAAGGCTGCGCTTCTACTGAAACGTGGTTATATTAGCGCACAAGTCCTTATACTATACTAATATACACATACACGGAGAGACGGAGGGTATATGCACCATGTACACGGCACGTATGCTCCGAGAAGCCATGGAAGGACACTGAAAGGGAGAAGACACAGATTAGATATTAGAAAAAACACTTTAACAGTGAGGGTGACCAATGAGTAGAACAGGCTGCCACGAGAGGAGGTGAGTTCTCCTTCAATGGAAGTCTTCAATCAGAGGCTGGACAGACATCTGTCTGAGATGGTTTAGTGACTCCTGCATTGAGCAGGGGGTTGGACATGATGACCCAGGAGGTCCCTTCCGTCTCTACCATTCTATGATCCAATATATCCAATTAATTCATGTTGGATAAACACATTAATCAATACCTATTCCTAACTGATGTGCGGGCAATATTCACTATTCAGAAAGATTTCAAGATTTATTATTTCTAATGAAAGAACTCCAGGCAAAAAGGTAATCTCCTAAACCTTTAATAATACCTGTGTAGTTGTATTGAAATATTTCAGGTAGCCTTGGGTCGACACTAGTGATGAGGGGTTATCTGCGCATGCTCGGGTGCTAACTGAGCGACTTGGGCGTGCTCGAAAAATAAGTATGAGCCCCCGCGGTGCATGCCTCACGGCTGCTCGACAGCTGGAACACATGCAGGGATTGTCTAACAAACAGGAAATCCCTGCATGTGTGGTGGATGTCACACAGCCGCGGGGACTCTAACATATTATTCGAACACGCCGAAGACACTCGGATAGCACCCGAGCATGCTCAGATAACACCTTATCCCAGCACGTTCGCTCATCACTAGTTGACACACAAAATATTTTTACATTAGAGTCTTTTTGATATTAGTTTTAAAGAGATTGTTTCACCAAATTTTCCATGTTCAAGTGGACACAAAATATGGAGATATTAGTCGTCAAAGTATAGGCACCTAAACAGTTAAAAAAAATAAAATTACGTCCAAGTGGGCATTACCATAGGGTTTTAACTAGGGTTGTGTACTTCTTTCAGGCAGCCACACAATGGGGACAATAGCTTAGGATTGGCTCAGTGTGAGACATGTATTGGCAGACTGCTCTCCTCGCTGTGGAGTCATGACATGTGCTGGAGCACAGCAGACCTGGGTGTAATTAACTAATAGCTTTCAACTTCCATCTCCAGCAGGGAATGTGCAAGGAGGGGCAGTGATGAAGTCTACGAACACTTCTAGTAGCTTTCCTCTCAAATCAAATGAGCTTTATTGGCAAGACCAAATGCACATTAGTATTGTTAAAGCAGGTGTAGGTCTGGGCAGCCAGGGTTGTGGAGTTGGAGTCGTGGAGTAGAGCTGGTATAAAATGGACCGAGTCCAACTCCTAAAATATATAAAACATTGGGCACAGTAGTACAATACAGGATGTGCTGCAAATATTTTCATAATAATTTGGGAAAGTTATGAAATATCCTATAAAAGTCTGTTCTGTTCCTGATCTCGGCCTTTAGTTGAGATGAATCTGTGCTGCGCTTTATGTGCGTGCTCAGTATTGAGGCAGTACTGTGGAAGTTAAGGAAATTGAGGAGTCAGAATCGGAGGTTTGGCTTAGCGTCTCCACGGCCCTGCTACCAACTCTGCTGCACGGCCTCTGCCCCCACACTGACTGCGGGAGATTAAACATGTTAATCACACCCAGGTCTGCTGTGCTCCAGCACCAGTCATCACTCTGCAGTGAGAAGAGAAGACTGTCAATACATGTCTCACACCGAGCCAGTTCTCTGCTCCTGTGGGGTGTGTTCTTTCCCCAGTGTGTTGCTGCCTGCTTATGATTGGTCAGTCAGAAAGTGGAAGAAGGACACACCCCCCAGTGAAATCTCTCTGGTAACGCCCACTTGGGCTTAAAAAAACATGTACTGCTTA
Organism: Oophaga sylvatica; assembly: GCA_033576555.1. Classification (NCBI taxonomy): domain Eukaryota; kingdom Metazoa; phylum Chordata; class Amphibia; order Anura; family Dendrobatidae; genus Oophaga; species Oophaga sylvatica. Next base: position 952,059,575 of record JARQOD010000001.1, on the reverse strand, counting down.
GGTCCCAAATACTTTGATTGGTAATATCTCAGCAACGGAGAAGTGAAAAAAAAAAAAGAAAAATGTTTTATTCTACTCTGCAGTGCCAATTACATTGTATATTCAGTTCTATATGAAAATTTGGTGACAATTCCTTTTTAATTTTACATATTGTGTTTGCAGTGTGCAGATACATCTGTTACTATTACTTTACATATCCCGGTATATACCCTAACAGAGTATGTTCTCATTCATTGGATTTGCTTATGACAAAAATCCAAAATGTGTTCACTGGACTATCCGCAGCAGAAACTTGAAGCCGTCCTTGTGATTTCAGCTGCAGATCTGCCCAGAGAATTCTCTCTCTTCAAGAGCTAAAAACCTGTGAGGATTTTCTTTCGGTTTATTTGTATTTTATATTAGATTACAATAGTGAATTTATCAGCAAATCCCAAATGCTTTGGACAATCTTTTTTCTTTTAGTTAAAGGAGTCCCCACAACAATGCTCTTATCACAGGACGTCCTTCTGTTCCCCAGAGATCACCTGTAATCTTTGTGGGGGTTTCATCAGCAAGATTTGGTCTTCCAGCCATAGGCCCTGTTAAGTGTTAATAGTAGTTATCCTAGGTTTATGTCGATATTTTTATTTGGGTATGGGGAGCATATCAGAGATTACATTTAACTAGCTTTTAGCACAATTTATGGAATTTTTCTTTGCTTCGTTCATATCCCTTTGATAATACTGTATTATTTGGACGTTATGTGGGTTTAGCGCTCAGTACACTGGCCCTTTCACATATGGCAGGTATTTTCACTTCCTGGACAATAGAAAAAAGTCCGGCTACACAGGACTGGATTTTTCCTCTCTTTTTATTTTTCAAAAGAAAATATAGTGTGTACAAAAGAAAATTTTCATGGTCGTCATGACCCAGTCGACGCGATTCGACTGCACTAAGCAGTCTTACTCATGACTCATGAGTAAGACTGCTTAGTGCAGTTGAAAAGCGTCGACCATGAAAATTTTCTTTTGTACGCACTATATTTTCTTTTGAAAAATAAAAAGGGAAGAAAAATCAAAGTCCTGTTGAGCCGGACTCCAATTTTTTGTATTGTCCTTGATGGGAGGCCAAGGCGAGGTCGGTGTCTGAGCCCCAGGTGGATGAGCAAGAAGCAACTAGGTGAGCTGGAAACAAGTTTTTGTTATTTTCACTTCATACCACGGACTTAGTTAATTCTACTGCTGCTGCTGGTAGTGCAGATACGGCCTGCGGCAGGTAACACAAGGCATCTCCTATTGGTAGGTGACATATCAAGGCAACGGTCCCTCACCCTGGACATGCCCCCAGAAGAAGCAAGGCGAAACGCGTTGGGGTGGCAGAATATGGGGCCTGGGGCAGCTATTTATTACTTTCAGGTAACATTATCTTCATATTAAGCGCTATTTGCAGCTAATAAGTGTTTAAGAAACTGGGGTTCTAATGTATCTAGTCTCTATTATTTATTTATTATGCTTTTCTTATAATATGGGTCCATCACATTCCGCAGCGCTTTACAGACATTATCATCACTGTCCCCTATGTGGCTCAAAATCTTAATTCCCTGTCAGTATGGTGGTGGTAGGTTTACATTTAATTACGGCTAGCACTTGCACTTTATTAATATACACCACTAGCTATTTTGTGTCTTACGACATAAGTTTCTCCAGGCTCATGATGCGTCCCTAACAGGAGATGCTCCCTGTAATTTTGATGTTTTTATGTTATATTTATTTTCAATAAAATCATATTTTTTATATTAAGAATTTTGGCATAGATTTCTTCTTAACCGTGGATTAAATAATTATATTCTGGGTAACGGTTGCCATACAATTAAAAAAGTTAAAAAAAGCCCTCAGACCGCACCATTAAAGGAAAAAGAAAACAAAAGTTATGAGTGTCAGAAAATGGTGAAACAAACCGTTTTTATGAAATTCTAATTTTTTTCAAACCCAGTACAAAAAATAAATGCATAAATAGATACACACATTGTACTGACCTGAAGAATTATGTTGCCAAGTCATTTTTTACTGGGGTACTGAACAGCACAAAAACGAAAGCAGAAAAGTATTGGCAGATTTGTTATTTATTTTCCGACACCCCATTCAGATTTTCTTGTTGTTTAAGGTAAAGCGAATGAGATCTTGAATAAAAACAAAAGCTCTCATTAGGTTACGGTTCTTAAAAAAGGAAAAATAAAAAAAAATGTGCAAAAAAAAAAAAATTGAAAATGAGCTCAGACTTGAAGAAGTGGTTAAGCACGATATTAACTAAAAATATTGAATATGGGCACATTAAAGTCCAGCAAATAAATCAGAATTTTCAGTGACGGTCGAAGGTGCAAAGTGACCATATTACCCATGCTAAGTAAACACCGCCACCATAACGTCATGCGGTCACACGCTGCCCTCATTTTATTACTTCCCCAATATTCAGTGACTCATTAGTATCAGATCTGCTGACGTAACGGGATAAAGAGGTTTCCAGGAAAAGGTGCCGGGATCTGCTCACATATTGCAACCAGTCTGGTCATTTATTCTATTAAACAGCTATCACAAGGATTAAAGATAGTGTTTCTTGTAAAGAGTTTGTCGTGTCACCACAAATGGAGAAGAGGGGAAAAAATAAGCAAAGTGTGTATTAAAAGTCTTTTTATAGTCTGATGAGACATCCCGGGAACTAATAGCACCCTGATGGAACAGCACCACATGAACATTACTACATACAGAAAGAGGCTACATTAAGAAATGAGAATAAAAGAGGAAAAAAGATGAAGAAAAATCATTTTTTTTATTACCGTACATTAGTGCAAACCCCGTTTCATCAATTTTCCCTCCATAATCAGTACAAATCACGTTTTTCCCCCACAATAGTGTCTTGCAATGAAGGGGTTATGAAGTTTATAGAAAACTGGCAACCAATCCCCGAGCGAGGTAAAAAAAAACCAAAAAACATGAGATCAGGAGATCAGTGTGGATCGCCTCAGCTATCTGGAAATCATCTGTTTGAAGAGACAAAGCTGCAAAGCAAAGCATAGCTACTACTTAAAGGGCTAATCGGCAGGGTGCAAAATGTCCTCCCTGGTTATAAGCTTACCCTCAGGATAGGCTACCAATTTTATGGCCCAAGATAATTTTTTAAAAAGTTGTCCAGAATAGGCATGAAAGTCTGCAGTCACTATATATGACTGCAGACTTCTGAATCCTCACAGCGCACACGGAGATTATTCTGCGGTGCCTGCGGCAAGACCGACTGGTCCTGTGACTGCAAGCATGCGATATGCCACATTGCGGCTATATGTACACAGCCTTGCTCAATACGTGCATACTGCTCCAAAAATAAAGGGAACACTTAAACAGCACAATGTAAAGGTACTGCCACACTAAACAATCCCGCTAGCGATCTCGTTAACATCGCATACTAATGAGATCGCTAGCGTGATTGTTATAATATCGCTAGTGGCTTCCTAATTTAGCGATGTCGTTAAGGACGCTATCGCGGTTAGCGATCTCCTTAACGACTTTAGCAGTACAAAATACCGCTAAATCGCTAAAAAAAAGGTGCCACACTCAGTAATATATACTTACCAGCGGGACGCCGACGATAAAAATAGGGTCCGGAACGATGTCAGCGACGAACGAGATCACAGCAGGATCTCATCAGGGGCCACGTCGTCGCTAGATGCCGCACACAACAACGTCGCTAATGGGATCGCTAAATAGTGACGTTTTTTAGCGATCTTGTTAGCGACGCTGTTTAGTGTGGCATACCCTTAACTCCCAAGTCAATCACACTTCTGTGAAATCATTCTGTCTAGTTATGAAGCAACACTGATTGTGAATCAATTTCTCCTGCTGTTGTGCAAATGGAACAGACAACAGGTAGAAATTATAGGAAATTAGTAATACAACCCCTATAAAGGAGTGGTTCTGCAGGGGGTGACCACAGACCATTTATCTGTTTTTATCCTTTTTGGCTGTTTTGCTCACTTTGCATTTTTCATTGCTCTCACGCCTAGAGGTACTGTACAGTAGCATGAAAGTTTCTCAGGTAGGCAGCTCATCCAGGATGGCACATCAATGCAAGCTGTGGCAAGAAGGGTAGCTGTGTCTGGCAGCACAGTGTCCAGAGCATATAGCATTTACCAGGAGACAGGTCAGTACAACAGGAGACGTGGAGGGGGTCGTAGGAGGACAATAACACAGCAACAGGACCGCTGAATTTTTTGTGGGACAAGTTGTAGTTTAGATTGACACCATTCACTTTGACATATACTGGAAATTGAGAAACAAGTTCCAAGTGTGGTGAAATTGTAAAATATATATTTCAACCATTGTTTAAGTTTTGTTTTTACGACGTACAGTGCACTGTAAACATAACCTGGAAATGTGATTTTGATATATCTGACTGTTACAGTCATCTAATGTGATCATTTTTTAAAAAATTTATTTATTTTTAACTCAGTGGGGTTATTTTAATTTATTTTTTTTTATTTTTAACTTTTCATCTTTTATTTTATTTTTGTTTTTAAGTCCCCATCAGGGACTTGCTCTTGCAAACCTTGTTCTATATAATGCAATACAACTATATTGCAGTATACACAAAAAATCATAGTCACCAATGTTGCCCAGTCTATGGCTGGACATCAAAGGAGAATCAGCATGGGGAGGCATGGGTGCCTTCAGCAGGTTACCAGCTTCCAGGCAAAGGTGGAGCAAGGGTGGCTGGAATAGACAACAGGGCAGGATCACGTGGTTTATATTTTGCCATCAGTGAGTGACAGCTGTTATGATTTGGTAGCTGAGGTGGACAGTAACAAAAAAAAGCCAAGGCAGCCAGTCACCCAGAGAGGTTGGTAACTAATGGATTGCAGACCCCTAAACCGCACAACAAGAAGCAGCCGTGGGACATACCTACGTTGACCTAGACGCCTCGACACAGCCGGAGAGTTAGCTAAGCCTAAAGATAGAAAGGGGAAAGCTAACTGCCCCGGAGTAGTGCCCCAAAGGAATAGGTAGCCCCCACACATATATTGGCGGTGAGAAGATGAAATACAAATGCAGGCAGAAAATAGAGTAAGCAAATGCTGGGGCCAAACACTGCCTAGATAGGACAGGACAGAATACTATCTGCAATCCAGCAAAACCCTAGGAAAAGTTCCAACACTTCTGATTCCAAAAAAATACTGAGACCACACGATCTCTCCCCGCTATATCAGAACTCTGGTTTGAACAGGTAGCTACCCAGCAGCCACAGAAATAACAGGGACTGAACAAATGAACCGAGATATAGAGACCAGCGCAGGCCCCAGCAGGGGGACCTGGCTGACCTCACTCAGAAGGCAGAAAAAACAAAAGAAAACAAAAGAAAACAAAACCACGGAAACAAGCAGAAAATGACTCATCTGAAATTTGCAGGAGACAGCAGAAAGCTGGCTTCCAAACTGGACCAGGAAGAAACAACTAATCACCGGCGAGGATCATGGGAAAGCTACTCCCTTAAATCTTCCCAGTCATGACTCCCAGATTGCCAATCGTCCGCAGCTGGATCAGCTGAAGGGCCTCTGTCCGTCAAGGAGCTTCATTAATATCAACAACCACCAGAGGGAGCCCAAACTCAGAATCCTGAGCATTCACAACAGACAGCGGCATTTAACGGGTAAACAGCTGCAATTATCGTCAGATTTTGGCTGTGTAATACAGTAATTTGAAAGTGTCTTAACAGCTTGAAGCTCTTCAATTATGTAATTTCAATATTAAAAGGGGACCTGTCAGCAGGATTTCACCTCCCAAACTATTTATATGTGCTTGTAGGTCGTTCATACACAAGACCAGCAATACCTTTATATAGCCAGTCCATTCTTCTATTCTTGAGAAATCAACATTTGAATTGATATGCAAAAGAGGTTCAAGAACTATTTGTAGACTGCAAATAGTCTGTCACTCCAGCTCTATTCCCCAACTGGCACCGCCACATGAAGGCTGTCAGTCAAGCAGGAAGAGGTGGCGCTGGGTGGGGAATAGAGCTGGACTGACGAGGTTTGGATCTTCAAATAACTCTTTAGCCTCATTTGCATATAATTTCAAACATTGATTTATCGGAAACAGAGGAACAGAATGGCCGTGTAAAGGTATCGCTGGACTTCTCTTTGAAAGAGCTAGACATGCATATAAACAGTTTGGGAGGTGAAATCCTGACGACAGATTACCTTTAAGCTGAAAGGAGTCCAGGTCTTGCAATACAGATGCAATATGGCAGCTTGAATGAGGGTTTCTTATGGACAAGTTTATTTTTCAGAAAAGGAAAACATATCTATAGGTTCTAATGATCTATTGTAAAAAAAAACTAAATTGAATGAACACTTTAAAACTTCACATCCAAATTTTGCCTACAAAAATGAATCAGTTACTTATCTAGTTGGATACCAGGAGTGAAAAGGCACAAAAAAGTTCTTAAGGTCTAGAACTTTATACCAAGGTATAGTTTTCATAAAGAAGCCATCCCGTTAATAAGTGCACTGTAAAGAATGCTTCCTGACACAGGAATAAAGCCCCCAAGCCTGGTCCTGAGAGGCATCACATCACTTTGACGTGAATCCAAATTCCTTGAGCGACTTCAGTTTTCTAAGACAAGCAGTCAAGTAGTTTTGCCATTTTTTTCTGATCAAAGTGTGCGTGTAAAAATATACGCCATACCTTCATCAATACCTATTCTCTTCTCCTCGCAGCAATACAGGACATGCCTTGCATGAAACGTGAGCTGTGTCAACTTGATCAAGGTCAGACTGCCTCAAATCTATTTCCTTATCTGTCAGCATGTTTCTAATTTGTAGATTTCCTTTCCCTAAATTGAGAAATATTCCTCCTCTAGCGAACGCTCATGTAAAAACATTATTTTAACTCAACTGAAGCTTTAAGTCTGTCGGCTCAGCATCCAACATAGTTTGCAGAGGTCATGTGTAGGCAATGAAGGACATCTACAGAATGGTTTCTGACGCTAGGGAATCTTAGCCTTGTCCAAGGGTAGACGTTCTACATAATTAGCAAAAATTAGAACACAGAAACAGAAAAGTATATTTACCCAGAACTACAATTACGATGGTCAAGGACAAAAATGGTGTGACCTGACCATTCTACTACAAAGCTTGGAAATTAGAACTGAACTTCCCCGAGTTATCAACCAGTTAAAAGTCACCACTCTTCGTAAGTGTGCCACCCACATGGTGCAGGATGCAGACCGGTGAGCACAAGAACGCTTTGCCCAAAGTCAGTCCTATAGATGTGCGTGAGCTGATGTAAACAGTTGAACACCAGGCCATACCCGTCCCACCTTCATAACCTGATATATATATATTTTTTTTATCATAGATGTGATTTAAGAGCTTTAAATTTGAACTTGTTCACACATTCAAATACATTGTTTTTTTTGTGGTACAAGAGCCTAATTTTAATGTAAATTAAAAGTATATAAGTATATATGTACACACGGTATATTATATAGTGTTAGGTCCAGAAGTATTTGGACAGTGACCGAATCTTCGTGCTTTGCATGCCACTATTTTGGATTTAAAATTAAACAACTGAGATTTAATTGAAGTGTAAACTTTCAGGTTTAATTAAAAAGGGTTGAATAAAAATATTCTGTGAAATGCTTAAAAATTGCAACCATTTTTATAGAAAATCTCTTCATTTCAGAGACTCAACAGTAATTGGACAAATTAACTTTACCATAAATAAAATGTTCATTTTCAATACTTTGTAGAGAGTCCTTTGCAGGCAATTACCGTATATACTCACGTATAAGCCGACCGTGTATAAGCCGACCCCCCTAATTTTGCCACAAAAAACTGGGAAAACTTATTGACTCGCGTATAACCTAGGGCGAAAAATGATTATGCCCCCATATGCTGCTCCACAGATTATGCCCCCATATGCTGCACAGATTATGCCTCCATATCTCCATATGCAATACTTCAGAGTTATGCCCCATATATTCACAGATTATGCCCCCGTATGATCACAGATTATGAACCAATATGCTCCAGATTATGCCCCCATATGTTCCACAGATTATGCCCATGTCTCCAGATTATGCCCCCATATGCTTCCAAATTATGCCCCATAGTTCCACAGATTATGCCCCCATATGCTCCAGATTATGCCCATATGTTCCACAGTTTATGCCCCCATATGCTCCATATTATGCCCCATATGTCCAATTATGCCCCATATGCTGCACAGATTATGACCCCATATGCTGCACAATTATGCCCCATATGTTCCACAGATTATGCCCCCATATGCTCCATATTATGCCCCCATATGCTGCAGATTATGCCCCCATATGTTCCACAGATTATGCCCCCATATGCTCCAGATTATGCCCCATATGTTCCACAGATTATGCCCCATATGCTGCACAATTATGCCCCCATATGCTGCACAATTATGCCCCATAGTATAGGCCTCATATGCTGCTGCAAAAAAAAAAATGACATACTCACCTCTCGTCGCTGGGGGCCAAGTGCCGGTGTCCTGAGCAGCCGGTGACACCGGCGCACTATGGGGGACAGGTGCCGGTGTCACCGCTCGCTCAGGACCCCGGCACCTGAGATATTTACCTGTCCTCTCTCCACCGCTGTGCTGCTCCCTCGGTCTGACTCCTCTGGCTGTTGAATGATCTGGCAGGGGGCGGGGAGCGCACTAACGACGTCATGCGCCCTCTGCCAGATCATTCACAGCCAGAGGAGTCAGACCGAGGGAGCAGCGCAGCGGTGGAACGGGACAGGTAAATATCGCTATACTCACCCCTCAGCCGGCGCGTCCCTGCAGCCTCTCCTCTTCTCCCGGCGCTCTCCGCAGCGCTTCAGTCCTGCAGCGGTCACATGGCACCACTCATTAAAGTCATGAATAAGTGCATATTCATGACTTTAATGAGCGGTGCCATGTGACCGCTGCAGGAAGGAGCCGGAGATCGTGGGAGAAGCAGGGAGGCTGCAGAGACCGCGCCGGCGGAGAGGTGAGTATGATCCGACACCCCCGCTCCCCCTCCGACCCCCGTATATGACCCATGTATGAACCGAGAGGGGGACTTTCAGCCCTAAAAAATGGGCTGAAAATCTCGGCTTATACACGAGTATATACGGTAATGCTTAAAGTCTGGAAGCCATGGATGTGACCAAACGCTGGCTTTCCTTTTTGTGATGCTTTGCCGTACTTTACTGCAGCCGACTTCAGTTGTTACTAGTTTGTGGGTCTTTCTGCCTTAAGTTTTGTCTTAAGCATGTGAAATACTGCTCGATGGGGTTGAGATCTGGTGATTGACTCGGCTACTCCACTTCTTTGCCTTATATAACTCCCAGGTTGCTTTTGTGGTTTTATTTTTTGGGTCATTGTCCATCTGTACTATGAGGCGCCATCAAATCAACCTTGCTGCATTTTTGGTTGAATCTGAGCATAGAGTATCGCCCTGTACACTTCAGAATTCATCCGGTTGCTTCTGTCTGGGGTTTTTCTTCACCATGGAAAGGATTCTGTGCTCATCCACCACTGCTGTCTTCTGTGGACATCCAGACCTATTTGGAGTTCCCAAACTCACCAGTGAGCTTTTTTTTTTTCCAGAATATACCAAACTAATGATTTGGCCACTTTTAACATCTCTGCTATCTCTCGGATGGATGTATTTTTTTTTTTTTTTAGCCAAATGTAGGTCTGTTTCTGAACATTGAGAGCTGACTGCATGTGGGTTCACAGCAACAGCTTTCAAATACAAAGGCCACACCTAGAATAAGCTCCAGATCTTTTACCTGCTTAATTAATAATGGATTAACTAAGGAATAGCCCATGCAGTCCATTAAAGAACTTTTGATATATCCATCCAATTACTTTAGCTCTGTTTATAAAGCGGCAGCTACATATTAAAGAGCTGTAATTCCTAATCCCTTACTCAAATTAGGATGTCAATACCCTCAAATTAAAGTTGAGAGTCCGCACGTTAAGACTAGAGTTGAGCGAATGTTCGGAATCTGTATTTGCCATATTGGTACCCTATTCGTGACAAATTTATGTTTGATGATCGGTTCCGAACATATTCGTTCATTTCTACTCCCATTGGACTCCAATGTTCGCCGTGTTCTGTGAATATTGCAAAAACAATATTCACCACCGATCATAATAGAAACCAAATTTTGAAAAATTTGCTCAACTCTAGTTAAGACCATATTAATTATATAACTATATCTTGAATGTATTTTGGCAAACCGCTAAAATGAATAAACTTGTGTCACTGTCAATATTTCTGGACCTCACTGTATGTACGTACATACACACACATACACAGTGCCTTGAGAAAATCAAACCTCTTGAACTTTTTCATATTTTCTCAATTACACCCACAAACTTAAAATGTATTTTATGTGACATAGCAACAAAGTATTTGTGAAGTGTAAAAGAAATTATAAATGATTTTCTACTTACTGTATTTAAAAAATATAACTTGTGACTTGCGTTTATATTCAGCCCTCCTGAGTCGAAATACCTTTGTAGGACCACCTTACTAGTTGAATAATTACTGCTATAAGTATTTTGGGTTTGTCTCTACTAGAGTTGAGCAAACTTGTGATATTTTTGCCCAGTCCTCTTTGCAAACTAGCTCTCACTCAATGAGATTGGATGGAGGTGTCTGTAAACAGCAATTTTTAAGTCGTGTCACAAATTCGCAATGGGATTTAGGTCTGGACTGTGACATTCACAAACACTGAATCCTCTAACAGGTTTTCCTCCAGAATTGTCCTGTATTTAGCACCTTCCATTTTCCCATCAACTCTTACTAGCTTCCCTTTCCCTGCTGAAGCATCCACATAGCATGATGCTGCCACCAGGTTTGACAGTGAGGATGGTGTTTTCACGGTGACATGCAGTCACACACAGCATTTTGCATTTAGCCCAAAAAGTTCTACTTTGGTCTCATCTGACCAGAGCACCTTCTTTTCATGCTCGCTGTGTCACCTACATGGCATGTGAAAGAAGATGCTATGGTCAGATAAGACTTTGCAGGGAGTAAAATTACAGTTCTAATGATGACCAATGCAGGGAAAAGAGACTTCCTGTTTCTATGAGCAATTCTAAGTACACAATGCTATATATGATTATTACAATATATTAAGAGAAAGAACTAATGGGAGCCCTTCATTAAGAGACAAATAGCAAAGGAAAATTGAGGCTTATATATACAGTGGAAGAAGTATATATTGAAAACATCAACAATTTTCTAAGTAAATATATTTTTAAAGGTGAAATTGATACCATATGTTGGTAATAAACAATCTAAACCACAGAGGCAAAGAAATCAATCCATAGATGTCCATATCTGTAATATTGAAAAATGACACCGGGAAAAAGGATAGAACACACATGCAATGCTCAGGTGTGATTTTGGTCCATTTTTCCACACAAACCCTCATCAATTGCTGAGCCTTAGTTCCTTTCATAATTGTTGCATTGGAATCAGTGATTGCCTGGGCCGTTCTAGCAGCTTTACTTTCTTTCTCTGAAACCAACTGAGAGTTTTCTTGGCTGCGTGTTTGGGATCCCTCGTTTCATCTTCATCATCCTGGTAGATGACAGCAGATTTTTATCAAGAATGTCTCGGTACATTTATCCACTTATCCTTCCATCACTTTAAGTTTGCCAGTGCCATGTAGCTGAAAAATAGCCCCACACCATGTTTCCACCTACAAACCTCACTGTTGGTATGGTGTTTTTGGGGTAATATGCAGTGCCTTTTGGCCTCTGAACATGGTGTGTTATTATGGCATCTAAATAGTTCAGTTTTGGTCTCATCTGACCAGGCTATATTCTCCAAGTACTTCACAGGCTTTTCTAAATGTAGGTGAGAAAATTTTAAATGTGCTTGAACATGCTTTTTGTTCAGTATGAGTGTGGCGTGGTGAGCGTGCATACAGGCCATGGAGGTTGAGTGCATTACTTAGTTTTCTTTGAAACAATTGTACCTACTGATTTCAGGTCTTTCTGTAGATCTCCACAGGTGGTGTTTGGATCTTTGACAACTCTCCTAATATTTCTTTTCATCCACTGTCTGAAATATTGCAGGGTCGTGGTCCGTATATAATGAAATTATGTTCTTCCACTTCTGGATTATGACCCCAACAGTGCTCACTGGAACAGTTAGTAGCTTAGAAATTCTTCTGTAACAAATGCCATCAGTATGTTTTGCAACAATAAGGTTGCAACGGTCTTGAGTTAACTCACTGGTTTTACCCATCATGAGATGTTTCTTGTGTGGCACCTTGGTAACGAGACACCTTTTTATAGGTCATCAGTTGAACCAGCTGATATTTTTCACTAAGTGGCAAGATTGCTTTCTAATTAATAGATTTCAGCTGGTGTCATGACTTTCCATAGCTTTTTGTACTTCTCTTCTTCATGTGTTCAATATTTTTTCCCTGTATAATTTCTCATTATTATTACACAATTTATGGATGTCTATGGTTCTTTTACTGTGTGGACTGGATGGGTTGTTACTGAAATCTGAAGAGAATTTGAGGTCAATAGCACCTTTAGAAATATATTAACTGTATATACTCGTGTATAAGCCGAGATTTTCAGCCCATTTTTTAGGGCTGAAAGTCCCCCTATCGTCGCGAGTCATATACGATGGTCGGCGGGAGAGGGGGAGCAGGGGTGTCGGATCATACTCACCCCTCCTCCGGCGCGTCTCTGCAGCCCCCCCTGCTTCTCCCACGATCTCCGGCTCCTTCCTGCAGCGGTCACATGGTACCACTCATTAAAGTCATGAATATGCACATATTCATGACTTTTATGAACGGTACCACGTGACCGCTGTAGGACGGAAGAGCTGCGGAGACCGCCGGGAGAAGAGGAGAGGCTGCAGAGACGCGCCGGCATAGGGGTGAGTATAGTGATATTTACCTGTCCCCGGACCACCGCTGCGCTGCTCCCTTGTCCGACTCCTCTGGCTGTGAATGTTCAGGCAGAGGGCGCGATGACGTCGTTAGTGCGCGCCGCGCCCCCTGCCTGATCATTCACTGCCGAGGACCCGGAAGAGGGAGCAGCGCAGCGGTGGACTGGTCCGGTGACAGGTAAATATCTCAGGTGCCGGGGTCCTGAGCGAGCGGTGACACCGGCACCTGTCCCCCATAGCGCGCCGGTGTCACCGCCTGCTCAGGACACCGGCACCTGGCCCCCAGCAACAAGAGGGGAGTATGTCATTTTTTTTGCAGCAGCGCGGCAGTGTAAGGGAGGTCACCTATACAGTTATATGAAAAAGTTTGGGCACCCCTATTAATCTTAAGCTTAATGATTTATAAAAATTGGTGTTTTTGCAACAGCTATTTCAGTTTGATATATCTAATAACTATTGGACACAGTAATGTTTCTGCCTTGAAATGAGGTTTATTGTACTAAAAGAAAATGTGCAATCTGCATCCAAACAAAATTTGACAGGTGCATAAGTATGGGCACCTCACCAGAAAAGTGACATTAATATTTAGTAGATCCTCCTTTTGCAAAAATAACAGCCTCTAGTCGCTTCCTGTAGCTTTTAATGAGTTCCTGGATCCTGGATGAAGGTATTTTTGACCATTCCTCTTTACAAAACAATTCCAGTTCAGTTAAGTTTGATGGTCGCCGAGCATGGACAGCGCTCTTCAAATGATCCCACAGATGTTCAATGATATTCAGGTCTGGGGACTAGGATGGCCATTCCAGAACATTGTAATTGTTCCTCTGCATGAATGCCTGAGTAGATTTGAAGCGGTGTTTTGGATCATTGTCTTGCTGAAAGATCCATCCCCTGCGTAACTTCAACTTTGTCACTGATTCTTGAACATTATTGTCAAGAATCTGCTGATACTGAGTGGAATCCATGCGTCCCTCAACTTTAACAAGATTCCCGGTGCCGGCATTTGCCACACAGCCCCAAAGCATGATGGAACCTCCACCAAATTTTACTGTGGGTAGCAAGTGTTTTTCTTGGAATGCTGTGTTTTTTGACGCCATGCATAACGCATTTTTTGTATGACCAAACAACTCAATCTTGGTTTCATCAGTCCACAGGACCTTCTTCCAAAAAGAAATTGGCTTCTCCAAATGTGCTTTTGCATACCTCAGCCGACTCAGTTTGTGCGTGCTTGCAGAAACGGCTTCTTTCGCATCACTCTCCCATACAGCTTCTCCTTGTGCAAAGTGAGCTGTCCAAACTTTTTCATATAACTGGACTATGGGGCATAATCTGTGGAGCATGTGGGGGCATAATCTGTGGAACATGTGGGGCCATAATCTGTGGAACATGTGGGGCATAATCTGTGGAGCATATGGGGGCATAATCTGTGGAGCATATGGGGCATAATCTGTGGAGCATATGGGGGCATAATCTGTGGAGCATATGGGGGCATAATCTGTGGAGCATATGGGGGCATAATCTGTGGAGCATATGGGGGCATAATCTGTGGAGCATATGGGGGCATAATCTGTGGCATATGGAGGCATAATCTGTGGAACATATGGAGGCATAATCTGTGGAGCATATGGAGGCATAATCTGTGGGCATATGGGGCATAATCTGTGGAACATATGGAGGCATAATCTGTGGAGCATATGGGGGCATAATATGTGGAGCATATGGGGCAAATCTGTGGAGCATATGGGGCATAATCTGTGGAAGCATATGGGGGCATAATCTGTGGAAGCATATGGGGCATAATCTGTGGAGCATATGGGGCATAATCTGTGGACATATGGGGCATAATCTGTGGGAACATATGGGGCATAATCTGTGAGCATATGGGGGCATAATCTGTGGAGCATATGGGGGCATAATCTGTGCAAGCATATGGGGGCATAATCTGTGCAGCATATGGGGGCATAATCTGTGCAGCATATGGGGGCATAATCTGTGGACATATGGGGGCATAATTTGTGAGCATATGGGGGCATAATCTGTGGAGCATATGGGGGCATAATCTGTGGAGCATATGGGGGCATAATCTGTGCAGCATATGGGGGCATAATCTGTGCAGCATATGGGGCATAATCTGTGAGCATATGGAGGCATAATTGTGGAGCATATGGGCATAATCTTGTGAGCATATGGGGCATAATCTGTGGAAGATATGGGGCATAATCTGTGACAATGGGGCATATCTGTGGGCATATGGGCATAATCTGTGGACATATGGGGCATAATCTGGGAGCATATGGGGCATAATCTGTGGAGCATATGGGGGCATAATCTGTGGAGCATATGGGGCATAATCTGTGGAGCATATGGGGGCATAATCTGTGGAGCATATGGGGGCATAATCTGTGGAGCATATGGGGGCATAATCTGTGGAGCATATGGGGGCATAATCTGTGCAGCATATGGGGCATAATCTGTGGAGCATATGGGGGCATAATCTGTGCAGCATATGGGGCATAATCTGTGCAGCATATGGGGGCATAATCTGTGCAGCATATGGGGCATAATCTGTGGAGCATATGGGGGCATAATCTGTGCAGCATATGGGGGCATAATCTGTGGAGCATATGGAGGCATAATCTGTGCAGCATATGGGGGCATAATCTGTGAGCATATGGGGCATAATTTGTGGAACATATGGAGGCATAATCTGTGGAGCATATGGGGGCATAATCTGTGAGCATATGGAGGCATAATCTGTGGAGCATATGGGGGCATAATCTGTGGAGCATATGGGGCATAATCTGTGGAGCATATGGGGGCATAATCTGTGGAGCATATGGGGGCATAATCTGTGGAACATATGGGGGCATAATCTGTGGAGCATATGGGGGCATAATCTGTGAGCATATGGGGGCATAATCTGTGCAGCATATGGGGGCATAATCTGTGCAGCATATGGGGGCATAATCTGTGCAGCATATGGGGCATAATCTGTGCAGCATATGGGGCATAATCTGTGCAGCATATGGGGGCATAATCTGTGGAGCATATGGGGGCATAATCTGTGCAGCATATGGGGGCATAATCTGTGCAGCATATGGGGCATAATTGTGGAGCATATGGGGGCATAATCTGTGCAGCATATGGGGGCATAATCTGTGCAGCATATGGGGCATAATCTGTGAGCATATGGGGCATAATCTGTGCAGCATATGGGGGCATAATCTGTGCAGCATATGGGGGCATAATCTGTGCAGCATATGGGGGCATAATTGTGCAGCATATGGGGCATAATCTGTGCAGCATATGGGGGCATAATCTGTGCAGCATATGGAGGCATAATCTGTGCAGCATATGGGGGCATAATCTGTGCAGCATATGGAGGCATAATTGTGCAGCATATGGGGGCATAATCTGTGCAGCATATGGGGGCATAATTGTGGGCATATGGGGCATAATTTGTGGACATATGGAGGCATAATCTGTGGGCATATGGGGCATAATTGTGGAACATATGGAGGCATAGTCTGTGGAGCATATGGGGGCATAATCTGTGGAGCATATGGGGCAAAATCTGTGGAGCATATGGGGGCATAATCTGTGGAGCATATGGGGCATAATCTGTGGAGCATATGGGGGCATAATCTGTGCAGCATATGGGGGCATAATCTGTGCAGATATGGGGCATAATCTGTGCAGCATATGGGGGCATAATCTGTGCAGCATATGGGGCATAATCTGGGAGCATCATATGGGGGCATAATCATTTTTCACCCTAGGCTTATACGCGAGTCAATAAGTATTCCCAGCTTTTTGTGGCAAAATTAGGGGGGGGGGGTCGGCTTATACACGGGTCGGCTTATACATGAGTATATACGGTACTTAGAATCGGTATTGTGTTCAATACATACTTGAAATGCAGAACATTAAATTCCACTATGTATTTTAGGTTTAATTTTTATGGTGTTCATTGTGTGGTAAAAATTACCTGGCAATATGACTCCAGGTCACTACGATTATGGTGATGCCCAAATTAGACTGTTTTTTTTTTTTTTTACATATTTTAGTGAGTTAGGAAAAAAAAATTGTGTTGTGAGATCTATTTGCAGTTGATGGAGCTGTTAAAAAGCTTTTATTTTTGCATGGTGAGTGACTTGACATTTTTGTTGATGTACATAAGTTTGTCACTTTTTATAGCATATTTTCCTTGAGAGGAGATGGGGATTCGGCGGCTGAAAAATGGCAATGTTGGCGTTATGATTATTTTCCTGCCCTTCCCTGCATTCACCATACAGGTTACTTAAATCCTAATAAATCAGTTCTTTTATGGACATAGCGATACCAAAGATGTTTATATGGTTAAACAGCAGCTAGGCAGATGCTGGCTACTTAAAACCCAAAAATAAAATGGTGGAATTTTTTTCTTCCAGCTAAGAAAAGCCCTTACACATCTACTTCAATGTAAAAATAACTGGAAGAGGGGCCCACTGAGAATGCGTCACCCACAAAACCTGGCGTCGGCCCTACATATAACAACCAGCGGTTACAGCTGACCGACGATAGTCAGTTATAGTCTCAGAAAAAGCTTATTGTGCTTAAAATTCTGTAATTGTTCGCTCCAAAAGACATTTATGAATATTCGCAGAAAAGATTTCATCCTTTGTGCAGTGCCAAGAACAATGATAGAGGTTAAGAAGTAAAATGTGTAAGATTGTGTCGGTGGAACGATCATTCTTCGGGCGCAGTCTGAATCATAGAATCATAGAATGGTAGAGTTGGAAGGGACCTCCTGGGTCATCTGGTCCAACCCCTGCTCAAAGCAGGATTCACTAAATCATTGCAGACAGATGTATGTTCAGCCTCTGTTTGAAGACTTCCATTGAAGGAGAACTCATCACCTCTCGTGGCAGCCTGTTCCACTCATTGATCACCCTAACTGTCAAATCGGTCCAATATCGGACCACAGTGCACGGACTGACCATGGGTCTCTAGACCAGAGCGTTACCACCTCATATTTCTAGGAGGCTGTCACGCTTGGGTCGGAAGACCCACGGCCAGTCTCTGCATTATGGCTCAATCTCAGCCTGATTTGTGCGGATGCCTGAATGCACCCTTACAACAGCTGTTCAGCCTACTTCTATCTAAAGACTATGGCCACCTTTACTATAGCATCAGCGAATAACAGCTGAAGGCAGGTGTACATATTCATTGCATACTCAATAATGTATGCTTTTAAAGCGGCCAAAAGGGAAACCGTAGACAGTTTTTGCTCTTATTTTATTCCCGTTGCTCCCGAGTATTCTATTTCTTTTAATCCTGCCTTTTTCTTGCTCCTCCGTTTTTTTTGTTTTGTTTTTTTCAATCCGCCAAATGGATCCAAAGATATGCACCTTCTTACTTGGTGCTAATTTTTCTGGTCTTTCCAAAGGGGCGTTTCTCACAGGGTAATAAAGAGCAGCTTAAAGTCTCGCCCCCGAAGAATCACGAGTACAACACCTAATTGGTAGAAACAATAAAAATTTGCACCAAATAAAATGGCCCCGTATCTATTAAAACCAAAACCTGAATACTCAAGGAAGCAACGGGAATAAAATAAAGAGCAAAAAGTGCCAACTTTTCACTGGACAACTAGAAAAAAAATGCCAGTATTTTCCCCCAATTTCAACTGCTTTACTTGAGGTTAAAATTTACTTTGCCCACATATTCTCTTTATCAATACCTTCTACCAATCAAAAGAAAACACAACGTGATGATGCAAGTACATGCCTGCTGTCCAGCAACACAAAACTTTGGAAAATGGAAAGGAATCTGGCATTTTTTGCCATGTAATACGTTACAGCTTTCGGCATAATCCACTTCCCCGACAGCTGCACAGTAGAAGAGTAACCCAATTTGAGCATTAGCTCATGTTTGCCGATGCCAGTATCCTGCTGCTTTCTAGGCTTAGTGTGAAAACTGCCTTCGATTGAACAGTCGAGAAGCACAAACTTCAATGTTTTAAACTCATTTCTACAGTGAGGGAATCAATGCGAGGGCTAAATACTACAGGCGGCGCGGGATCAAGTAAACAAGCGAAAGAACATAATGGGATTTTTTTTTTCTTGAAGCTGCTGCTGGAAAAAATTACATTGGATACGTTCTACTTGTCAACAAACGTCTTCAAATCTGTGTATGAGCAGGATGTTTTATTCATGAAATTGTCATTTTTAGGAATGCTTCTTCTTCCTAGAATCCATTTAGCAGATTTTTTTTGTTTTCTTGGAACTTTCTTCTCAGCTGGAGAACAAATGATGAATCCATAAGAGTCGAGTGTCAATCACACCAGTGAGAGACACGGCCAAGCCAGCAGACAAAACAGGCAGCTCAAGCTATGGCACACTGCTTGGATAGCGTGGAAGAACGCAATCTAGGCAGGTCAAACCTACGGGGCTCGTGACAACCCAAGAATATGGGGGACTGAGCTTCCTTTCCCTCCCTTCCAAATGGCTCGTACATAACATTCTGAAGATCATGGGTTTGAGCAGCTGGACTTCCAACAAGTTTATGGCTTATCCTGGGAATAGGTCACCTTAAAATTACCTCTCGTCCCTTCACACAAAATGTGAAGAAAGCCACGGTCTTACTGCTCTCATCCCACTTCTCAGGAATGTTCCATCCACTCTTCTTCAATATCATTCTGCCAGCACTACAGGAGCTGGAATCCCCTTTCCCTCACTTCCCAGGATACATTGTGCCTGTCCTGAATTGAAAGCCCGCATTTCAAGCTTGCATGCAGTTTGACAAGCAGAGACACAGACCCATCCCCACCTCCTGCAATCCACCCCCCCCCCTCCCGGCGGCTCTGCTGCAGGAGACGAGTTACACTTGACACCAGCCAGTCTGACAGCAAGTTGTACAGAAGTGAGACCTCCAATGGCTGACACTTTGGAGTGATTTTTTAAGAATTTATTTTATTTATTTTTTTTTACATGAAGTGACTAGCGATTATGCATTTAGCACATTATCAAATAAGATCAAGTTGTGGTAACGTTGCGTAATTAAAGGATTGTGCCGCAGTAATTATAAAGATAACGCACTGAAGAACTATTACGTCAGGTTATCCTTTCTGTGCTACTCTGTTATACAATTCCATTAAATCATCATATAGATGTGTTCTTCCTCATCTTCCCTTTTGGTTCATTATATCCCAAGGTGAATGGTTTATTGAATTTGTAAATTGAGAAATTAGGAGTCACAAAATTTGTATAGAAGAAGGCTGGACACATCTGTATATTAGTTAAACACTTCACAAAAAAATATGGACTGCTCTACAAGTGAGGGTCCTATAGCAAAACAAGATGAAACCCATCTCCTTGTGGTGAAGGTAAATGGTTAAAAGAAAGTTGAGGCAGTGTGACTATCTGGTTTCTTGAAAAGGTTACAAAACCATCAAAATAGGAGGGGTAGAAGGTCAACTCACCCTCAGAGGAGTGGTAGAAGGTCTCCCCACCCTCGGAGGAGTGGAAGAAGGTCTTCCCACCCTCGGAGCAGTGGAAGAAGGTCTCCCCACCATCAGAGGAGTGGTGGATGGTCTCCCCACCATCGGAGGATTGGTAGAAGGTTTCCCCACCATCGGAGGAGTGGTAGAAGGTCTCCCCATCCTCGGAGATGTGGTAGGTCTCCCCACCCTCGTAGATGTGGTAGAAGGTCTCCCCACCATTTGAGGAGTGGTAGAAGGTTCTCCCACCCTTGGAGATGTGGTAGAAGGTCTCCCCACTCTTGGAGATGTGGTAGAAGGTCTCCCCACCCTCGGAGATGTGGTAGAAGGTCTCCCCACCATAGGAGGAGTGGTAGAAGGTTTCCCCACCATAGTAGGAGTGGTAGAAGGTCTCCCCACCATCGGAGGAGTAGTAGAAGGTCTCCCCACCATCGGAGGAGTGGTAGATAGTCACACCACCATTGAAGGTGTGCCTTAAGCTCACCCCACCTTTGCAGAAGTAGTGGTAGAAAGTCACCTTAACATTGATGGAGAGGTAGGCGGTCACACCACTATTGAAGCACTGCTAGGCATTTACACCACCATCGGACCAGTAGTAGACCATCATCCCACCAACGGAAGAGGAGTGGTAAGAGTTCACCCCATCTTCGGAGGAGTAGTAGAAGATCACACTACCATGAGTGAACAAGGTCTACCTGAGTATCTTCTCCTAAGTCCTCATAACAGTAAGTTATATTTTTATTAGTGATTTTTTCCTATATGAGCAATTACAATGATAATTTGTAAATGGTAAATATGTGAACCATGAAAATGATTAGCGATTGTAAATTAATATATTAATTGGGAGTATTTAGGATTAATGCCTGGGACAGCGTGAGGTGTAAATATGGCCGAGGAAAAAAAAAAAGTGCGATGTAATCCCTCATCTCACGTGTGGCGGAGCTACATGGGGTTTAGAACATATATTCTGTAATCAGTAGCTTTTCTTTGGTATATTTGTTTTCTTCTCACGTGTAAAGAGTCAGAATGTTTTTCCTGAATGATAATGACATAGGCAAACTTCAACTCGGCAAAACAAAAATAACAAAAAATAGTTTCTAAACTAAACGACAAGTATGAATTTCCTGTGACCCATTAGCAGGAACGTTGGATCTCTCACTGAATTTTGTGCTTGGAATACAAGTATAAATATCAGGTTGCATATGAAATAACAGACCACACATTGCAGAGCGCTTTAAGAGAGATTTGCCAAAACTCTAATCTGCTACTAATTAGGAGTGGAATGTCATCGATAGATTTTTTTTTTCACTAATTGTATTCCAGCTGTCATAATGGGGAAGGATACATGCAAGTAAAGTCTTCTGTTCTCCTACGGAGTTCACACCATCATACAGGTAGGTGAATGGAGTTCGGAGACTGTGGTCCATCAACGGTTAACTGATTAGAACAGTCAGAGCTGCGCTCGGTCTGCAGCTCCTGGGGTAAGGAAATTCTTAGAAAAAGTTGAAAAGAAAGCTCAAGTCCAAGAAGGAGAATGTAATATGTTTGGAGGACGGCCAAGCAAACATTTGTATTATTTTTTTTTTTGCTATGATTATTTTTATTTTCTATTCTCAGACCACCTATTGTAGTTATCCTTAAAATGCCTAAAGAAAAAAAAAATGAGGACCGGCAGGGTCCAGCAGTTATCAGTGATATGGTAGCATAGAAAAAACAGAGCCTTCACAATGGTTTTATTAATTATGTTGCCGGTGTTCAGAGATGCTGTGAATGCTGCTCAGTAAGGAAAGGTTCAAATTTTTATTTTTTTTTATTTTAGTTTTTTGAGAGGATCCAGTCTAAAATGATCAGTAAAAGCATCTAAAAAAAAACCTTAGAAAACTTTCTATTCATCTGTATGGATGATCCACTTTGTTTCTTATATGACAAATTTTTTTTCCCTGACGAGGTTTCAAAAAAAAAAAAAAAAAAATGCCTGGCAGAAAAAAAAAAAAAAGACTTATCTATGTGATGACTTTTGAATAGAGTTGAGCGATACTTTCCGATATCCAAAAGTATCGGAATCGGAATGGTATCGCCGATACCATTAAAATATCGGCGATACCGATACCGATACCGGAAGTCCCATGTAAGTCTATGGGAACAAAATATCGCAACTAAAAAAACCTCTTTCTTTCCTTGTAAACACTAAATATACACACATAGAATACATATATATATATATATATATATATATATATATATTATACACATGTCATTGTGACATATATATATATACATATATGTATAGTTTATACACTTCTACATAGTAAAATATCCTCTGATTCAATTGCCGGGTAAAGTCGGCTTCTGTGAAAAGACAGAAGCACCCGACATGAAATGACACTTGGTGTACATAGGGTTAACCATGTCTTTTCATGTCGTTTGCAATCTGATTTGCACAAACAATTACATCAGTCTATGTGTGCAAAATTTCACACCTGTAGGGGTTAATTAAAGGTGTAAATTCGTTGTAAAAAAAACGGACTTTTTTGCTACGAATTTACACCTTTAATTAACCCCTACAGGTGTGAAATTTTACACTCATGTAATTGTTTGTGCAAATCAGATATCAAACTACATGAAAAGACATGGTTAACCCTATGTACACCAAGTGTCATTTCATGTCGGGTTCTGCATTTTCACAAAAGCCGGCAATTGAATTAGCGGCTATTATACTATGTAGAAGTGTATGAACTATAAATATATATATATATATATGTGTCACAAATTCAATGTCATGTATATATATATATGAGGTTTAAAATTGCTGAAAAAAAATGCGTGGGCTCCCGCCCTATTTTCGCAACCAGACAGACAAAGCCAGTGAGTGGGGGCAGATAATAATAGCCCAGAGAGGGACCATTTTTTTTGCCCCCCCCCGGCTACTTAACATCTGCCCCCAGACACCCCAGAAAGGGCAAATCTCTAATTAGATTTGCCCTTTCTGGCACTTTGCCCGTCTATTCCCATTGCCCTGTAGCGGTGGCGAATGGGTTAATAAGGGGTTAAAAAGACCTTGCAATTGAAAGGTCACTTTAAGCCAGGTTAATAATTGAGAGCTGTCAATTAGACAACTATCAATTATTAATCCTATTGTATGAAAGAAAAATCAAACACACACACTTTAATAAAAAAGAAGTTTAATGAAATAATCACAGTTTTTGACCATATTTTATTTACCTGCTAAAACCATTTCCTGTAATAAAAATAAAATAATAAAGCAAAATTATTCTTACCAATCCGATGCACAGTCAGGTCCCACGGTGTAATCCTTCAGAAAGGGTTAATGTTTACTGCAGGGACCGCAGCTAATGCTGCAGCCTCACAGTAAACCCCAAATGAATGAGTTCCTCTCCTGGCTGACAGGAGAGGAAGTGAAAAGCTTAATTGATTGCTTTCCACTTTCACTTCAGGTCAGCCAGGGACACCATCAGTGACGTCAGAGGGAACTGATTAACAAAAATAGGGGTTCCCTTCGAAAAAAAAATGGCGTGGGGTCCCCCCTATTTTTGTTAACCAGCCAGATGAAGCAGACCGCTGAGGCCTGGATTTTTCAGGCTGTGTTAAGGAGCCAAGATCCATGGGACCTTGCCAGCCTGATAATACCAGGCCACAGCAGTCTGCATATCTTGGCTGATTAACAAAAATAGGGGATCCCCTCGAAAAAAAATTGGCGTGGGGTCCCCCTATTTTTGTTAACCAGCCAAGTAAAATGCAGACTGCTGCGGCCTGGTATTAAAAGACTGTCAAGGCCCATGGATTTTGGCCCTCAACAGCCTGATAATACCAGGCTACAGCAGCCCCACATTTGGCGCATCAAAAGATGTGCCAATTGTGGCACTTTACCCGGCTCTTCCCACTGCCCTGTAGCAGTGGCAAGTGGGGTAATAAGGGGTTAATGTCACCGTTGATTGCACGGTGACAATAAGCCCGGTTAATAATGGAGAGGCGTCAATAAGACACCGATCCATTATTAATCCCAAAGTTTTTAAATGTGTAAAAAAAAGACACAGCAAGAAAAAAGTCTTTTAATGAAATAAAAGAGACAACACAGTTTTCATTTTTTTTATTACTCTCTCATTCCTGCGACGCCATCGATCTCCTGTAAAAAAAAAAAAAAAACAAACCAACAGTATACCACCTGTCCGACGCAGTCCATAACGACAGTCCCACGACGATCCAGCTCTGCTACATCGCAATGACAGGCAGAGCCTGTCATTGCAACGCAGCACAGCTGATTACCTGCTTCCCCGGCGGTGACGTCATCGGACTGACTGCTTTACGGCCGGGATTACCCAGCAGTCACTGCAGTTATCGCGAGAAACTGCATGTGACCGCCGGGGAGAAGGGGATGGCGGCCATGAAGCAGTCCAGCCCGTGACCGCCGGAGATCTTCTGCCAGGTAAGTGCCGCTGACTCCTGACAGACCCGACAGACGGACACTGACAGTGACAGTGACATCCCGATTCCGGTATCCGATATGACGAAAATATCGGAACTCGGAATCGGAATTCCGATACAGCCAATATCGGCCGATACCCGATATTTGCAGTATCGGAATGCTCAACCCTACTTTTGAATTTATGTGTTACTTTCTGGTTGGTCAAGAAAACAGACTTTTGTTAGTATAAGCCTGTAAGATTGACTTTTAAGTTGATATTTGATGTAACATATTGTGCGGTTATCCTGGATGACTAGTGATTTTTGCTGATATGCCGATTACATATTGTCCAGGCCAGCTAGTTTGTTGACTAGCAATGAAGGAAAAACTATGCAAATAGGTTAAATAATCAAATAATGCAAGTTGATCTCACCTCCATTCTTCGCCTTTAGGCTATGTGCACACGTAGCGTTTTTTAAGCGTTTTTGCCGTGTTTTTAAGCGGCGTAATCGCTTAAAAAACGCTTAGAAAACGCATCCCATGCAATCCTATGGGATTACACATTGCTGTGCACATGCTGCGTATTTTTGCGGAGCGTAATCGCTTGCATAAAAATAAGTAGCATGTTCATTCTTTTTGCGTAATAGCGGCGATTACGCCACCATTGGATTGCATTGAAACGCTCACTGCATGTGGCTATAACCATGCGTGAAGTGAGCGCTTCATGAGCGCTTGGTACCCAGGGTCTGGAGGAGAGGAGACTCTCTTCCAGGCCCTGGGTACCATATCCCTGTTAAAAATAGAATTAAAATAAAAAATATTGATATTCTCATCTTCCGGCGGCCCCTGCAGCCTTCCCGCTCCTCAGCGACGCTCCCGGCAAGTTCCGTTCCCAGGGATGCATTGCGAGAATCACCTTTGCGACGTTGCTGTCGAACTTGCCGGGAGCGTCGCTGAGGAGCGGGAAGACTCCGGGGGCTGCCAAAAGGTGAGAATATCAATATTTTTTATTTTTTTTTATATTTTTTATATACTCATTACTTAAAAGTTGCTCACACTTGTCAGCACTATGCATGACAATTGTGACCAACCTGTCAATCAGTTTTCCAAGCGATGCTACAGATCGCTTGGAAAACGCTAGCCTTCTGCAAGCTAATTACGCTTGCAAAATGCTTGTGTTTTGCGTGAAAACGCATACTAATTACGTATGCGTTTTACCCGCGGAGGGGAGATGCGCAAATGCTCTGCAAAATTGCGTAGCATTTGCGCAACGTGTGCACATAGCCTAACTGTGAATGCTGGATGAAGGACACTTGTTAACTATAAAAAAGATGCCTCTGTAACAGACAGATATTCAGCCAAGACATCCAGACATCCAAACATCCAAAGAACCAGAGTCTGTCTACAGGACAGCAGCCAAGACATCATGGCTCCATCACAGGGGACACAGATTTGTCATTTTACAGGATGCCAGCTTAGGTGACCAAGGTTCCGGCTGAAAGAATACAGATCTGCTCCATTGACCATAGCAAATCCATGATACGTTTGGAGTCATCAGGATTTGGACCCACTGGTCACCTGCGCCCCAAGGATACGTTTGTGGGGGCCTGGCTCCATAGAGATGTTCAGATCATCCAGGTTGTGACCCTCTGGTCAAGTAGCCTTGTACCTCAATGGACTGTCAGCTTTCTAAGCTTGTCTTTACCTCCTCTGCATGCCACAGGTGGGGTAGTCAGCCCTGGAAACTCTGAAGTCACCGCTGCTCTTATCCTGGCGAGTTTGTGGAAGGGAGAGACGCTGTAATTTGCACCCTTTTGGGTATTTTGCTGGGACTGTTCTAGGTGTTATCTGACTGTTCGGTGGCACAATAAGGTATTGCCACACTGTTTTACCCTCACCCTGTGTTTTCTGAGTAGCGTTACACCCACTTTAGAAGGAGAGCAGGTGTTCGGTGGGATGATCCCTGATCCATGCGGTTTCGGCTAGTGGACCAGGGCACCCGCTGACCAACTGTGTCTCCACACCAACATATTCCACAGGGCAGTACACAATCTAAATTACACATTAACCAGTCATTATGTTTGTTTTGTCAGAGGAAACACCTGCAAATTTTGTGCGAACATACAAACCCTTGGTTGGATTCAGAACGATGAACAAGTCCTACAACAGTACTAACCCCTCAGGCTATATGCTGCCCATGCTGACAAGCTTTTACACATTTTCAGAAGGAACAGTATAAAGCAGAGTTTTAAAAATGATTCTCCAACTTTGCTATTTTCTGAGGAACGCAATTATATAGTGATCCATACCGGTGAGAAAAGACTGGTCCTCTAAAATGCTGGATTTATGCATATCATGGTACCTAAATGAGCGTGTGAAAGGCAGTGCATAAGAACTATAGAAGATCGAATATTGTACCTTATTATGTAACTGTTTTATCTGGTGTAAATCTGGCATTTATAGTTGTTTTTGTTCCTCTCTGGTCCCCAGATGACCCCAAGTGGGGTGGGTCCCCATGAAGATACTCAGAAGAGTTGCCGACCATACCCAGCTGGGTAACAAGACCATATTTACATACAACTTCTCATACGGCTTTGTCGACAAAATAAAAAGTTATGCTTCTCGGAAGAAGGGAGGAAAAAACAAAAGCTCAAATATGAAAAATTGCTTGGTCTTCAAGGAGTTGAAAGAACAGTGAAGATGTCAAGCAATCTGTCTCCAAGCAACTTTTGGTGGCTTTTTTGTGGAATACCACTTCTGCCGTGAACTCTCAATGCTTCTCTATAGAAGAAAAGCCGGTGGCAACTTGACTTGATGGTGGGAATCCTAATATTGTTCTGTGAACTTTCCTTTTGAAGTCAAAGTTGTGAATCAGTCAGTTGTAACTTAATAAAGGGGCCGTAATATCTTACATATTCACGGTATAGTCACCTGAGCGGCTGTTTTCACAGCTCTCATTGAAGTCAATGTAGAGATTTCTGCATGAGCAGCCAAGCTCTCTGATGTCAGCAGTCATGGAACCAGGCAAGTTGTTCTCCAAGTGCTCATTTTGCTGCTACCTGTTAATTTTTCTCTTTTCCATTTGGTCTATGATATCACATGATTAAAAACAGACTAGCTGAATCCTTCTAAGCTCTATATAGAAACAGGAGGTCAATTTTCCTGAATGCGTCATCCTTAGAACTACAATTCTAAAGTCCCTGACGGAGGGAGGTGCGGAGCAGATGGGTCAGGACTTGAAGAGGAGGTGAAGCTGGGCTACCAAGGACTTTGCAGCGATGTAAGATTGTAGTTCGAATGATGACTCATGCAGGGAAAAGACTTTGTGTTTCTACATAGAGCTTAGAAGGATTCAGCTAGTCAGGTTTTATTCACACAATGTGAAAGACTCAATGGAAAAGAGAATAATTAACTGGGTAGCGGGGCAAAATGAGCAAATGTACAAGGTGCTATATAATACGAGGACTGCAATATATCGCATAGGATAAACCTTTTGATGGGAGGAGAAGTGTTTCTTTAAAGTATATTATGGATTTCAATTAGTCTACAGACAAATGATGGCTCATAAAAATGCATTTCCTATAAGGTACAGCCAGTGAGGTGGGCAGCGCTCTCCGGTGATGGGGTCACTGACACATAAGCAGGGTGGCAATTCTGGGGAAAGAGTCAGGTAATAACAGCAGAAGAAGATGCCTTCACACTTGTGGGCGGGCCAGAAACTAGCAGTGTAAAAAGATCTTTTGGGGCAAATTCAGACGTCCATGAAACAATACACAAACAGCGACGAAGGGACCGGGCGCTGGTCTCCCGAACTGAAATCAACAACCCCGTATATGCCTATGAGGTGGTCTAGTTCAGGTCAGGAGATTCGCTGTCGGTCCGTGCATCATGGGCGCTACATGGACAGTGTTTCACGGATTATTGAATTCTCTTTACTCAACTTTACAAATTCTTGTAAACAGACTTTACTTACTGACATGTCACACATGTACGCCCCAGGTCAGGTGCTGATATATGGAGCAGGACCACTCCATCAAGTGCTAGGTGTCGGCTGTGCTATACAGCCACCACCTCATTCTAAAAGAAATTGTTTGGAAACCTTTTAAAGACCACTGTCGCCACCAGTTTTGTACTCCCATAAAGCCTAGCCACAGGGTGGGCTTCATAGGAGATCGCCATTTCCACTATATACTGCGGTATCTACAGCAAGAGACCAAATGCAGGATCAAGTCCCAAGTATTGCCTCTTATAGTAAACAGCGTAAAAACCTAAATGTCAGAAATGTCATTTTTTGGTCATCACAGCTCCCTTCAAAAATATGCAATAAAATGCGATCAAAATATCCCATGCACTACAAAATGGTATCAATAAATACCTGAGCTCACTACACACAAAAAACTATAGCAAAATCAAAAGGAAAAATAATGCTAAGAGTCTCGGAAAATGGAGACAATTTTTATTTTTTTTAAAAATTCAAACACTTAAAAATAAAAATTTTTTACCAGATTTGCATCGAAATGGTCTTAAAACCACAGCCCACCATTCAGAATACAAGCCCTCAAACAGGTCCATCTACTGAAGAATATAAAGAATCATATGGCTTCATAAGTCTGATTTATTTTTTTGTTTTTCAGTACATTATATGGCAATGTGATTAATGGTTGTAAGAACTGAGCACTTGTATTGGAAATGTTCCTAAAGCGCAGCCACAACCTCCACCATTATGTACCATTATGTATCGTGGTTATCACTCGGTTTGTTCTTATTTCTCGAATTTGACAACATTAAAGCTATTTAACCTAAGTAAGCACTGGAGCAGAAAGCGAGCTGCAGAAGTTCCGGAGCAATGCACCTAGGTGACGAGAAGAATAAAAAGAATGAGAGGAATTTTTGACAACATGAAATTCTTTATTGGAATGTAATCCACCGAGATATCGAAAACGCTAATGTGCAAGAATTTCCAACTTCTGGAAATAAACAGGGGTACTCTCGTGTTCCTTCTGTCTGAGCATGAGAAAATGCATCCAACAAATACAATGTCAGCCCCTAGATGTGCAAAGCAGGTGGAGACAGACCCCAGAGGATCTGCAGCAGTAATTGCAAAGAAAACCTCTCATACAAAGTAGTGACTGAATATAAATGCACGACACAATCTTCAGATCCATATTTTTAAAATGATTAGAAAACCGTGCATCATTTCCTTCACACATACTTGTTACATCACATCTTAATAAAATATATTTCAGTTTGTGGGTGTAATGTGAAAAAATGTGGCAAAGTTTATGGGGTGTGAATACTTTTTCAAAGCACTGTATCTATGTGACTGCAAATATGTAAATTGGCACAGCGCGCGCTGGCAGGACTCTCAGGTGCCAGCGCCAGGAGCAGGCGGACACGTGACTCAAGGTACGCGATTCACATGCTCCCGGCCACATTCCGACTAGACGTGTCCAGCCTTGCTCAATTCACATACTCGAGGGTCACACGCCACCAGAGAATCTCCACAGCGCGAACACTGAGTGCTGCGAGGATTCACAAGTCTGCAGTCGCACACAGTGACTGCAGACTTGAACCCTGAGCCTGGATAACCCCTTTTTTCAAAAGTGACTTCAGGAATCGGCAGCCTTTATATCGGCATTACAAAAGCCATCCCTTTTATTACCAGATTCTGAACACCAATTCCGCCAAACAATTCATCGGTAAAGATATAAAAACATGATCTGGCCGATCCACCTGACATAGGCGACCATCTCCGGTTATGTCGTCTGTCTGTGTGTGTTCCGCTACGGCACCGATGCCGGAGAGGTCTCACGGCGGCTTATCCTTTTATCTTCGGAGTAATGATTATGACCATAAATCCACTCGTTCTGTCTTCCCACTAAAGGTTGTGTTTCTGGCAGAGGACAATTGAAAACGGGATGTGCTTCCAGGTATAGCACAGTGTACCAGACTAAGAAAATCCATCCGGAAGGCATCTGATTTATGAGGATTACATTCGCTATCCCTGAAAAGTTTTTGCTTTTAATTAATTTAAGAAAAAAAATGGGCACAACACAGGAACGATGAGTAACGCTTATAAAAGTAACAATACCATAGATGGCAAAAATATCCCCCATAAGCTGGGGGCTAATGGATGCAAGAAGCCTCCTCCTTATCACTTACAATGCAGAAGTAACCAAGATGGAAGCTCAAACCAGGCACCCAACAATTCAGAATTCACATAGCAGCAGTCACATGCTACGGCGAGGTCAAGAAGGGATCATCGAGATCTGACGAGGTGTGTGCTACAGGAAAGCAGCTGGGAAACAGAGGTAGTGAGCATGTGCGACCATGTGCTATAGGAAAGCAGCTGGGAAACAAAGGTAGTGAGCATGTGCGACCATGTGCTACAGGAAAGCAGCTGGGAAACAGAGGTAGTGAGCATGTGCGACCATGTGCTATAGGAAAGCAGCTGGGAAACAGAGTTAGTGAGCATGTGCGACCATGTGCTGCAGGAAAGCAGCTGGGACACAGAGGTAGTGAGCATGTGCGACCATGTGCTACAGGAAAGCAGCTGGGAAACAGAGGTAGTGAGCATGTGCGACCATGTGCTACAGGAAAGCAGCTGGGAAACAGAGGTAGTGAGCATGTGCGACCATGTGCTGCAGGAAAGCAGCTGGGACACAGAGGTAGTGAGCATGTGCGACCATGTGCTACAGGAAAGCAGCTGGGAAACGGAGGTAGTGAGCATGTGCGACCATGTGCTGCAGGAAAGCAGTTGGGACACAGATGTAGTGAGCATGAGCGACAATGTGCTACAGGAAAGCAGCTGGGAAACGGAGGTAGTGAGCATGTGTGACCATGTGCTACAGGAAAGCAGCTGGGAAACAGAGTAGCAAGCATGTGCGACCATCACTCCTACAAATAGTGAATGGAGCGAAGGTAGCACAAGTTCACTACTGCTCCGTTCACACAATGAACTTTGTGTCTCTTGTTTTTACGATTGACAGTCGTCATGGGGGTCCAAGGGGCCAGGTCACCAGCAATTCAACATTTGTCACATCTGGCAACCCATTTAGGTCTGGTTGGACTGACCACTAGTTTATTGACTCAAGTTACAGCCACAAAGGCACACATAAGGCTGTAGCTTTGGATCTGGAGTCCGGACAGTCCCAGAAATACACCGCCTGAACACATTCTTAGGAGTTTTTTTTGAGGATTTTGAAGCTGATCCACTTTTAGGTGATGTTCACATATTGTGTTTTTGATGCATTTTTTTAACGCAAATTTTAAGCTGTGTTGTACAGTAACAGCAATAGCTTGGAGATTTCAGAAATCTCATGCACACACAGTGGGTTTTTTTTTTTCCTGACTGGTTCAGAAACTACAGAATTCACTTCTTTCAGCATTTTCACTACGCCGGATCACAGGCAAGACGGCTTCCACAGTTCCTCCATCTGCCTCATTATAGGAAATCTTCCGCCGGGGTTCCGGCTGAATCATATTTCAGAGATTTACATGGAAACCCTAATGCAAGAGCTCAGCGCAGAGCGCAAGATAAATCGCGAGCCTTACTGCGATCTTTGGGAGGTAGAATGAACATAACAGCAGGTGAAGTTATTTTTTTACGCCGTTCCTTGTATCAGTGATTAGACAACTTTATTCTTTGAGTTGGTGTGATTAGAGTGATAACAGATTTACAGCATGTGAGGGCTTGTTTCTTGCAGACGAGTTGAGTTTTTATTGGTACCATTTTCGGTCATGTCGCTTTTTATCGCTTTCTATTCCGATTTTTGGGATTTTTATGCTATTCCGAGTGTGGTAAAATTGATAAGGCAGCTTTATTCCTCAGTCAGTACAATTACAGCGATACCACATGTATATATTTTTTTCTATGTTTTGGTGCTTTTACACAATAAAAATATTTTTCTAGAAAAAAATTGTTTTGCATCGCTGTATTGTGAGAGCTATAGCTTTATTATTTTTCCTGATGAAGCTGTATGGCAGCTTGTTTTTTGCGGGATAAGATGTTTTCAGCGATGCCATATTTATCTACATTCGTCTTTTTGATCGCGTTTTATTCCACTTTTTGCTTAGCGGCATGATGAAAAAGCATAGTTTTTTGCTTTGTTTTTTCTTACGGTGTTCACTGAACTAGGCATTTTTTATAGGTATTGTCGTTCCAGGCGCGGCGATATCAAACATGATATTTTTGGTGTTACATAAATATATTTATTTATTGAATTTTTTTATTTTTATCTTTATTTTGTGATTTTTAAAAAAATGTTTTCAAAATTTTAAAAAACTTTTTTTTTAACATTGTCCCTGGATGGGACATCAACTTCTCCTGCTCTGATCGCTGATCTAATACTTTTCAATGTATTTGCATTCAGGGCATTAGATCAGGCAGTTGCATCCAAGGGAGGAGGAGTGTCAGCTCCTGTTCTGAAAAGGAGCATGCACGCCCCCAATACCTGGTTGACGCCGCACCATCTTTTGGCCATTGCGCTGTGCTGATCGGAGCAGAGAGGAAGCCCCCTCCCTCTGCCAATCAATGTCGTTGTCACTATTGATAGGGGCATCACAGTGGTTAAACGCCCGCGATCAGCCCTAGCACCGAACGTGGGGGTTGCTGCAGGGTGTCAGGTCTCATACAGTGATGGCCCCAGCTTTTGATCGCATCAGCGCTCGGAGTGAGTATGCGAGACTTCCATGCCGTGCATGTACAGCGTTTGTCATGAAGAGGTTGTCCGGTCTTAAGAAACAAGTCTGCCATCACATAGAGTAACTGCAGGTATGTAGGCTAAGACACCTTTAAATCATTTGTAAATTGCAAACATCTGGCAACAGCAACTCAAACATCAATTTTACAGAAATGTGACGGGTACATCTAGTGAAACTTACCAATTTTACATCTACAGCGATGAGTTCAGTGTCTTGGGTTTGGTTCTGTGCTTGTCTCCATGAGGACGTACTCAAAAACCTGCAAAGCAAGACTCAAGGTTATCAATGATTCAAGGAAAGATGAAATACAGGAAGGAGATGAAAAGAAGCGAGCAGAAGGGCGGGGCAGAAGAGCCCGATGCGAGCAGGAGGGCGCGGGCAGAAAGACCCGAAGCAGCAGGAGGGGCGGGCAGAAGAGCTCGAAGCAGCGAGCAGAGGAGCCGAGAGAAGATACCGAAGCGAGAGGGCGAGGGCGGCAGAGGAGCCCAAGAGACAGCGCGAGCAGAGGAGCCCGAGAGACAGCGCGAGCAGAGGAGCCCGAGAGACAGCGCGAGCAGAGGAGCCCGAGAGACAGCGCGAGCAGAGGAGCCCGAGAGACAGCGCGAGCAGAGGAGCCCGAGAGACAGCGCGAGCAGAGGAGCCGAAGAGACAGCGCGAGCAGAGGAGCCCGAGAGACAGCGCGAGCAGAGGAGCCCGAGAGACAGGCGAGCAGAGGAGCCCGAGAGACAGCGCGAGCAGAGGAGCCCGAGAGACAGCGCGAGCAGAGGAGCCCGAGAGACAGCGCGAGCAGAGGAGCCCGAGAGACAGCGCGAGCAGAGGAGCCCGAGAGACAGCGCGAGCAGAGGAGCCCGAGAGACAGCGCGAGCAGAGGAGCCCGAGAGACAGCGCGAGCAGAGGAGCCCGAGAGACAGCGCGAGCAGAGGAGCCCGAGAGACAGCGCGAGCAGAGGAGCCCGAGAGACAGCGCGAGCAGAGGAGCCCGAGAGACAGCGCGAGCAGAGGAGCCCGAGAGACAGCGCGAGCAGAGGAGCCCGAGAGACAGCGCGAGCAGAGGAGCCCGAGAGACAGCGCGAGCAGAGGAGCCCGAGAGACAGCGCGAGCAGAGGGGCCCGAGAGACAGCGCGAGCAGAGGAGCCCGAGAGACAGCGCGAGCAGAGGAGCCCGAGAGACAGCGCGAGCAGAGGAGCCCGAGAGACAGCGCGGCAGAGGAGCCCGAGAGACAGCGCGGCAGAGGAGCCCGAGAGACAGCGCGAGCAGAGGAGCCCGAGAGACAGCGCGAGCAGAGGAGCCCGAGAGACAGCGCGAGCAGAGGAGCCCGAGAGACAGCGCGAGCAGAGGAGCCCGAGAGACAGCGCGAGCAGAGGAGCCCGAGAGACAGCGCGAGCAGAGGAGCCCGAGAGACAGCGCGAGCAGAGGAGCCCGAGAGACAGCGCGAGCAGAGGAGCCCGAGAGACAGCGCGAGCAGAGGAGCCCGAGAGACAGCGCGAGCAGAGGAGCCCGAGAGACAGCGCGAGCAGAGGAGCCCGAGAGACAGCGCGAGCAGAGGAGACGCGAGCAGAGGAGCCCGAGACAAGCAGACGAGCAGAGGAGCCCGAGAGACAGCGCGAGCAGAGGAGCCCGAGAGACAGCGCGAGCAGAGGAGCCACGAAGAGACAGCGCGAGCAGAGGAGCCCGAGAGACAGCGCGAGCAGAGAGGAGCCCGAGAGAGACAACAGCGCGAGCAGAGGAGCCCGAGAGACAGCGCGAGCAGAGGAGCCCGAGAGACAGCGCGAGCAGAGGAGCCCGAGAGACAGCGCGAGCAGAGGAGCCCGAGAGACACCAGCGGCCGAGAGAGGGAGAGGCCCGAGAGACAGCGCGAGCAGAGGAGCCCAAGAGACAGCGCGAGCAGAGGAGCCCGAGAGACAGCGCGAGCAGAGGAGCCCGAGAGACAGCGCGAGCAGAGGAGCCCGAGAGACAGCGCGAGCAGAGGAGCCCGAGAGACAGCGCGAGCAGAGGAGCCCGAGAGACAGCGCGAGCAGAGGAGCCCGAGAGGACAGCGCGAGCAGAGGAGCCCGAGAGACAGCGCGAGCAGAGGAGCCCGAGAGACAGCGCGAGCAGAGGAGCCCGAGAGACAGCGCGAGCAGAGGAGCCCGAGAGACAGCACCAGCAGAAGAGCCCGAGAGACAGCGCAAGCAAAAGAGCCCAAGAGAGCGCGAGAAGAAGAGCTCAAGCGAGAGAAAAGAGAATGATCAAGAAGGAAAACGAGCAAAGAAGAGCAGGGGCAGGAGAGTGCAAAGAAATTACTAGAGCAATAGAGGAAAAGAGGAATAGCTGGATGGAAAGGAATAGCCAAAGAGACTGCAAGAGACAGAGGCTCTTCTAGAGGACGTGAGAGACATACTGTAGAGAAAAAAAAGTAAGAATGAGAAAAACACGGACACAAAACTTCTTTTTCTCCTCAGTTACAGTAGTTCAAGCTGCTGAGTTTTTGGCAGTCTCCCATTTAGCAGTTCACAACAGGCTGCACTTTATGTCTGCTACAGGCCCCCCATCACAGAGAGACCGCCGGTGGCAAAAACTGCTCTATGGGAACGTACAGTAGCGGGTTTGTCACGAATAGACATAAGAACACAAAGCTGTAATAAAGCAGCTTGAGACTGAACCCAAAACGATGGCATCAGAGGTGAAGAAGAAAAAGAAAGTATTTGTTAAATTGTATTAGCTGCATGGCTTGAGACAAAAAGTGCAAAACAGAATGGACAGAGGGGGAAGAGAGGTCTCCAGCAGAATTTAAGAAGGTGTGGTTCTTTATTGTAAGAAAAAAATATTGTAATTCCCTGTGAGCAAATATTGTAAATGGATGAATCACTGAACATCCGCACTTTCCTGAGGCGCAGAATCAACTCAGTCTACGGGAAAAGAAGCAAACCCAATGATGGCTGTCCACAGACGGCATTTAAGGTCTGATATTAAAAGTTTGGTTAAAAATCCCACATTATTACATTAATTTAAAACAAAAGCCACAAAAAAGTTTGAGTTTTTGTTTTCCGTCCAGCAGTTTATAACATAGAAAAGCATAAAAAAATGTTAAGAACAGAAAAAATTTATTGTGATCAGTCTCATGACAGACACCAACGGCGAAAGAAAAACTCAAGTGTCAGTCAAAGAAAACATGCCGTAACCGGAGTTTTTCCCGGCAAATGTCATGGAGAATCCGAAGATATTAACTTAATCTTAACCAACCACTTGCCTGATATAAATACAGAAATAGATGATATTTTACTATATTATATACACTGCTCTGCATAAATGAGTACACCCTCTTTGAAAAGTAAGATTTTAATCAATATCTCACTGAACACAAAAACACAATTTCCAAAATTTTGACAAGAGAATTTCTTATACTTTTTTTTTTTAAACCATAACATGAAAGTAACGATAATGACATAACTTTCATTACAAAATCTTCCGTTTTACTGAAATTAGTTGATGCAAAAATGAAGACGCCCCATATCAAAAACTACAACATTCAGTATTTTGTATGACCTCCATCATTTTTAAAGACAATGCCAAGTCTTCTAAGCATGGGATGAACAAGCTGGCGACATATTGCAACATCCATCTATTTTTATTCTTCAAGAACGAGCTCTTTTAGACCCGAGTCATGACAAACTTGTTTATTCAGAATTCCCCATAGGTGTTCGGTTGGGCTCATATCAGGAGGCACAAGGCCACTGAATCACTTTCACCTTGCTTTTTGTCAGAAATGCAACAGATGTGTTTTGGATCATTGTCATGTTGGAAATGTAGCTCCCCGACACCAGCAGCACTCAAGCAACCCCACATAAGGACACGGCCACCACCATGTTTCACTGTAGGCCCCATGCATTTAGAAAAATGTAGAATGAAAATTTATATTGTGTTACCGTATTGCTAGAAAAATCAATAAAAATACTTTTATGCTCAAAAAACACAAATGTATTATAGGATTGATATCTTTATTCTCTGGTTAGCCAATAAAGGTATCAGCCCTAGAATACTTTTATTTATTTATAGGCCATAAAAGTATTTATTCAGAAAAATGTAGAAAAATGCATAGTGCCTTCAGTGAAACATGGTGGTGGCAGTGTCCATATATGGGGTTGCATGAGCACTGCTGGTGTTGAGGGTCCACATTTCATTGATGGTATCATGAATTCACCGATGTTCTGCTCTATAGTGAAAGAAAAGATGCTGTCATCACTCCGTGCCCTTGGTAGACATGCACCTTTCTAACATGCCAATTATCCTGAAACATACAGTTAGGTCCATAAATATTTGGACAGAGACAACATTTATCTAATTTTGGTTCTAGACATTACCACAATGAATTTGAAACAAAACAAATCAGATGCAGTTGAAGTTCAGACTTTCAGCTTTCATTTGAGGGTATCCACATTAAAATTGGATGAAGGGTTTAGGAGTTTCAGCTCCTTAACATGTGCCACCCTGTTTTTAAAGGACCAAAAGTAATTGGACAATTGACTCCAAGGCTATTTCATGGACAGGTGTGGGCAATCCCTTCATTATATCATTCTCAATTAAGCAGATAAAAGGGCTGGTGTTGATTTGAGGTGTGGTGTTTGCATTTGGAAGGTTTAGCTGTGAAGGAAACATGCGGTCAAAGGAGCTCTCCATGCAGGTGAAACAAGCTATCCTTAAGCTGCAAAAAAACAGAAAAAACCCATCCGAGAAATTGCTACAACTTTAGGAGTGGCAAAATCTACAGTTTGGTACATTCTGAGAAAGAAAGAAAGCACTGGTGAACTCATCAATGCAAAAAGACC
Organism: Oophaga sylvatica; assembly: GCA_033576555.1. Classification (NCBI taxonomy): domain Eukaryota; kingdom Metazoa; phylum Chordata; class Amphibia; order Anura; family Dendrobatidae; genus Oophaga; species Oophaga sylvatica. The sequence continues at coordinate 952,021,211 of JARQOD010000001.1, read as the reverse complement.
TGGGCGCCCACGGAAGACAACAGTGGTGGATGATCGCAGAATACTCTCCATGGTGAAGAGAAACCCCTTCACAACAGCCAACCAAGTGAACAACACTCTCCAGGAGGTAGGCGTATCAATATCCAAATCTACCATAAAGAGAAGACTGCATGAAATTAAATACAGAGGGTTCACTGCACGGTGCAAGCCACTCATAAGAATCAAGAATAAAAAGGCTAGGCTGGACTTTGCTAAAAAACATCTAAAAAAGCCAGCACAGTTCTGGAAGAACATTCTTTGGACAGATGAAACCAAGATCAACCTCTACTAGAATGATGGAAAGAGAAAAGTATGGCGAAGGCGTGGTACAGCTCATGATCCAAAGCATACCACATCATCTGTAAAACATGGCGGAAGCAGTGTGATGGCTTGGGCATGCATGGCTGCCAGTGGCACTGGGTCACTAGTGTTTATTGATGATGTGACACAGGACAGAAACAGCCGAATGAATTCTGAGGTATTCAGAGCCATACTGTGTGCTCAGATCCAGCCAAATGCAGCCAAACTGATTGGTCGTCATTTCATACTACAGATGGACAATGACCCAAAACATAAAGCCAAAGCAACCCAGGAGTTTATTAAAGCAAAGAAGTGGAATATTCTTGAATGGCCAAGTCAGTCACCTGATCTCAACCCAATTGAACATGCATTTCACTTGTTAAAGACTAAACTTCAGACAGAAAGGCCCACAAACAAACAACAACTGAAAACCACCGCGGTGAAGGCCTGGCAGAGCATCAAAAAGAAGGAAACACAGTGTCTGGTGATGTCCATGAGTTCAAGACTTCAGGTAGTCATTGCTAACAAAGGGTTTTCAACCAAGTACTAGAAATGAACATTTTATTTACAATTATTTAATCTGTCCAATTACTTTTGGTCCCTTTAAAAACAGGGTGGCACATGTTAAGGAGCTGAAACTCCTAAACCCTTCATCCAATTTTAATGTGGATACCCTCAAATGAAAGCTGAAAGTCTGAACTTCAACTGCATCTGATTTGTTTTGTTTCAAATTCATTGTGGTAATGTCTAGAACCAAAATTAGATAAATGTTGTCTCTGTCCAAATATTTATGGACCTAACTGTACATCTGTTGCATTTCTGAATAACAGAGTGAAAGTGACTCAGTGGCAAAGTGCCTCTTGATCTGAACCCAATAAAACACGTAGAGAGAATTCTGAAAAGACAAGTTGTCATCTCTCCCCATCCAGCCTCCAGGCTCTAAGGCCCCTTTCACATATCAGTTTTTTGCCATCAGTCACAGTCCGTCGTTTTTTTTCTCATAGACTAGTATTAGCGACGGATTGGGAAGGATGGGAGTACATTTCACTCGTCGTTCGATGGATCAGAAATTTTGTGTCCGGCGGCCAGAGATGACGCACAAAGCAACGTTTTTAGTCTCCATCAGAAAATCGGACAGCGACGTTTCCGTCGCTGTCCATCGTTTGTTATAATGGAAGCCTATGGGAGCAGGATCAGTCATCATCCGTCAAATGACGGATTCTGGCGACGGATCCGTTTTTTTTTAACTGAGCATGCTCCTGACAGGTTAAAACACAAACAAAACAATATATATATATATATATATATATATATATATATATATATATATATATATATATATATAGCCGAGACAGCACAGAGGCACTAATCATAGCGGCACAAGAGCAAGCACTAAGTACCAGATCCATGGAAGCAGGAATCTACTGCACAAGACCCAAGGTGCAGACTATGCAAAGAAACCTCAGAAAGCGTCCAACACATAGTGGCAGGATGCAAAATGCAAGCAGGAACAGCGTATACTGAACGCCACAACCAGTAGCGGGAATTGCATACCGGAACATCTGCACAGCATATGGGCTAAGTCCCCCTAAGTCCAGGTGGGAGACCCCAGAAAAAGTGGTGGAGAATGAAAGGCCTAAAATCCTGTGGAACTTCAAGACCCAGACGGATAAGCAGGTGTTGGTTAACCAACTAGACATTGTCATAGTAGACAAGGAACAGAAGACAGCAATGATAATAGATGTGGCAGTGCCAAGTGACAGCAACATCAGAAAGAAGAATATGAGAAGCTGGAGAAATACCAGGACCTCAAGGAGAACTGGAGAAGATGTGGAAGGTGAAGGCAACAGTGATTCCAGTGGTGATAGGAGCACTTGGAGCAGTGACCCATAAGTTGGAAGAATGACTGCAACAGATCCCAGGAGCAACATCTGAGCTCTCTGTCCAGAAAAGAGCAATGCTGGGAACAACTAAGTCCTGCGCAGAACCCTCAAACTCACGGGCCTCTGGTAGAGGACCCGAGAACGAGAAAGGAGAACAAAGACCACCCACAGTGGGGGTGAGAAGGAAGTTATATATACATATATATAAATATATATATATATATATTTATAGTTCATACAGTTCTACATAGCATAATAGCCGCTAAATCAATTGCTGGCTTCAGTAAAATCATTACCGAACCCGACATGATAGGACACATGGTTTATATATTGTAAACCATATGATATCAAAACGATTTAAATATGTGAGTGTTTAATCAAGTTAGTAGCGCAATTTTCTCCACCAGAGAGGGAAAGCCAGTGACTGAGGACAGCTATTCATAGCCTAGAGAGGGACCATTGTATTTGGCCCCCCCTGGCTACAAACATCTGGCCCCAGCCACCCCAGAAAAGGCACATCTATATGATGCGCCTTTTCTGGCACTCAGCCTCTCCATTCCCTTTAGCGGTGGCTCATGGGTTAATGTCACCTTGTTATCTAGCATATATATATATATATAATATATATATATATATATATATATATACATACACACACACACACATACACAGTACAGACCAAAAGTTTGGACACACCTCATTCAAAGATTTTTCTGTATTTTCAGGACTATGAAAATTGTACATTCACACTGAAGGCATCAAACTATGAAATAACACATGTGGAATTATACATTACACTTAACAAAAGAGTGTGAAACAACTGAAAATATGTCTTATATTCTAGGTTCTTCAAAGTAGCCACCTTTTGCTTTGATTACTGCTTTGCACACTCTTGACATTCTCTTGATGAGCTTCAAGAGGTAGTCACCATCTCGATTGGGTTCAGGTCTGGTGACTGTGGAGGCCAGGTCATCTGGCGTAGCACCCAATTTGTTAATTCCATGCTTAGAAGACTTGGTGCTGTCCTTAATGGAAGTCATAGAAAATACTACATGTAGTAGTTTGTGATGTGGGATGTACTCATTTTTGCATCAACTAATTTGAAAAAAAAAACTGAAGATTTTGTAAGGAAAGTTAACTTTACTTTCATGTTATGTCTAGCAAGTGGGACTGCAAATAAATTGTGAATCATGCAAGCGTGAGTTTCAGAGGTAAAGAGCAATGATTGTGTGGGAGTAACAGAAGCGCCTACAGACGTGTGGACAGCGTAGATGGCTTCTACAGATCAGGAGGCAATCATTTGTGCCATCACGCCAGCTTTACAGCGTTCAATCCTTTAAGTCGAGGTTGATCTCATATTCTTTAGAATTTGCAAACAGACATTTGAACACGTTACCCTCAGATTATCTTTTAGCGCAGGCTGACATGGAAATGTGCTAAAACAAATGTTCGGTGTCTGTGAAGTTTATTTTTACAGCTACGACAGGAATGGAGCTTCTCAACCTTAGAAATAATTCTCAATTTTCTATAAAAATAGACTAAAAACAGATAAATAAGTATATAAACCCAAAAATTGGATCACAGGGTGAACTGTATACATCTCAGGCTAAACTCCAAGTTACAAAAAAACATCTATACCTGGAGGTGCACTTACACTGGCCGATTATCAAGTCCAAGCTGTCCTGGGAATGCTCGTTTCCCGAAATCTGGTGAATCTACTCAGGCTGCCAATCGCATCAGAACACTCATTCGTCAGGTGAAATGATTTTTCAATGCCTAAATATCACAATTCTCGGCAGCATATCATCCAGTGTAAACATTATATGTGCTGCTGAGGACAATAAACAGTCTATGCACACAAACGACCATTCTGTGCACACCGGGACTGCAGTTGGCCTCTAAGCTGCCAATTAAAGGGGACCGGTCAGCAAGTTGTTCTACCGAAAATACCATCTTTGTTAAGTCCCTGTACCGCCAAAATAAATCTGTACTTTCTTTTTAGCAATCTAAGTTTCAGTTTCAGAGAATTCTCTTGTCTAATTTTTATACTAATAAGCTGCAAGCGCAGGGAACTTGGCCGTGCACTTACAGCTCTCCAGCCTCTCTCCCACCTTCCCCACCGGTCCCCCATCACAGACTGACAGGTCACTCTTCTCTCAGTGACCTGCTCCCCTGCCTGAGATCTCACATAAGCACCGTTCTTTCCGGGGTGGCGAATGTGCAGATCGATAGTCTCATTCTAGCAAGGTCTTCAGGGCCTTATCAGGAATGCGCTACCCCGGGAATGACGACGTTTGCGCAATTTCTAGGTGGGGGAGCAGGTCACAGAGAATAGAGACCGGTCAGTCAGTGACGTGAGGCTGGTACTGGACAAGGAATGAGGCCGTAGAGATGCAAGTGCGCAGTCAAATCCCATGCACGTGCAGCTAATTAGCATCAAAAACTGGACAAGGGATTATTCTAAAACACGGATTGCAAAAACGGAGGCATGGATTATATTCAGTATTATAGTCACTTGACATTGATGATATCAGTTTGGATCACAAAAGCCTGCTGATCGGTTCCCATTACACGACTGATAATTGGCTCCTTTGTGGCCGATTGGCAGTTTAATTGTTGGGGTCATGCAGAGTAAACGCACTCTAACCAATTGGCTCTATATCATCTCGTCAACGTATGGGAAGCGGCTGCAAAAGAGAGCGCGTAACCTTAAAAACAGAATGTGTCAAATTGTGAGTTACTCTGCTAAATGCAGACATCAAAGGAAAACGCCACAATTACAGATGTAAACATTAGTATGTATGCTGGGTTTTATAAGATGTTCAGGATTATGAGGGAGATGAGCAGACATGAAAGATTTGTGTTTTCTATTTGACATTAGACAAAGGGCAATGATCTGCCAGTCCACAAAATACACGGCAACATTCGAGATGCTCTAATGATCAAGCAGTAGGGTCCACCACACCAGAAAACGCGAGCCGTGAACTTCATGATATCTCCTACTACGTATGAGGAAGGGTCTTACCAGAAACGTTGCTTCACTAATAGTTGTACAAAAATAAAAAGAAAATGCAGTTTCAAATCTGATTTGGATTTCTGCACTAATCTGGAAAATCACTTGACATAAATGGTAAACCTTTGAATATCTGTTGAACACTTAATATACAGTTACATGGGAGAAGCAGTGGTCACCTCCTCCAGAAAGTACACGTAGTATATCAGCTGTCCTACATACTCGTAGAATGGAGCTTCAAGTTCGCATTGACTCTATAAAGTCCAAAAACAAGGTCATTGAAATCTGACGTGAAACAGAAATAACACTCATGAACATGAGCAACCCCATCGATCGTTTGTTGCCACCAGCATTCAGAAATTCTCGGATGTTGCCAAAGCAGCTATCATTTCCATACTGGTCACGGTGGTATACTGTAGATCCACCCCCACTATAGTTTTGATGGAGATGCTGTGGTTTTGGCAGCATCCGAGAACTTTTGACTTCGGCCGAGGTCACACTTGCGAGAAACTCGCACGATTCTCGGGCGAGTCTCTCGCATGAACATCCGGCCAGTGCCGCTAGCACTCAGAACGGAGCGTGCGGCTGCATAGAAATACATGCAGCTGCAGGCTCCGGTCCGAGTGCCAGCGGCAGCGCCAGGTGTTCATGCGAGAGACTCGCACAAGAATCGCGCAATTTTCTCGAATGTGTGATCCCGGCCTTCCACGTTGATCGGCAGGGGAGTTGGGTGTTGTACTATCACCAATCAGATATTGATGGCCTATCCTAAGGATAGGCAATAAATAATATAGGTAGTGGTCAACCACTTCACAGCCGCCATACACATTAGATGGCTGTCGGGTGAAGCATCATTTGGCCGGCAGCCATCTTGACCGTCTCTTCCATACACAGGAGGGCTTGCGTGGCCGAGCGCTCCTCTGTTTTCTATGACAGCACCTTATCTCCAGGAGAACAAAGTGATTGTCAGCCTGAAATCAGAAAAGACCGGTCGACATATACCCCGACAATAAGTTGTTGGGGGATCCAATACAACTAAGATTGTTGGCTGAACCCATCAATTTTGCAAGTTTGGACGACATGAGCCTAATATCTGTGTGGAAGATTGGGGGTATGGAGTTACCTTCCCTCCACCTCCCTCCTTTTAAGTTTGCCATTAAGTAGAGTTAACTCAGCCGGTACACATTTAAAGCTTCTCCGACAGGCCAACATTTTTCTCAAGAATATGTATGGGTATTCTTTAAGAGCCCCATACACAAAAGATGAAAGTTAAGTTGATAGAACCTGGCAATTTTAATAAGACCTGTAGAACATACGATTGTGTATGGGAGCCTCCCGAATCTCCCCTGACAGATGTCCTGGGAGTGAAGGATCACACTGCTGGAATTTAAACTGCCAAAACATTTGTAATAGGGGGAAAATTATCCGCTACCAGAGGTGACTGGCAGCAGCTTTCTCCTCTCTCCCTGTGGGAAACACATGAACACATGAAGTGTAAGGGGTAGTCCACAATCAGCTCATGTTTATGGTCAGCTTTACATTATGGGTATGTTCAAACGCTGCACTTTACAGTACCAGAAAAGTGAATGAGATTACAAATATCTCATTCAAATGCTGTATTTGTTTTTTATAGTGATGGGCGAACTCCTGAATGTTCAGGTCCGGCGAGTTCGGACTATCAGATAAAAAAAGTTTGGTTCGGGTACCAGAACAATACCTGAACCAGGACCCCATTCACTTGAACGGGGGGGCCTGAACATCCAGTGTTTGCCACACTGTCATGTGCATGACAGGGCAGCAAACACTGCCTCTCATCAGCGGTAATAGAGAGGGGTGAAAGAGCCACAGTTCAAACGCTGTCAAATGATAGCGTGAGCCTGCAGCTGTGATCGGAGGTAAAAAGTTTACCTCCGTTCACTGGCATCAACTGATGGGACTACTACTCTCATCAGCCTGCTGTCGCTAATAACAGCAAGAGCAGGAGGTTGCTGATGGGCGTATTTATCAGCTGGCGCTAAATAATAAAAAAGAAAAATAAAAAAATGTTTTTGATAGCCAGCCAGGCAAAACTGACAGCTGCGGGCTGCAACCCTCAGCTGTCAGCTTTAGCAAGGTTGGATATCAAGCATAGAGGGGTCCCCACACCATGTTTTAAAATATTTAAATAAATAATTTAAAAAAAACGGCGTGGGGTCTCCTCATTATTGAGAACCAGCCAAGCGAAAGCAGACAGCTAGGGACTGGTATTCTAAGGCTGGTAAGGAGCCATGGATATTGACTCTCCTCAGACTAAAAATAGCAGCCGGCAGCCGCCCAGAAAAGGCGCATCTATTAGATTGGCCTGCACTTAGCAGCAGCAGGCATAGTCTGATGGGAGTAGTAGTTTCATCAGCCAACATCAGTGACCGGAGATAAACTTTTTACCTCCGGTCACAGCTGCGGACTCACGCGGTCATCTCAAGCTTATATATAATCAGAGCTGCTGATGTTTCTCTCGCTGCAGACAGGATCAGGGTGCTGAACCTGAACAGAAACACCAACTTCATGGTGAAGTCCGTGTAGTACAGTCATGGACAAAAGTTTTGAGAATGACACAAATATTAATTTTTACAAAGTCTACTGCTTCACTTTTTCTAATGGCAATTTGCATATACTCCAGAATGTTATAAAGAGTGATCAGCTTAACAGCAATTACTTGCAAAGTCAATATTTGGCTAGAAAATGAACTTTATCCCCCAAAACACATTTCAACATCATTGCAGCCCTGCCTTAAAAGGACCAGCTAACCTCTTTTCAGTGATTGCTCCATTAACACAGGTGTGGGTGTTGATGAGGACATGGCTGGAGATCAATCTGTCATGATTAAGTAAGAATGACACCACTGGACACTTTAAAAGGAGGCTGGTGCTTGGCATCATTGTTTCTCTTCTGTTAACCATGGTTATCTCTAAAGAAACACGTGCAGTCATCATTGCAATGCCAAAAATGGCCTAACAGGGAAGAGTATCGCAGCTAGAAAGATTGCACCTCAGTCAACAATCTATTGCATCATCAAGAACTTCAAGGAGAGAGGTTCCATTGTTGCCAAAAAGGCTCCAGGGTGCCCAAGAAAGACCAGCAAGCGCCAGGACCATCTCAAAAGTGTTTCAGCTGCGGGATCGGGCTACCAGCAGTGCAGAGCTTGCTCAGGAATGGCAGCAGGCAGGTGTGAGTGCATCTGCACGCACTGTGAGGCGGAGACTCTTGGAGCAAGGCCTGGTCTCAAGGAGGGCAGCAAAGAAGCCACTTCTCTCCAGAAAAAACATCATGGACAGACTGATATTCTGCAAAAGGTACAGGCAGTGGACTGCAGAGGACTGGGGTAAAGTTATTTTCTCTGATGAATCCCCTTTTCGATTGTTTGGGACATCAGGAAAACGCCTCATTCGGAGAAGACAAGGTGAGCGCTACCACCAGTCTTGTCTCATGCCAACTGTTAAGCATCCTGAAACCATTAATGTGTGGGGTTGCTTCTCAGCCAAGGGAATCGGCTCTCTCACAGTCTTGCCTAAAAACACAGCCATGAATAAAGAATGGTACCAGAATGTCCTCCAAGAGCAACTTCTCCCAACCCTCCAAGAGCAGTTTGGCGATCAACAATGCCTTTTCCAGCATGATGGAGCACCTTGCCATAAAGCAAAGGTGATAACTAAATGGCTCAGGGAACAAAACAGAGATTTTGGGTCCATGGCCTGGAAACTCCCCAGATCTTAATCCCATTGAGAACTTGTGGTCAATCATCAAGAGACGGATGGACAAAAAAAAAAAAACTAAAAATTCTGACAAAATGAAAGCATTGATTGTGCAAGAATGTACTATCATCAGTCAGGATTTGGTCCAGAAGTTGATTGAGAGCCTGCCATGGAGAATTGCAGAGGTCCTGAAGAAGAAGGGTCAACACTGCAAATATTGACTTGCTGCATTAACTCATTCTAACTGTCAATATAAGCTTTTGTTACTCATATGTTTGCAATTATATTTCTGTCTGTGATAAAAACATCTGTCAAACACATATAAAAACCAGAGGGCAGCAGATCATGTGAAAATATAATATTTGTGTCATTCTCAAAACTTTTGGCCATGACTGTAGGTGTTCGGTACGTACCCCGAACATTACTGTTTGGGTTTGCCCATATCTAGTTTTTTACTTGTTTTTTTGAGCTTCTGAGTTTTTCTTTACTTTTTTTTTCTTAATCATCAGTTTGTCAATTCTTTCAACATTTTTGAAAATGAAAAAAAAAGGGGCAGAAAAACACTGAAAGTAACATAACATGTGAACAAACCCTGACAGACACCCCTAAGACAGGTACAGTAAAACACACACTAACTACAAGTGGAAACATCTTTTTTTTTTGCTTACCTTCTTTTGTGAACAAAAAACACAAGGCTTTTAAAGTCTCTATTGCATTAATAGACATCTGCACTTAATGGGCTCTGGGATATGGTTTTCTTTCTTAGTAATGGAAGCTAAAATTGCATCTTCGTTTTAAAAAAGAAAAAAATGAGTATTTAACAAATAAACAGATTCAAAAAGCCGCCCTAATCTCCAACTATGTTAATCTGGCATCTGTTTAATGTGACGTAAAAACATCTCATTATAAGTGGAAACAACTGCTTAAGCATTATTTAGATGGAGAAACTCACTGTACAGTATGTGGACAGAGCATATTGAGAAACATCCTGAACGTTGTACCTACGCTGTTTGACAATGAAAGCAGTCTGAATAAAAGGAATCTATCAAAAATACATTTTGTGAGAAAACTGAAAAGGTTGGGTTCAGGAAAAAAAGCAAATACGGTGATTATAAACGGCCCATGAACAATCACATGGTCAGAACCCAAATGACTGATCAGTCGCAGTCATGAACATCGTAAAGAATCCATGAAAGGCCGATGTCTCGGAGACATCAGATACTGCCAACTAGTGTATTAGGGGACTTGAAATCTTTCACCATTGGCGTGTTACTGTTCCCAATGGTTTTCTTAGGGTAAGGCCAGATGGAGCAGCTGAAGACTGATGCGGTATACCATGGTTTACCAGATACATGACTTTGCATTAGTGTGCTGTCCAAGTAAAATATGGACAAGCACACGTACGACAAAAACAAACTTGGAAAAAAGAAGCAAACTTTTGGGAGAACTGTCAACCTACCCATAAGCACTGTTAAAAGCCACCCAATAAGGCCAAAAACAGACTATAATAGGCAAGGACAGCAATGGGAGGTTTTTGTTTTTTTTTCCAAGGATTAACACATCACAAATCCACAGGCTAAACCAAACTGCTTCAACAAGAATCTTCCTTATCTATTCAATACAAGTCTATGCAAGCCAGAATGAGGATCTCGTGAAGAGTGACCTCCATCATGATCCATGAAACACTGGAGAGATCCGGCAGGACACTTACTGCTGGAGACCACCAAGAGTGGCAGCGATAGAATGGGAAGACGGTGGCAGGAAGGTATATTACTAGGGGCAGGGACCTTAGGTTAGTAGAAGCACTACTCCAATGGTAAACTAGAAGAAAAAAAATATGCTGGAGTAGTACTTTAAATAGAATGGCCAGCCCTGGGCTGGAGATGGGTGCTCTTAAAGAGTGATATAATGTATAAGATACATGTGGTAAAATGGTGAACTCCAACTGGAAAACTGAGAAAAGACTGCTGCAAAAAAAAAAAAAAAGGGAGGGGAGGAGCAAAATTTATATAGGATCACTAATATCATAGTGTAACCTCAAATTAATAAAACTTCAGGGATAGCAATCTGCTCAGTTACGGTTCATTCAAACGTCCGTGCAAATCGGTCCGAAATCAGACCGTAATGCACGGATGGGCCGTCGCTCTCCCGACCCAAGAGGAAAGGAATCACAGAAATACCCGTGGCCACTCCGTGAACTGGAAATCTAATATTAGACTGATGTGCACGGACGTCTGAATGAGCATTTAGGTAGTGATTGTGAGTCAATGTTACTTGCTATGGTACAAATTAAATTTAAAACAAATACAACTGGAGAGGTAACCGCAAGATAAAATCGGAGCAAATCTGCAGGTGGTGGCCACAGACAATTACTCATTTTTCATGTTTCTCCTCCAGTTTTGCATCTTGCTATTGCCCTTTTTGCTACTGGCAGCATGAAATTGCACATGTAGCCCAGCTCCACCAGGATGGCTCATCCACACGTGCCATCACAAGAAGGATTGCTGTCTCCCAGCAGTCTCAATAGCATGGAGCAGCTCAGGACAGTAGAATGGACATCAACCCAGCAGCAGGACTGGTATCTGCACCTTTGTACAAGGAGGATCATAACGAGCACTGCCAGAACCCTACAAAATGCCCCCTTTGGGCTGTGTGCATCTTCTTGACCAAAAGGTCAAACTATGAGAGTGACATCATAAGGGCCCTGTTGTGGGACGTGTTGTGTCCACAACCCTGTATTGTGCAACACTATAATTGACAGGTCTATCCTAGACATCCCAGTTTCTTCACAGATGAAAGGAGATTCAGCTTCAAACTGAGCACTTATGACCGATGTGAAAGTCTGGATATGAAGTTGAGAACATGATGCCGCTTGTAAAATCATCCGTCATGATCGTTAGGCTGCAGATCAGTGATGGTCTGGGGTAAGGCATGAACAGTTGGACAAACTTCCACATGATAACCAATCGTAACCTGCAGGATCAAATCCTCAGAGCCATTGCCAGGCCGTACACTGGTGGGGTGACCATGTGTTCCTCCAGCTGCAGAACAATGCCAATGATGAAGGCATTGATACCAATGACTGGACTTCATGTTCCCCAAACCTGAATCCAATTTTTATGTATCAATGCATCCAACGCTACCGAGTAGCTCCCCCAACTGTCCAGGGCTCCATGATGCTCTTTCCCAGATAAGGGAGGAGTCCCCAGTACACCATCCGCCGTCTTATCAGGAGCACGCCCAGACGTTGTCGTAGGTTCCCGCTAATCACGTGGAGGTCATATACACTAATGACACACAATGTAAAGTTTCCATAATGAAGCAAATTGAATTTACCTGTGGTTTACAGTAATTGTTTTTACTTTGATTTTCATGGTGATTTGCAATCTAGCCCGGAGTTTGTTGATGACTTTGGTTTCCACTGAACAATGATTCATTATTTTGTTCTCAACGTATTACACAATTTATATCAGTATAGTTTTTCCAAGTTGAAGCTTTCATTCGTTGAGATCCAATATATGATTTAAAGGGAACCCGTCACCATGAAAATGCAGTCCAATCTGCAGGCACCATGTTATAGATCAGGGGGAGCTGAGCAGATTGATATATAACTTTGTGAGAAAAGATTCAGTATAACCTTCGTTTTCATAATTTAATCCCTTGCTCTTTCAGGGCTTTCGGTCCAGTGGGCGGCCCCACCACTGATTGGCCGCTCTCTATGTACGGTACTCTTATCACTGATAGGACCGCCCACTGGACCCAACAGCCCAAAAAGGGCAAAGGAAAACATGACTAAAACACAGGTTATCCTTAATCATTTCTCACAAAACTATATATCAATCTGCTCAGCTCCTCCTGCTCTATAACATGGTGTCTGCAGATTGGGCTGCATTTTCATGGCGACAGGTTCCCTTTAAGTCTGCCCTCCATTTTTCTGGGCAGTGTATTTTGCAGAAACTGTGAAGCTCTTTGATTTGCCTATCTAAATAGCAATAGAAGCTGATGACAAGCCAAACATTTAGAAGCCTGAATACTCCGCAGGCTTTGAAGATAAAAGTGTGATATTTGCAGTTCACAAATGTTCCCATGACCCGGCTATGGCACATCTGAATATAGAGACTCAGGTACTTTACTCCTCACTATATTATGGATTTTATTTCTCACAAAACATGAAATTTAAAATGTCATCGTGAGACACAAACTCTCATACAGGCCTTAGCATTTCTTTATAGTAGGTGAAAAATGGTGTACTGGATAGTCACAGATTACGCAAAGTAGTTACGGTATATAGTCTTCTGTAGCCTAAGTAAGGGTTATGTTCACACGTTGAATTTTTGCAAAGAAAAAAACATTTTTCTGTACCAGAAAAGTGATGGAGATTTCTGAAATCTCAAGCACTTGTTGCTTATTTTTTCCTTGCAGATTTGAAGCAGTTACAGCAATTCTTTCAGCAATTTTCACTGAGTCAAAAGCATGGGGGAAAAACGCATCAAAAAACACGTAAAACCATGTGTATATTACACAGCGCTTTTCCTGCCAACACGCCATTGTATAACACTAAAACTTCATATCAATTACCAAGTTTCTCAACATTGTGTTTGCACATATGGATTTTGCAATGCAGCCCAAAAACATTGCCTATACTTATAGCTGATATATGCTGATACAATGGCACATGCTGGGAAATCCTCTGATTTGTGCTCCAAATGCAATACAAACCTAAAATCCATCACAACACTATACAGATAAAATGTGAAGAGCCGCAAAAGAAAAAAATGACCGAAAATAAAAATAAGCATATTTGGTATTGCTGCTTTCATAAAAAAGTCCAATCTTTCAAAATATAAAATTTACCTGAAAGGTCAAGTCCAAAAGAAAAAAGAAAGAAAAAAGAATTGCCAAATTTTCTGATTATTAAAATATAAAATAAAAATATATTCAAGAACACACACAAACTCATCAATAATGATGGAAATACAAGATGACTAGAGATGTTAATGATATGCAAATGACGACAAAATGGAAATAACATTCAAAACATCTTGATTCAGTCAGTATCGAGTATGGACGCCACGTGTAGAAATCCCGGCACTTACAGCTTTGATGGCCGCTATCAATAAGGTTATTAATGTTGTCTGAGGAATATTCTGCTCCACTGAATGCACTTGGGCAAATCATCAAGATCCTCTCTTTGCAACTGCCAACCAATGATGTCCCAGGTGTGCTCAATGGGAGATAGGTCTTGAGATGCTGCAGGTCATGACAGCACATTAAGACCATGCGGGCTGCTCACAGAAGTTGTGTTGACAAATGGTTCCTGAGACACTTTCACGTTGGTACATGATGGTATCTTAATGGTGTTGCCACAGGGTACTCAGATGGAGATCGGAAGCTTGTATCGATGTCTGTCCTCTTCAGCGGTGAGTCACACTTTTGTCTCGTATGCAATTAAACCAAAAGATTGGTCTTGAGACCATGTGAACAACCAGATTAAGAGGCCTTCACGAGGGAACATCACACCGGTCTTACTCCCGGGGTTATGGAGTGGGCAGGTATAATGTACGGTAGCTGAACCCCTATAGTCTTCATTCCAGGTGCACTAACAACTTGGCATTACATTGCTTTAGTTGTGGAACCAGTGGTACGGACATTTCTCCTAAGTATCCCAGGAACCATTTTTCAACACGAAAACTCAAGGCCACAAGTTGTTGGTGCTATTTTGAGCAGCCTGTGTGGTCTAAACATGGTCCCATTGCCTACAGCATCTCAGAATGGGTCTCCCGTCCTGCATATCTGTGTAGGATATTGCAAAGATAGCTACCAGCAGCAAATCTTGATGATCTGTGTGCCCAAGAGAATTCAGCAGGACAGAAAAATTCTGACAATTAATAACCTCACGGATAGCAGCCAAGGTGTTCAAGTGATTGAATTCCTGCTAGTGGCACTCATACTCCATACTGAATAAACCAAGATGTTTTGAAAATATCACTTCCATTTCTTTACCATCTATAGATCAGTAACGTGTATCCATACTGTGATTTCCATAATTCCCCAACTTTTCCTTCCTTGTATGTATGCATAATATATATATATATATATATATATATATTATATATATATATATATATACACACACAATACGCAGGTGCTTCTCAGAAAACTAGAATATCATCAAAAAGTTCATCTACCGTATATACTCGAGTATAAGCCAAGATTTTCAGCCCATTTTTTAGGGCTGAAAGTCCCCCTCTCGGCTTATACTCGAGTCATATACAGGGGGGAAGCGGAGCACAGCTGTTCTATATACTCACCCCTCCGCCGGCGCGGTCTCTGCAGTCCCTGCTCTTCTCCCACAGTCTCCCTACGCCAGTGTTCAGCGGTCAGGTGGTATCACTCATTAAAGTCATGAATATGCACATATTCTTGACTTTAATGAGCGGTAGCACCTGACCGCTGAACACTGGCGCCGGAGACCGCGGGAGAAGAGCAGGGCAGAGACGCGCCGGCGGGAGGGTGAGTATAAGCGATATTTACCTGTCCCGTTCCACCGCTGCTCACCGCTGTGTCCTCGGGTCCTCTTGCTGCGATGTTCAGGCAGAGGGCGCGATGATGTGGTTACTGCGTGCAGCGCCCTCTGCCTGATCATTCACTGCTGGAGGACCCGGAAGACAGCGGCGCTCAGCGGTGGACCGGGTGACAGGTAAATATCGCAGGTGCGGGGCCCTGAGCGAGCGGTGACACCGGCACCTGTCCCCCATAGCGCGCCGGTGTCCCCGCCTGCTGAGGACACCGGCACCTGGCCCCCAGCGACGAGAGGTGAGTATGTATTTTTTTGCAGCAGAAGCAGCTCCCGCAGCAGCATAAGGGGCCTATTCAATGCAGCATCTATGGGGCAAAATCTATGGAGCATCTATGGGGCACAATCTATGGAGCATCTATGGGGGCACAATCTATGGAGCATCTATGGGGGCACAATCTATGGAGCATCTATGGGGGCACAATCTATGGAGCATCTATGGGGCACAATCTATGGAGCATCTATGGGGCACAATACATGGGCAGCATATGGGGCACAATCTATGGATCATCTTGTGGGGCATAATACATGGGGCAGCATATGGGGCACAATACATGGAGCATCTTGTGGGGCATAATACATGGGGCAGCATATGGGGCATAATCTCATTTTCCACCCTAGGCTTATACTCGAGTCGATAAGTTTTCCCAGTTTTTTGTGGCAAAATTAGGGGGTCGGCTTATACTTGGGTCGGCTTATACTCGAGTATATACGGTATTTCAGTTCTTCAATACAAAAAGTAAAAACTCATGATATACACACACGTGGTCAAAATTGTTGGTACCCATTGTTTAATGGCAGAAAAACCCACAATGGTGACAGAAATAACTTGAATCTGAGAAAAGTAATAAATCAAAAATATATGAAAATGAACAAATGGAAGTCAGACATTGCTATTCAACCATGCTGCCACAGATTTTTTAAAAAAGTAAAAACTCATGAAATAGGCCTGGACAGAAATGATGGTTAACTTAATATTTTGTTGCACAACCTTTTGAGGAAATCACTGCAATCAAACGATTCCTGTCAGGCTAAGTGCACACGATCAGGAATAATTGCGTTTTTTTCGCGGTTTTTCCGCGGTTTTCCGCGGTAAAAACGCGATAAAAACGCAAGCATTAAGCATCCTATACATGTTAATTGATTCCGCATGTTTTGGCCACATGTTGCGTTTTTTTCCGCGAAAAAAACGCTTTGCGGAAAAAATAGCAACATGTTCATTAATTTTGCGGAATGTAAGCGGTTCATGTGCGGTGGTACCCAGGGTCTGGAGGAGAGGAGACTCTCCTCCAGGCCCTGGGTACCATATCCCTGGTAAAACAATAATTAAAATAAAAAATAATGATATTCTCACCTTCCGGCGGCCCCCGCAGCCTTCCCGCGGCCCCCGCAGCCTTCCCGCCTTCAGCGACGCTCCCGGCAACTTCCGGTCCCAAGAGTCCTTTGCGAGAATCACCCAGATGGCATAGCGGTCTCGCGAGATGTACGTCATCGGTGTGATTTGTCGCAAAGCATCCTTGGGACCGGAGTTGCCGGGAGCGTCGCTGAAGGCGGGAAGGCTGCGGGGGCCGCCGGAAGGTGAGAATATCATTATTTATTATTTTTTTTATTATTTTTACATTAGATCTTTTTACTATTGATGCGACATAGGCGGCATCAATAGTAAAAAGTTGGTCACACTTGTCAAACACTATGTTTGACTCGTGTGACCAACCTGTCAATCAGTTTTCCAAGCGATGCTACAGATCGCTAGGAAAACGCTAGCATTCTGCAAGCTAATTACGCTTGCAAAACGCTATTATTCTGGCGGGAATCAGCATACAAAAAACGTGCGTATTTCCTGCAGGAGAAGTGCGGGATTGCCGCGGAAATTTCCGCGGCAATTCCGCAACGTGTGAACTTAGCCTCACTGTCAATGAGACTTTTGCACCTCTCGACAGGTATTTTGGCCCACTCCTCAAGAGTAAACTGCTCCAGTTGTCTCGTGTTTGAAGATTGCCTTTTCCAGATGTTTCAGATCTTTTCAAAGATGCTCAATAGGATTTAGGTCAGGGCTCATAGAAGGCCACTTCAGAATAGTCCAATGTTTTCCTCTTAGCCATTCTTGGGTGGTTTTAGCTGTGTGTTTTGGGTCATTATTCTGTTGCAAGACCCATGACCTGCAAATAAGACCAAGCTTTCTGACACTGGGCAGCACATTTCTTTCTAGAATCCCTTGATAGTCTTGAGATTTCATTGTACCCTGCACAGATGCTAAACACCCTGTGCCAGATGCAGCAAAGCAGCCCCAGAACATAACATAGCCTCCTCCATGTATGACAGTAGGGACAGTGTTTTCTTGATATGCTTCATTTTTCCGTCTGTGAATATAGAGTTGATGTGCCTTGCCAAAAAGTTTCATTTTTGTCTCATATGTCCATAGGACATTCTCCCAGCAGCTTTGTGGCTTGTCAACATGTAGTTTGGCAAATTCCAGTCTGGCTTTTCATGATTTTTTTTTCAACAATGGTGTCCTCCTTGGTCGTCTCCTATGAAGTCTACTTTGGCTCATAAAACGACAGACGCTGCGATCTGACACTGATGATCCTTGAGCTTGAAGTTCACTTTTAATCTGTTTAGAAGTTTTTCTGGGCTCTTTTGTTGCCATTCGTATTATCCGTCTCTTTGATTTGTCATCAATTTTCCTCCTGCGGCCAGTCCAGGGAGGTTGGCTACAGTACCATGGAGCTTAAATTTCTGAATAATATGTGCAACTGTAGTCACAGGAACATCAAGCTGCTTGGAGATGGTCTTATAACTTTTACCTTTAACATGTTTGTCTATAATTTTCTTTCTAATCTCATGAGACAACTCTTTCCTTCGCTTCCTCTGGTCCATGTTGAGTGTGATACACACCATGTTGCCAAACAGCACAGTGAGTATCTGTAGCCCTCTACACAGGCCCACTCACTGATTCCAAGATGGTAGACACCTGTGATGCTAATTAGTGGACACACCTTGATTTAACATGTCCCTTTTGTCACATTATTTTCAGGGGTACTATCATTTCTGTCCAGGCCTATTTCATGAGTTTTATTTTTTTTTTAAATTTTGTGGAAGCATGGTTGAAAAGCAATGTCTGACTTTCATTTGTCCATTTTCATAGATTTTTGATTTATTACAACTTTTGTCAGATTTAAGTTATTTCTGTCACTAAACGAGGGGTACCAACAATTTTGACCACGTGTGTAGAGTTATTACAGAGTGATCTATTTCAAGTGTTTATTTCTGTTAATGTTGATGAATATGGCTTACAGACAATGAAAACCCAAAAGTCATTATCTCAGTAAATTAGAATACTTTATAACATCAGCTTGTAAAATGATCTTAAAATCTGAAATGTTGGCCTACTGAAACGTATGTTCAATAAATGCACTCAAGACTTGGTCGGGGCTCCTTTTGCATAAATTACTGCATCAGTGCGGCATGGCATGGAGGCGATCAGCCTGTGGCATTGCTCAGGTGTTATGGAAGCCCAGGTTGCATTGAGCGCAGCCTTCAGCTCGTCTGCATTGTTGGGTCTGGTGTCTCTCATCTTCCTCTTGATAATACCCCATAGTGTTATGATTTGGTAACCGCGGAGGATGATAAAGAAATAGGCTAGGCGACCAAACACCCAGAGAGGTTGGTAACTTAGCGGATTGCAGACCCCTAAACTGACAACACAACTAGAATTAGCCGTGGGACGTACCTACGCTGACCTAGACGCCTCGACACAGCCAAAGAGTTAACTAAGCCTAAATAGAGAAAGGGGAAAGCTAACTGCCCCGGAGTAGAGCCCCACAGGAACAGATAGCCCCCAAACATATATTGCCGGTAAGACAGATGAAGCACAAAACACAGTCAGAAAATAGAGTAAGCAAATGCTGGGGCCCAAACTGTCTAGATCGAACAGGACAGAAAAGGATACTGTCTGCAATAAAGCAAAAACCGTAAGAAAAATTCCAACACGTCTGATATGCAAAAATACGACCTATCCCCCACTAAATCAGAACTCTTGTGTGAACTGGACGCAAACCAACAGATACTGAAATAACAGGAGACTAGGAATACAAAAGGTAAATGAATACATATCAAAAAACTGACCGGCACATCCAAACATAGATCCAGTGTGAACAGGTGCTAAACCTAGAGTCACCAACTCATGCACATACAAAAAAAAAAGGTAGCACACTGTAGCGCTATAGCTTGTAAACACGAAATATGAAAAATGAGTTGCATCACTGCCTTAGAAATATGAAAAATTGAGAAGTCTTAGCGCATAAGATGGCCAAATTATGTGTGCCTGATAGCCACGTCAAGGCTCTTCTCGTATATCAGGTCCTAACTAATGCCAATCCTCGCTTAGAAAAGTCTGTCTGCATGGGAACATATGAATCCTCTCTTCAGACTAAAATCTACATCTCTGTGGAGGGGTAATGAACCTGGTGTAATTAAAAAGCTTGTGACCAACAGGTGGAGTGCTCAGGTAGAAGGTAAATTAATACATATCAAAAAACTGACCGGCACATCCAAACATAGATCCAGTGTGAACAGGTGCTAAGCCTAGAGTCACCAACTCATGCACATACAAGAAAAAAAGGTAGCACACTGTAGCGCTTTAGCTTGCAAACACGAAATATGAAAAATGAATTGCATCACTGCCTTAGAAATATGAAAAATTGAGAAGTCTTAGCGCATAAGATGGCCAAATTATGTGTGCCTGATAGCCACGTCAAGGCTCTTCTCGTATATCAGGTCCTAACTAATGCCAATCCTCGCTTAGAAAAGTCTGTCTGCATGGGAACATATGAATCCTCTCTTCAGACTAAAATCTACATCTCTGTGGAGGGGTAATGAACCTGGTGTAATTAAAAAGCCTGTGACCAACAGGTGGAGTGCTCAGGTAGAAGGTAAATTAATACATATCAAAAAACTGACCGGCACATCCAAACATAGATCCAGTGTGAACAGGTGCTAAACCTAGAGTCACCAACTCATGCACATACAAGAAAAAAAGGTAGCACACTGTAGCGCTATAGCTTGTAAACACGAAATATGAAAAATGAATTGCATCACTGCCTTAGAAATATGAAAAATTGAGAAGTCTTAGCGCATAAGGCAGTGATGCAATTCATTTTTCATATTTCGTGTTTACAAGCTATAGCGCTACAGTGTGCTACCTTTTTTTCTTGTATGTGCATGAGTTGGTGACTCTAGGTTTAGCATCTGTTCACACTGGATCTATGTTTGGATGTGCCGGTCAGTTTTTTGATATGTATTCATTTACCTTCTACCTGAGCACTCCACCTGTTGGTCACAGGCTTTTTAATTACACCAGGTTCATTACCCCTCCACAGAGATGTAGATTTTAGTCTGAAGAGAGGATTCATATGTTCCCATGCAGACAGACTTTTCTAAGCGAGGATTGGCATTAGTTAGGACCTGATATACGAGAAGAGCCTTGACGTGGCTATCAGGCACACATAATTTGGCCATCTTATGCGCTAAGACTTCTCAATTTTTCATATTTCTAAGGCAGTGATGCAATTCATTTTTCATATTTCGTGTTTGCAAGCTATAGCGCTACAGTGTGCTACCTTTTTTTCTTGTATGTGCATGAGCTGGTGACACTAGGTTTAGCACCTGTTCACACTGGATCTATGTTTGGATGTGCCGGTCAGTTTTTTGATATGTATTAATTTACCTTCTACCTGAGCACTCCACCTGTTGGTCACAGGCTTTTTAATTACACCAGGTTCATTACCCCTCCACAGAGATGTAGATTTTAGTCTGAAGAGAGGATTCATATGTTCCCATGCAGACAGACTTTTCTAAGCGAGGATTGGCATTAGTTAGGACCTGATATACGAGAAGAGCCTTGACGTGGCTATCAGGCACACATAATTTGGCCATTTTATGCGCTAAGACTTCTCAATTTTTCATATTTCTAAGGCAGTGATGCAATTCATTTTTCATATTTCGTGTTTACAAGCTATAGCGCTACAGTGTGCTACCTTTTTTTCTTGTAGGAATACAAAAGGGACTGAAATAAGCTGTGGCAAAGGAAAACAGAGTCCTGCACAGGCCCCAGCAGGGAACCTGGTTGTACTCACACCAGCAAAGCAGAGAAAAGCAAAACGGAAAAAATGCCACAGATTAAAACAGACAAATAACTTATCTGAAAGATGCAGGACAAAGCAGGGAACAAGCTGACTTCCAGAAGGCTCAGAAGAAAACCAAAATCACCGGCAGCAACCAAGGGAAGGCGGATCACTTATATCTCTCCAGTCAGAAACACCTGATCTCCAATCATCCTCTTCAGGTGATCGACTCCTGTCAGCCAGACCAGCTCCATTACCTGCAGCAACCACCAGAGGGAGCCAAAACTTAGAAGCCAGACCAAACGTGTTTACAACACCATAGATTCTCTATAGGGTTAAGGCAGGGTTCGACAAACCCGGGCGCCAGGTCGCCAGTGGCGCCTAGAAAATCATGCCTGGCGCCCGGGTTTGTCGGGGCCCAGGCGCCCGTTAGCGGAGGAGAGCGGTGTCAGCACCGCCACTGGCCCCCCCGCTTGCTCAGGGCCCCGGCAGCAGCTGGCACAATACTCACCGCTCCCCGTGCCTCCGCTGCCGCAGCTCCGAGCTCCAGGGGGCGCCTGCGCTTCCTCTCACAGCAGCGCCGCTGAATGACGTCATCATTCAGTGGCCGGCTGTGGCAGAGAGCGCACGACGCCGGACAGATGAGATATGTGTGTGTGTGTGTCTGTATCAGTGTGTGTGTGTGTAGTGCGGTGCTTTGTGTGTGTATGTGAGAGAGTGCTTGTGTGTTGCGGTGCTGTCTGTGTGATGGTGGTGGGGGGAGGGCAGTGATGATGATGATGGGGAGACATTGATGATAATGGGGAGGCACTGATGATAATGGGGAGGCGATAATGATGATGGGGAGGCGATGATGATGGGGAGGCGATGATGATGATGGGGAGGCATTGATGATAATGGGGAGGCATTGATGATAATGGGGAGGCATTGATGATAATGGGGAGGCGATGATGATAATGGGGAGGCGATGATGATAATGGGGAGGCGATGATGATGATGGGGAGGCGATGATGATAATGGAGAGGTGATGATGATGGGGAGACATTGATGATGATGGGGAGGCATTGATAATGATGGGGATGCATTGATGATGATGGGGAGGCATTGATGATAATGGGGAGGCGATAATGATGATGGGGAGGCGATGATGATGGGTAGGCGATGATGATGATGGGGAGGCATTGATGATAATGGGGAGGCGATGATGATGGGGAGGGATGATGATAATGGGGAGGCGATGATAATGATGGGGAGGCGATGATGATGATGGGCAGGCATTGATGATGATGGGGAGGCGATGATGATGATGGGGAGACCATGATGATGATGGGGAGGCAATGATGATGAGGAGGAGGAGGCAATGATGATGATGAAATGAAAAAAAAATTCTGGCTCCTAAATTTTTTGGCTGGCTCCTAGATTCTGAACAACTTTGTCGACCCCTGGGTTAAGGTTAGACGAGTTTGCTGGCCAATCAAGCACAGTGATACTGTTGTTTTTAAACCAGGAATTGGTATTTTTGGCAGTGTGGACAGGTGCCAAGTCCTGCTGGAGAATTAAATTTCCATCTCCAAAAAGCTTGTCGGCAGAGGGAAGCATGAAGTCCTCTAAAATTTCCTGGTAGACGGCTGCGTTGACTTTGGTCTTGATGAAACACAGTGGACCTACACTAACAGATGACATGGCTCCCCAAACCATCAATGATTGTGAATACTTCACACTAGACCTTGGATATCAAAGTCCCATAGTCTGGAGGAAGAGTGGAGACAGACAATCCAAGCTGCTTGAGGTCTAGTGTGAAGTTTCCACAATCAGTGATGGTTTGGGGAGCCATGTCATCTACTGGTGTAGGTCCACTGTGTTTTATCAAGACCAAAGTCAGCGCAGCCGTCTACCAGGAAATTTTAGAGCACTTCATGCTTCCCTCTGCCGACAAGCTTTTTGAAGATGGAAATTTCATTCTCCAGCAGGACTTGGCACCTGTTCACACTGCCAAAAGTGCCAATACCTGGTTTACAAACACCAGTATCTTGGCCAGCAAACTCACCTGACCTTAACCCCATAGAGAATCTATGGGGTATTGTCAAGAGGAAGATGAGAGACACCAGACCCAACAATGCAGACGAGCTGAAGGCTGCTATCAAAGCAACCTGGGCTTCCATAACACCTCATAAGTGCCACAGGCTGATTGCCTCCATGTCACGCCGCATTGATGCAGTAATTGATGCCAAAGGAGCCCCGACCAAGTATTGAGTGCATTTACTGAAAATACATTTTAGTAGGCCAACAATTTGGATTTTAAAATCATTTATTCAAGCTGGTGTTATAAAGTATTCTAATTTACTGAGACAATGACTTTTGGGTTTTCATTGGCTGTAAGCCATAATCATCAACATTAACAGAAATATACACTTGAAATAGATCACTCTGTGATGATTATATAACATATGAGTTTCATTTCTTGTACTGAAGAATTGAAAAAAATTAACTTTTTGATGATATTCTAATTTTGTGAGAAGCTTCTGTAGGAGTTTATCAACAAAGGTTGTAGGATCTAGACCAGTGACAGATTCTGAAGTGTGGCCATGTTTAAAGAAAGGGTCACAAGAGAACTTAGATAAATAGATGTGGTTAAAAAGATAAAGAACCTGTTAAGAAAACATTTAGATCAGGAACCACCTCATGTGGTCACCAAATTGGACAGTGTCAGCATTGCCAACTCCAAAATATTGTAACCACCTACTATGGCCCATCTTCAACTATTGTCATAGGGATATATTCTCCCACATCTTAAAATTGGGAATGGGTCTCTCAGAGTTCCTACTTCTGATGATCTTCCAAATCAAGCCAATATTTTTTATGAATTTGCAACCATTTTGTTCTATACAATGGCTCTGATAATTGCTATTCACATATTTGCTATTTATTTTAGTTACATACAACGGGCTCCATTCTCGTTTTGGCAAATTATGTGTCTAAAACACTGAAAACATGAAGCACACCAGGGCTACACAGCAGCTTTTGCTAGAAGGTGCTTTGCAATTTCATAACAGCTTAAATTGGTTGTCCGCTGAAAACCTACTGGGGGTCAGACCGCTGTGACCCACACCACTAAGCAGAGCCAGGACACAACTATGGTTGGTCGAGTTCTGGGTTTCCCTACAGCAGAGGTATTATAAGTGTATACTTCTACTAAGCACAACATTTACAAAAAAGACCAGTTGCCAAAGAAGGAAAGACCATTGCACGGCTCACAAGGCTAATCTTCTTCCATACTGTGGGGGCAAGTAAATCCTGCCAAATATCTGCCACCAATCTGATATAAAACAGCCATCAGCATTTACAGGACGGTGAAGGTAAAACCGCTCTGCATTAACATTTTTCTGGGAGATCGTAAATCATAGAGACGCTGTACTAAACGTCAAAAACCGCTGGGGGCTGGTTTAAGGGAAGAATCCTCCGTCTGTCTTCTGTCTCTTCTGCAGGACCAGTACAGCTTACTTCGTGGTCTGCGTTGTCTCACGCTCATAAGTCATTATTACAAGCATTTGCAGAAGAGAATAAACACCAAAACACTCACTAACATGGATGGCAATGTAGCAGATAGCACATCATTTACAGAGCCCAATTACAATGTAAGGACGCCGGTAATTCCCGGGTCTGCATACGCCCCAATTATAAGTACCTGAAAGCGAGAGGAGCTGGTAATTAGAAAGCTGAAAGTGTTGCTCCTTTAGCTTCGGATCTGTCAATTACATACCAGACTGTTTGAGGTCATACTACCCACCCAGATGGGAATGTTTATCACATACCAAACCCACCGGACTGATTCAACATCTGAGCTTTTCAAGTGAGCATTAAATAAATGAGTTTAAAAAAGTTACAATATGTCCAGATGATGAACATTCAACCTCCATCCCTCACTTTGTAATAAAGACATATGTGATCAAGTTCAAAGTGTGCAGGGCGTCTCACCCCGCGGCACGAAGGAAGAGGGGAATCACCCCACGGCACGAAGGAAGGGAGGAATCACCCCGCGGCACGAAGGAAGAGGGGAATCACCCCGCGGCACGAAGGAAGGGGGGAATCACCCCATGGCACGAAGGAAGGGGAATCACCCCGCGGCACGAAGGAAGGGGAATCACCCCGCGGCACGAAGGAAGGGGAATCACCCCGCGGCACGAAGGAAGGGGGGAATCACCCCATGGCACGAAGGAAGAGGGGAATCACCCCATGGCACGAAGGAAGAGGGGAATCACCCCATGGCACGAAGGAAGGGGGGAATCACCCCATGGCACGAAGGAAGAGGGGAATCACCCCGCGGCACGAAGGAAGAGGGGAATCACCCCATGGCACGAAGGAAGGGGGGAATCACCCCGTGGCACGAAGGAAGGGGGGAATCACCCCACGGCACGAAGGAAGAGGGAATCACCCCGCGGCACGAAGGAAGGGGGGAATCACCCCATGGCACGAAGGAAGGGAGGAATCACCCCGCGGCACGAAGGAAGAGGGGAATCACCCCGCGGCACGAAGGAAGGGGGGAATCACCCCATGGCACGAAGGAAGGGGGAATCACCCCGTGGCACGAAGGAAGGGAGGAATCACCCCGCGGCACGAAGGAAGAGGGGAATCACCCCGCGGCACGAAGGAAGGGGGGAATCACCCCGTGGCACGAAGGAAGGGGGGAATCACCCCGTGGCACGAAGGGGGGAATCACCCCACGGCACGAAGGAAGGGGGGAATCACCCCACGGCACGAAGGAAGAGGGGAATCACCCCACGGCACGAAGGAAGGGGGAATCACCCCATGGCACGAAGGAAGGGGGGAATCACCCCGTGGCACGAAGGGGGGAATCACCCCGCGGCACGAAGGAAGGGGGGAATCACCCCATGGCACGAAGGAAGGGGGAATCACCCCGTGGCACGAAGGGGGGAATCACCCCGTGGCATGAAGGAAGGGGGGAATCACCCCGCAGCATGAAGGAAGGGGGGAATCACCCTGAGGCTTTAAGGGGGGAATCACCCCGCAGCATGAAGGAAGGGGAGGAGAAATCACCCCGCGGCACGAACGGGGGGGGGAATCACCCGCGGCATGAAGAAAAGGGGGAATCACCCCGTGGCACGCAGACGGGGAGGGGAATCACCCCGCAGCACGAGGGGGGATTCACCCTGTGGCACGAAGGGGGGAAATCACCCGCGCCACGCAGACAGGGAGGGGAATGACTCCGCGCCACGCAGACTGGGAGGGGAATCACCCCGCGCCACGCAGACAGGGAGGGGAATCACCCCGCGCCACGCAGACAGGGAGGGGAATCACCCCGCGCCACGCAGACAGGGAGGGGAATCACCCCGCGTCACGCAGACAGGGAGGGGAATCACCCCGCGCCACGCAGACAGGGAGGGGAATCACCCCGCCCACGCAGACAGGGAGGGGAATCACCCCGCGCCACGCAGACAGGGAGGGGAATCACCCCGCGCCAAGCAGACAGGGAGAGGAATCACCCCGCGCCACGCAGACAGGGAGGGGAATCACCCCGCGCCACGCAGACAGGGAGGGGAATCACCCCGCGCCACGCAGACAGGGAGGGGAATCACCCGAGCCACGCAGACAGGGAGGGAATCACCCCGAGCCACGCAGATAGGGAGGGGAATCACCCCGCGCCACGCAGACAAGGAGGGGAATTACCCCGCGCCACGCAGACAGGGAGGGGAATCACCCCGCGCCACGCAGACAGGGAGGGGAGTCACCCCGCGCCACGCAGAAAGGGAGGGGAATCACCCCGCGCCACGCAGAAAGGGAAGGGAATCACCTCGCGCCACGCAAACTGGGAGGGAAATCACCCCGCGCCACGCAAACTGAGAGGGGAATAACCCCTAGCCACACAAACGGGGAGGGGAATCACCCCGTACCACGCAAACGCAGAGGGGAATCACCCCGCGCCACGCAAACGGGGAGGGGAACCACACTGCTGCATGCAGGGCTTCCTAACCTGCCACGGAAAGCGCGTACTAACAAACTCTAATCCTGTGCCTCCTATTTATTACACAATTATTTATCAAATTAATAAAGGGAGGTTCTCCACCATGAGGCATATTTTTCTTAAAAAAAGTAATATGGCCGAGATAGAGAAATTTGACATTTCAGTGCAACTAAATCACATTGTATCCTGTCAATCCCCAGTTTAGCACCAAAACGACCTTGGGCTAAAGTTTTTTGTAATCTGAGACCGGATGGTTGTCATGGACATTCTGTCTGACACCAATATAGATACAAGCACGAGCAGATACATCCAAACTGGCTGGTATAGGTTTTTTTTTTTTTTTTTTTATTTGATTCAATCAAAAGTCCATCTTCGTTAGTTGCTTCTATCTACAAATTCATAAACGCCTAAACTAAATCTATATATGGAGGCCAATAGGAATAATTAACAGAAACACCATGGTCCCTAAACAAAGCATTTCCTGCGAAACGCGCGTCGGTGCGGTGGGAGCCTGCCAACATCTTGCTGCAACTATTGGAATGCTCTGGGTAGAATCTATGTGCATCATTTATGCTCGATTTATTATGTAGAAGGTCTACTTAGGCATAGTACTACAGAGCACTTTATATCTTGTCACTCATATGACTGACGAATGGGTTGTTATATAAGAAACCTACTTCGGTATAATACTAGTTCAAATTATATTTTATACCAACTCTCTTATTATAACAAACCATGGGTCTGGTTATCCATATCCTGTTTTGAATATAAATATTCCCTTTTCTATATATTCTGGTATAATTTACAAATTTAGCAATTGTTCCCCACTTTTCCAATACCTGTGGTGTTTTTCATTCTTTTATATATTTTTAAACTGTAATTTCTGTATGCAGTAAATAAATATTTGTAGTATGATTTTACATTGCTTGCATTACTTTTTAATTCTGTTTCCACAAAATCATAGTACACTTCTCTTCATGTGATTTCATCTTATCTCCCTGGGCATTACATGTTTTGTGTTTTCTAAAGAGAATCACAATCTCAGTCAGTAGAAATTCCTGCATGATGAAATTGCATGGACTGTATCACTGAAGTTCTCCATTGGGGAGAAACAGAAGCTACTATTGCAGATAATGATGATGATTACACAACTTGTCACAAAGTTATAACAAAATAGATCACAGTTCAATTTTCATATTTGCTTATTATGAAGAATAAATATTTATAGTGTCATCCACACAGATGGTCATGCGATACCGAACTGATACAATCAACTGCTGGTAATATCCATGTAAAGAACAGGAAGAAGGAATCTAAATATTAGACCTAGTGTTAAAATTACAAGAATTTGCAATTTTTTTTTTTGTATAGATAGTGGTATAATAAAATCCACTTTTTTTTTTTTAAAACATACATTTTAATATAGATATCAGATTTAAACAAAAAGTCATTTTCTGGTGACCCATTCACTTTAATGATTAAAGATGGTTCCACCTGAAACGCATCTGCTTTTATAATTGTGATTTGGTTGCAATATTTTTTTTTATATCTTTTTTCTAATAAAATAATTTTGGATTTTTAATGGACGTGTTCGGAACTTTCCTAATTATTCCCTTTTTAAATGTTGCAAAAACTCTTCTAATTTGTCTCTGCACTTGATCAGGCGTGCAGTATTCCTCTAATGAAAGAGCCTGGGGGTTACAGACTGACCTGGGTTGGATTAGTGGATTGCAACCACTAAGGGCAGGACGGCGGGGATCGTAGTCACAAATAGCCAGGACCTGTACACAGGAGCAGCAATATAGTTAAAGGATCAGCAGGTTTACGTAGTGGGGAATACCCAGGGCCCGGTAGCAGCATAAATCGGGAAATTTGAAGCAGCAGGTGGGGAGAAGCTAGACTAAGGGCCCCATCTGACATAGCGAGATCGCTAGCGACATCGCGGCTCAGTCACAATTTTTTTGTGACGCAACAGCGATCTCAGCAGCGATCTGCTATGTCTGACACGTACCAGCGATAGGCCCCTGCTGTGAATCGCTGGTCGTGTCTGAAATGCCTGGACTTTTTTTGATTGCTGGTCTCCCGCTGGCCAGCACGCATCGCTGCGTGTGGCAGCAGGAGACCAGCGACAGCTGGTAACCAAGGTAACATCGGGTTTCCAGGCGCCGGGCGGTGCCTAGAAACCCCATGTGTACGTGGATAAACCCGCGCGCTGCTGCAGGGGGGCTGCGCGGCACCTGGAAACCTGATGTGTACCTTGGTTACCAGCTCCCTGCACCAGCGGGGTGATAAACCAACATACACTGCGAGTAACTAAGCGACTTACCCGCAGTGTCGCAGTCCTGATCGCTGCCTGAGCTGCCTGTTTGGCAGCTCACCACGATCATGTAGCGACACACCAGCGATCCTGACAAGTTCATATCGTTGTTGGGAACGCTGGTGCGTTCTATGTGAGACGGGGCACTAAAGGCTGGGAGCTCAATAAATCTCTCTAGGAAGGAAGTGCAAAGTCAGGTTTAAGTAAGCAGTTCAATCAATGCGGAAGCAATCAGGATCTCATGGTGGAGACAATAAGAAACACAGATACTATATCTGGGTTAGCAAGGAACTGGCCAGCGAACTGAATAGCCAGAGGATAGAGCTGCTGCCTGATTTAACAAGAGCTGCTGGGTTCGAGTCCGGACACTTTGTGCTCCATTCAATCTCTATGTGACTAATGAGCTCGCCAAAAGAGCGAACTCATAGTGATAGTTCCACTGAAAAAAGGGACACAGGACTTCTGACAAACATTTAAACCTGTGTTGTTCATGCATTAAAACCCCCTTTAAGCCACAGCATAAAAATTTTTTTGAAGTAAGGGCCCCGTTCACATAGCGAGATCGCTGCTGAGTCACAAATTTTGTGACGCAACAGCGATCTCAGAAGCAATCTCGCCAAGTTTGACATGCAGCGACGATCAGCCCCCTGCTGGGTTCGACTGGGAAAGTCTGGGGCTTTTCTTTGATCGTGGGCTCCTGTGGCCAGCA
>JARQOD010000001.1:951933808-951990461 GCA_033576555.1 Oophaga sylvatica | reverse complement strand
CTTTTTCCCCTCCGACATCACTTTCCCAGGGAATTGGGGAACCCCCACAAACTTGGGCGGGCGATCCAAAACTTTAATTTTTGGGAGGATAGGGCCTTTACCCCCACCCAACCGAAAAAGTTTGGCGTGTTTATAATATTCAGCGAAGTCCGGCCCTGGGGTAGAATGGAAGGTTTCTGTAAAAATCGCAGAAAGCTTAAAAAAACCTTTAAAAAATTTTTATCATTTTTAACAAAAAAAAATTTTTATGAAACAAAAACCCCTTTTAAAAGGAAACTGTCGCGGGTTTTGCTGGTATTAGAGACACATTATGTAGGGGCGAGAGCCCAAATTCCATAAAGTGTCACTTTCGCTGTGTTTGTGTCAAAAAACAGTTTTTTAATTAGGGGAGATGACACTACGGACTAGTACCTAAATGCCAGTTAGTCCCTCTTAAAACCCACCACAATTATCAGTAAGCGTAAATCAGTGGGTGGGCAGGATTAAGGGGCTCAGCATTCAGAAACTGCAATCTGCAGAGAAAAAGGGTTGATTCTATACAAAGCTCACCCAGAAAACTAAGTGACACATGCAGTGATCAGGGTCTCCGTCTCTGCACCGTGTTGTTGTCAGATTACGTAGCAAAAACCGGATGACAGATTCCCCACAAAGTTGCAAAGGTTAGTGTCGCGGCATCAGAGATCATGGTTTTCCAATAATGCGCAGGCCCTTTTGGTGCCAGAATGGCATAGAACTATCACCGTATAGTCTTCATCTGAGGTTGTCCTATAGTATCTGGCACCAAGACATTCCTAGCAGAACTGCTGAAGAAACTGGATGTCCATTAACGTACCTTGGATGGCGATGACCCCGATGACCAGCGATAGCAATTTGCCCCTTGAGCAAGTTTATTTTTCTGAGCAACTTGCTCCTTTTAGCGGACAACGTAACACTGCAGTCACAGGTGACCAAACTAGAACAATGCCTGACGTGCCATTGTTTTATGGACAGACCACCCTACCAGAATAACGCCACCGGATCCGTGATCAGTAAGCCAGTGCCGTCATGCTGCCTGGAGCTCAACAGGGTTTCCAATGAAAATGAGAACCAAATTGATAGTAAACTTTCGAGATAGGACTAAAAGTTGAGAACGTGATGTCCCGGCTTTAATCACCTCTGGAATGTTCTGGCTGTGATGAAATAATAGAAAAACAGCAGCGAAGCCCCCACAACATCCATCATGTAAAGGCCACGAGTATCCCCTGTGCTCACACCGTACTCCACGATCACACAACGTGTTCTCCAATAACCAACTCTTCATGATGTGCAGATGTAGCGCAAGGAAATCAGAAAAACACCTCCACAATGCCGCTGACAGGAGGCGCAACAAAGAGATCTCTGCCATACACACAAGACCCTGTGGCCAAAGGACAAGTGCAGAGAGGAACTTCCTCTCGATTACTGATACGTCCGAAGTGGGGACAGTGACGCCAGCGCTGATCGGGCCCTGCAGGGCTCACGTGTCACCGCAACCTCAAGTGAGCCCTGGGAACACGAGTGCCGACACGCCGCCAGCACGGGAGGGAAGTATTAACATTCAGATCGGGATGGGGTTGTCCTAGTAGTGGACAACCCCTTTAACGCCTTAATACGTCAGTGATTTTTCTAGTACGCAAAAAAAGGTCCGATTCTCATCAATGTAACTTTTAACACTCAGAGTTTAAACAGTTTTTCAGGTATGCAAGAAAAAAAAAATAATTAATGATGGCGGTTTCTGATGTATTGCTTAGCACACACTCAGTGAATATGAGACGCACACAGATGAAGGACGCAGATCTGGGGATTTATTCTGAGGAATATAGGCTGAACTGGACAGACAAATGTCTTTTTTTTGGCCTTGCTAAGTTATTATGTTACAATGTTAGATGGCATCCGAGCGCTGCCTGATTTGTTCACTGACCCATAGGCGAGTTTGAGCTGCGACTTATCAAAAAGCGAACGTCTCCTTTATTTGGTACAGACCACTCAGTGCGCAGAAACACACAGACGTGTGAACCAGTGATGTGGAGTGAGTAAGAGAAACCTCCAACTCCACAGCACTGGTCACTACTGAGCATGTGCATAAAGTGCAGAACAGATTCATCTCACCTCCGACTCCACAGCACTGGTCACTACTGAGCATGTACATAAAGTGCAGCACAGACTCATCTCACCTCCGACCCCACAGAACTGGTCACTACTGAGCATGTGCATAAAGTGCAGCACAGATTCATCTCATCTATGACCCCACAGCACTGGTCACTAATGAGCATGTACATAAAGTGCAGCACAGACTCATCTCACCTCCGACTCCACAGCACTGGTCACTACTGAGCATGTACATAAAGTGCAGCACAGATTCATCTCACCTCCAACCCCCCAGCACTGGTCACTACTGAGCATGTACATAAAGTGCAGCACAGATTCATCTCACCTCCAATCCCCCAGCACTGGTCACTACTGAGCATGTGCATAAAGTGCAGCACAGATTCATCTCATCTCTGACCCAACAGCACTGGTCACTACTGAGCATGTACATAAAGTGCAGCACAGACTCATCTCATCTACAACCCCACAGCACTGGTCACTACTGAGCATGTACATAAAGTGCAGCACAGAATCATCTCCACTCCTGACTCCACAGCATCGGTCACTACTGAGCATGTGCATAAAGTGCAACACAGATTCATCTCACCTCCGACCCCACAGCACTGGTCACTACTGAGCATGTACATAAAGTGCAGCACAGATTCATCTCATCTATGACCCCACAGCACTGGTCACTACTGAGCATGTACATAAAGAGCAGCACAGATTCATCTTACCTCCTGACTCCACAGCACTGGTCACTACTGAGCATGTACATAAAGTGCAGCACAGATTCATCTCACCTCCAACCCCCCAGCACTGGTCACTACTGAGCATGTACATAAAGTGCAGCACAGATTCATCTCACCTCCGACCCCACAGCACTGGTCACTACTGAGCATGTACATAAAGTGCAGCATAGATTCATCTCATCTCTGACCCCACAGCACTGGTCACTACTGAGCGTGTACATAAAGTGCAGCACAGATTCATCTCATCTCTGACCCCACAGCACTGGTCACTACTGAGCATGTGAATAAAGTGCAGCACAGATTCATCTCACCTCCGACCCCACAGCACTGGTCACTACTGAGCATGTACATAAAGTGCAGCACAGATTCATCTCATCTCTGACCCCACAGCACTGGTCACTACTGAGCATGTACATAAAGTGCAGCACAGATTCATCTCACCTCCGAACCCACAGCACTGATCACTACTGAGCATGTGAATAAAGTGCAGTACAGATTCATCTCACCTCCGACTCCACAGCACTGGTCACTGCTGAGCATGTGCATAAAGTGCAGCACAGACTCATCTCAACTCCTGACTCCACAGCATTGATCACTACTGAGCATGTGCATAAAGTGCAGCACAGATTTATCTCACCTCCGACTCCACAGCACTGGTCACTACTGAGCATGTACATAAAGTGCAGCACAGATTCATCTCACCTCCGACTCCACAGCAGTGGTCACTACTGAGCATGTGCATAAAGTGCAGCACAGATTCATCTCATCTCTGACCCCACAGCACCGGTCACTACTGAGCATGTACATAAAGTGCAGCACAGATTCATCTCATCTCTGACCCCACAGCACCGGTCACTACTGAGCATGTACATAAAGTGCAGCACAGACTCATCTCACCTCCGACCCCCCAGCACTGGTCACTACTGAGCATGTGCATAAAGTGCAGCACAGACTCATCTCACCTCCGACCCCCAGCACTGGTCACTACTGAGCATGTGCATAAAGTGCAGCACAGATTCATCTCACCTCCGACCCCACAGCATTGGTCACTACTGAGCATGTGCTTAAAGTGCAGCACAGATTCATCTCAACTAAAAGCCGAAGTACTTAGATTAGGAACAGAACAGACATTTATAGGACATTTCATAACTTTCCCAAATTATTATGAAAAAATTTGGAGTGTTTATTTATACCAACTCCACCAAAATGGACACTGGCTGACTCCACGACTCAGAAGCTC
Source organism: Oophaga sylvatica (assembly GCA_033576555.1). Classification (NCBI taxonomy): domain Eukaryota; kingdom Metazoa; phylum Chordata; class Amphibia; order Anura; family Dendrobatidae; genus Oophaga; species Oophaga sylvatica. The sequence continues at coordinate 951,986,363 of JARQOD010000001.1, read as the reverse complement.
TGGTGTGAACAGCCTCACAGACAATAATGGGTGCAAGTTCTATCCATGAAAAACACAAATAGAAGACGTGTGTGAGAAACTGACATCTGAATGATGCCCAAATGATGTAGGACTGGTAGAGTCACTGATGAAACAGAAGGAGTCTCATTCCCTTGGATTACTACAAGCAGGGTTCGACAAACCCGGGCGCCAGGTCGCCAGTGGCGCCTAGAAAATCATGCCTGGCGCCCGTGTTTGTCGGGGCCCTGAGCAGGCGGGGGGGCCCACTCGCCCTCGGGCACCCTGACGCCCGTTAACGGAGGAGAGCAGTGTCAGCGCCGCCACTGCCCCCCCCCCCCCGCTTGCTCAGGGCCCCGGCAGCAGCTGGCACAATATTCACCGCTCCCCGTGCCTCCGCTGCCGCAGCTCCGGGCTCCAGGGGGCGCCGACACTTCCTCTCACAGCAGCGCCGCTGAATGACGTCATCATTCAGCGGCCGGCTGTGGCAGAGAGCGCGCGGACGCCGGACAGGTGAGATATGTGTGTGTGTGTGTCTGGTGTGTCTTATCGGTTGTGTATGTAGTGCGGTGCTTTGTGTGTATGTGAGAGTGCTTGTGTGCTGCGGTGCTGTCTGTGTGATGGTGGTGGGGGGAGGGCAGTGATGATGATGATGTTGGGGAGGCATTGATGATAATGGGGAGGCATTGATGATAATGGGGAGGCATTGATGATGATGGGAGGCATTGATGATATGGGGAGGCATTGATGATAATGGGGAGGCATTGATGATAATGGGGAGGCATTGATGATAATGGGGAGGCATTGATGATAATGGGGAGGCATTGATGATAATGGGGAGGCATTGATGATAATGGGGAGGAATTGATGATAATGGGGAGGCATTGATGATAATGGGGAGGCATTGATGATAATGGGGAGGCATTGATGATAATGGGGAGGCATTGATGATAATGGGGAGGCATTGATGATAATGGGGAGGCATTGATGATATGGGGAGACATTGATGATGATGGGGAGGCGATGATGATGATGAGGAGACATTGATGATAATGGGGAGGCATTGATGATAATGGGGAGGCATTGATGATAATGGGGAGGCATTGATGATAATGGGGAGGCATTGATGATAATGGGGAGGCATTGATGATAATGGGGAGGCATTGATGATGATAGGGAGACATTGATGATGATGGGGAGGCATTGATGATGATGGGGAGGTAATGATGATGATGAGGAGGAGGCAATGATGATGATGAGATGAAAAAAAAAATTCTGGCTCCTAAATTTTTTGGCTGGCTCCTAGATTCTGAACAACTTTGTCGACCCCTGCTATACCACCATAGCTGTGTCATGATGGCGCAGGTCTAATATGGTGCCGTCTGCAGCTGGCTATGTGACTCCCAATATCTCCGCAGCTGTCAGGTTTTGTGTTCAGTATTGTATGATGAAAAACATAGTGACTTGAGAAGACGCAGTCAGTTTTCCCCATCACAATAACATGAATGTGTCCTTTTCAGTGATACAATGTGGTTACACAACCAAACACAAAGTACGTCCAAGGGCAAGTGAATACTTTTTACAGGCGGAACGTACTCTGGTCTTCTTTACTGCAACCCTTCAAATACAATTACCAAATATGTAAACACAACATTTATGCATCTAATTTGGCTCTTCCACGTACAATTACAGTAACCTGGGGGGCGATGCGAGTGACAGTTTCATTGTGCAGCCGCATCATCAGGCCTCATTACCCTCTGACCGATTCCACCATTGTTACACAACATACTGGGCGCAATGACCCAACAATCGTGGGGGTGGGATGATAAATATTGATTTTGGGGGGATTTTTTTTTCAGCATTTTTTTACATTACTGATCTTGGAAAGGTCACAATACAACAGCAAGACATAATTTTTTTTTTTCCAAAATTATGAAAACTACTTTTCGGATGAGACTGGATATTGCCAATAATGACGAACATTGCACTTGACATTTTAGAAACACGTCCGATAAATCAATCTGAATGAATGGGTTATTTTAATGATCTCTTCAGGAGCCCACTGCACACGGGCTGCCAGCTTCCTGCATGTAAGGGGAGCGGGTGCTCCTGAATGACGGACACTTCAAACACGTGGCATGGCTAACCCATGGCCTAAAAGCGAGGTGCGCTCTTCCACGCTTCTACTAGAGGCGCCATCAGAGAAGAAGCTGGCTGGATCAGAGAAGCGCTTGAAAACTCTGTAGTAGCAAATTACTTGGAAGCACTGCTGGCTCAACAGACCGGCCACTTCTGATAATCTGCAGAAGTGGCCAGTAAGATTATGTAAACACAACAAGATTCTCAGGCGGATCCCACATGAAACAGCGTCAAAATGAATGAAAATATGCCGCAATGATAGAACGACTTGCTGTGCACATAATCTGTTTTTTGTCACTTCTTTTAACAGCTTCATAATCTGTGATCGTCCGTTCTTCAGTGGCTTCTGCTTGGAAGCTGCCTCTCTCACTTTATAATAAAAAAGAATTAAAAAAGACGCCTCAGTAAAATATCTATGTGGATACGCTGGTTGCTAGTGTTTATGAGCACTTAGCACTTTTACTCAGTCGCAAAGTTGAGTCAACCCTTTAAATGCAATCTATGATATATTAGTAGTGCTCCGACTAAAGTTGTACAAAACCTCAGATCACGACTACTGTTCAAAATAGAAGCCATGACACTTCGCTGGTTGAGGCATACAAAAGTTAGCGATGAGCGGACGTGCTCTGATAAGGTGTTATCTGAACATGCTCGGGTGCTAACCGAGTGACTTCGGTATGCTCGAAAAATATATTGGAGCCACCACGGCTGCATGTTTTATGGCTGATCGACAGCCGCAACACATGCAGGGATTGCCTAACAAACAGGACCATTGACCTGCTAATGATCACTAGATTTCCGGGTACTGTACCCCTCGCCCCCGGACTCAAATGTCCTACTCAATGCAATGGATCCAAATTTACCATTAATACATCAACGGCTGAATTTGGCTTCTAAAGTATTTCAGAAAACAAAAATCATGATTTATCCCCTGGACAGGTAATGATAGATTGCCGAGTCCACCAATCTTCAGGGGCCACAGCACTGCTGAAGAGCTTAGTGAAGAGCCCGAGCAAGTACCCTGCTCCGTACATCGTCTATAGGGGTGAGGATGTGAGCAGATCGCAGATCGAATTATCACAACCCCTGGAGATCGGAGGGATCTACAACAATCTAACTTACAAACTACACCATGAATAGGCTGAGCTACCACTATAAGCTGCCATGAGAAGGTACCTAACTGCATCATGCACAGTAGACACGTGTCTCTACTGAAAATTACTGTGCCTTGTTATACAGAACATGGGAAAAGAAGATGGCAATGTAATTCTCAATCAGATCAAGCTCCTTCCAACGACTGATCCCTTGAGGTAACCTTGATAAAGTCCCTCCTCTGCTTACCCCTCATAGATGTCCTCAGTAACGTCATCCTTCTTTTATCCTCAGTTTATCTTACTTTTCTCTCCTGGGGACCCGAGCGCTCCAACTCTTTATATCGGGTTTGGTTTAAAGGTAAAGTTTCCTGACTCTTTTGGATTTCCGCTGGTAAAACTTAGGACTGCTCGCTGTCATTTTTTGCTCTATTTATTTTGCCTTTACTGTATATTTTATTCTTCTAAAACTCTCCACAAAAACACTATTTGAAATGTACAAGCCGCAAACATACAAACCAACTATTTTCACAACTACACAGGTTACCTTCTATTATGACCAAGGCACCAGAACGGAGGTTGCACGTTATTTCTCCTTGTTTACAACACAGGGCAAAATTTCCTAAACTTTCAGAAGAAGAACAGTAAGAACAAAGAGAAAAAAAAACAAAAAATTCTTGCCATGACACTAGATTAATGTTATGATCTACACAAACATGTCATACGGCTTTTCCACCTTCAGGGACAATACTCATTTTTGCAGTGGGTTGCATAAATATCTTGCAAACTTTGGCTTTTAAGCCCACCATACACATGAGATGACTGTCAGTCAAATGATGCTTTGGCTAAAGCCGGGGTCAGACATGCGAGAAACATGCACGAGTCTAGCATTTTAATATCCGGCATTGCCGCCGGCACTCGGGAGCGGAGCGAGTGGCTCCATAGAAATACATGCAGCCTAAACCTCCGCTACCCGAGTGCGGGTATTAACATGCGAGACTCATCCGTGTTTCTTGCATGTGTGATCCCCGCCTAATACACACAGGCGTTAGCTCGCCAAGCTTTCCTGTGCTCTCTACAAGAGAGCCATCGCCAGACAAGTCTGCCGGCAGTGATCTCCGGAGAACAAATGGCCCTGCAGTCCGAAATAAGACAAGCCAAACCAATCTACTCTATAGAAGGCAAGCAGGGCAAATTTTTATTGCAACCCAATTGCAAAAATGAATTTAGCCCCAATTACATGCAAATAAATACGTCCAGCGGGGGGGGAAGAGGGCGGCACATTTGTCCGGCGGGGGGGAAGAGGGCGGCACTTAGTCCGGCGGGGGGGAAGAGGGCGGCACGTACGTCCGGCGGGGGGGAAGAGGGCGGCACGTACGTCCCGCGGGGGGGAAGAGGGCGGCACGTACGTCCGCGGGGGGGAAGAGGGCGGCACGTACGTCCGCGGGGGGGAAGAGGGCGGCACGTACGTCCCGCGGGGGGGAGGAAGAGGGCGGCACGTACGTCCCGCGGGGGGGAAGAGGGCGGCACGTACGTCCCGCGGGGGGGAAGAGGGCGGCACGTACGTCCCGCGGGGGGAAGAGGGCGGCACGTACGTCCCGCGGGGGGGAAGAGGGCGGCACGTACGTCCCGCGGGGGGGAAGAGGGCGGCACGTACGTCCCGCGGGGGGGAAGAGGGCGGCACGTACGTCCCGCGGGGGGGAAGAGGGCGGCACGTACGTCCCGCGGGGGGGAAGAGGGCGGCACGTACGTCCCGCGGGGGGGAAGAGGGCGGCACGTACGTCCCGCGGGGGGGAAGAGGGCGGCACGTACGTCCCGCGGGGGGGAAGAGGGCGGCACGTACGTCCCGCGGGGGGGAAGAGGGCGGCACGTACGTCCCGCGGGGGGGAAGAGGCGGCACGTACGTCCGCGGGGGGGAAGAGGGCGGCACGTACGTCCCGCGGGGGGAAGAGGGCGGCACGTACGTCCCGCGGGGGGGAAGAGGGCGGCACGTACGTCCCGCGGGGGGGAAGAGGGCGGCACTACGTCCCGCGGGGGGGAAGAGGGCGGCACGTACGTCCCGCGGGGGGGAAGAGGGCGGCACGTACGTCCCGCGGGGGGGAAGAGGGCGGCACGTACGTCCCGCGGGGGGGAAGAGGGCGGCACGTACGTCCCGCGGGGGGGAAGAGGGCGGCACGTACGTCCCGCGGGGGGGAAGAGGGCGGCACGTACGTCCCGCGGGGGGGAAAGCGAGGCCGGGGGAGGCCAGTACGTCCCGCGGGGGGGAAGAGGGCGGCACGTACGTCCCGCGGGGGGGAAGAGGGCGGCACGTACGTCCCGCGGGGGGGAAGAGGGCGGCACGTACGTCCCGCGGGGGGGAAGAGGGCGGCACGTACGTCCCGCGGGGGGGAAGAGGGCGGCACGTACGTCCCGCGGGGGGGAAGAGGGCGGCACGTACGTCCGCGGGGGGGAAGAGGGCGGCACGTACGTCCCGCGGGGGGGAAGAGGGCGGCACGTACGTCCCGCGGGGGGGAAGAGGGCGGCACGTACGTCCGCGGGGGGGCGGCACTACGGCGCGGGAGGCGGCACGTACGTCCCGCGGGGGGAGAGGGCGGCACGTACGTCCGCGGGGGGGAAGAGGGCGGCACTTACGTCCCGCGGGGGGGAAGGGCGGCACTTACGTCCCGCGGGGGGAGAGGGCGGCACATACGTCCCGCGGGGGGAAGAGGGCGGCACATACGGCCTGGGGGGGAGGGCGGCACATACGGCCTGCGGGGGAGGGCGGCACATACGGCCTGCGGGGGGAGGGCGGCACATACGGCCTGCGGGGGGAGGGCGGCACATACGGCCTGCGGGGGGAGGGCGGCACATACGGCCTGCGGGGGGAGGGCGGCACATACGGCCTGCGGGGGGAGGGCGGCACATACGGCCTGCGGGGGGAGGGCGGCACATACGGCCTGCGGGGGGAGGGCGGCACATACGACTAATAAAACCGTTATTGACCGTTGTCACTGGTGGACTCCGGCTGTAATGCAGTCACATAGCACAGTACTGCGGGTTACCAGGGTGGAGTATGTGCCGTGTAATACACATATGTATTGCCATAAGAAGCCATCTCACTGTATGAAGACCCCAACAGGGCACCATGTGATCACGACCACCTCTATAACATTATTACAGGTGACTATCATTCTCCGCAGTCTGGGCAGAATCTAATAAGTCTGCAGCCAATACTATATACCAAGGCTCCAGCCTGTCAGTGCAGGGCGCACAGCCTGAGGACACCGTCACACATACACCGCAGCCCCCCACATGACAGCTGCTGACACACCGGCTGCGCTCCTTACCTGCTAGCGGGGACAACGGCTGTCGCTGCTTTTCTAACCCACAACACTTGTCTAAGCGCCGGTGACATTGAGGCGCCATATTGCTTGTGGAACAGAGCTACGGCAACAGCCGAAGGACAGAAAGCGCAGAAGGCGAAAGTGAACGCGGTGACGTCATCATCGGCGTGCTCTGATGCTCCACAGTCCAAAGAGGAGCTGCAGCACGCACAGCTGAGAGGAAGAGAGCAGACAGAGAACGTCTGTACGGAGCTGCCGGCGGCAGGCCAGTGTGTAAGCAGGCTAGAGAGTGGGGCTCAAGGGGTTTATCTAACCTTGATATATACAGTGGGTACGGAAAGTATTCAGACCCTTAATATTTTTTGCTTTTCTTCATTGCAGCCGTTTGGTAAATGCAGAAAAGCTAATTTTTCCCATTAATGTACACTCTGCACCCCATCTTTACTGAAAAAAACAAATGTAGAAATTTTTGCAAATTTATCAAAAAAGAAAAACTGAAATATCACTTGGTCACAAGTATTCAGACCCTTTGCTCAGAATTGAGTAGAAGCACCATTTTGAGCTAGTACAGCCATGAGTCTTGAGCACTATGGAAGAGGTTTTCATCCAGGATATCTCTGTACTTGGCTGCATTCATGTTTCCTTCAATTGCAACCAGTCGTCCTCAGGGCCGTATTTAGAGTTTCTGCTGCCCTAGGCACTTTTCGTTCTGCCTCCCCCATTGGTGAGTATGACTAATGCAGACACTGTCGTCAGTGACTTAGGCAATTTTTGCCATTCGCGGCAGATCGGGCAGTGTTTCCACATCTGCCACGTAACGGATCACTTATGGCAACACTGCATTCGGCCTCATTCATTCCCTATGCGACTTGCAGACATGTGCGACACTTGCGGTTTTGACGCGATCCCACAAATCCGATACTTGCAGCAACGGAAAAAAAAATGCTACTAGCAGTGTTTTTTTTGTCTCACCGCAAGTGCCGCGCATGTTTGCAAGTCCCATAGGGAATGAATGAGGCCGAATCTATGTATGTGCCCATGTAGCTCTTTCAAAGACAGTGGTTTCCTACCACACTCAAAAGACATACAAATAGGATGTTTAGATTGTGAGCCCCAATGGGACAGTGTTGATGATGTATGTAAAGTGCTGTGGAGTTAATAGCGCAATATCAGTGAATAAATATTATTCTTAATATTAGGTTACAATACCAGGATCTGAGGATTTTCTGTTTCGAGGTCAAGCGCTCTCTGATGTGATGTTGCTGCCTGTCTCGCTGTCTTCCTCTTTTGACACTGCAGTCTAGTGGACAAGAAAACATTAACTGGTTAACGGCAAGAAGTCTGGTGTCTGTGTACTAACTGAGCTAGAAACTCTCCCCATACCATGTCCAGCAGACATTGGAGGATTACTAGATGGATGTTATTCTATTACTGCCCATCTCTGACTAAGACCTTATTCATATGTCTGGGTGTAAACAGATACATAGTGTATAAATCTGGACAATTTATCTTATAGATCTCCCGGTATATTATTTATTATAGATCTATAATATATAATGTAAAAGGAGACCTATAGTATAAAATGTCCAGAATTATCTGTAATATATGACGTACAATCTTATATATAATGTCCAGGGTGATCTATAATATATAATGCTCAGGTAGTAGATTTATAATAATGTACAGTCCAGGCAAATCTATACAATATAATGTCCAGAGGCAGAGATAGATTTAGGGTACGTTTCTACGTTCAGGAAACCTGCGGGTTGGACGCTGAGAACAGCCGCAAAGTCCAATCCGCAGCGTCCAATGTTACAGCACAGTGGAGGGGATTTTATGAAATCCCATATCCACTATACGTACAAAGATGCAGGTGGCAGACTTGCGTATATGCACATACGACGCGTCTTTCTAGACCGCAGCATGTCTATTTATCTCGCGGAGATGCTCAGTCTACACAAGATAAATAACACCGTCCTATGTATAGGATGTTGTGATTCCACACGGTTCAATGAACACATGTGGAATCACCGCGCGTACAAAAGCCGGCAAAGCTTTGGACGGAGTTGTGTCCTCTCTGCAGCGTTTCCTGAACGTGGAAACATAGCCTTAGGGTATGTGCACACATTGCAGATTTGTCTGCAGAAGTTTCCGTACATAATCCGCATCTATTGACAGAAAACGCAGGTGCATGTTTGATGTGTTTTTTACATGTGGATTTGTATGCCTTTTTGTAAGCTAAATAAAGATGTTATTTAACAAAAAAAAAAGATTTGTGATGTCATTTCTGTCCAACCGCCTCTTTAACATTAGTCCAGCGCTCATTCCCCCCAGCGCTCATTCTCCTCCAGCGCTCATTCCCCATTCAGCGCTCATTCCCCCCGTGCGCTCATTTCTCACCTCAGCGCTCATTCCCCACCTCAGCGCTCATTCCTCCCCCAGTGCTCATTCCTCCCCCAGTGCTCATTCCTCCCCCAGTGCTCATTCCTCCCCCAGTGCTCATTCCTCCCCCAGTGCTCATTCCTCCCCAGCGCTCATTCCTCCCCAGCGCTCATTCTCCCCAGCGCAGCGTTCATTCCCCACCTCAGCGCTCATTCCCCCCGAGCGCTGATTCCTCCCCCCAGTGCTTATTCCTCCCCCAGCGCTCATTCTCCCCCAGCGCAGCGCTCATTCCCCAGCGCAGCGCTCATTCCCCAGCGCAGCGCTCATTCCCCACCTTAGCGCTCATTCCCCACCTCAGCGCTCATTCCCCCAGTGCTCATTCCCCCCAGCACTCATACTCCCCCAGCAGCGCTCACTCCCCACTCAGCGCTCACTCCCCACCTCAGCGCTCATTCCACCCCAGCACTTATTCCCCCGAGCGCTCATTCCTCCCCCAGCGCTCATTCTCCCCCAGCGCAGCGCTCATTCCCCACCTCAGCGCTCATTCCCCAACCCAGCGTTCATTCCTCCCCAGCACTCATTCCTCCCCAGCGCTCATTCCTCCCCAGCGCTCATTCCTCCCCAGCGCTCATTCCGCCCCAGCGCTCATTCCTCCCCCAGCACTCATTCCTCCCCCTGTGCTCATTCTCTCCCCTGCGCTCATTACTCCCCCACCGCTCATTCTCCCCCCGCGCTCATTCTCCCCTGTGCTCATCTCCCCCACTCCCTGCGCTCATTCTCCCCCCCCGCGCTCATTCTCCCCCCGCGCTCATTCTCCCCCCCCGCGCTCATTCTCCCCCCGCGCTCATTTTCCCCCCGCGCTCATTACTACCCCCTGCGCTCATTCCCCCGGCCCACAGCGCTCAATCCTGTCCCCCCCCCGGCCCCCACAGCGGTCATTCCTGTCCCCCCCCAGCCCCCACAGCGCTCATTCCTGTCCCCCCCGGCCCCCACAGCGCTCATTCTCCCCTCCACCCGGCCCCACAGCGCTCATTCTTTCCCCCCCGGCCCCCACAGTGCTCATTCTTTCCCCCCGGCCCCCACAGCGCTCATTCTTCCCCCCCCCCGGCCCCCACAGCGCTCACATTCCTCATCATCATACTCACCAACTCCTGCTGCAGCTCCGATGGTCCAGCGCCGACATCCTGTTCCTGTATGAGCAGGCGGTCACACGTGGGCACCGCTCATTATGCACATGAATATGGACGCCACGCCAATGAGAGTGGAGTGGCGTCCATATTCATGAGCTTAATGAGCGGTACCAGGAGTGACCGCTCGCTCAGTACAGGAAGAAGATATCAGCGCTGGATGGTGGAGCTGCAGCAGGAGGAGGTGAGTATGATGATGGGGGGGAGGGAAGCAAGGGGAAGGCCGGCAACTACGGCCCTGGTCGCCCTGTCCCTGCAGCTGAAAAACACCCCCATGTTTCACTGTTAGGATTGTATTAGGCAGGTGATGAGCAGTTGCCTGGTTTTCTCCACACATACCACTTAGAATTATCACCAAAAAGTTCTATCTTCGTCTCATCAGACCAGAGAATCGTATTTATCATAGTCTGGGAGTCCTTTGTGTGTTTTTTTTTAGCAAGCTTTACGCAGACTTTCATATGTCTGGCACTGAGGAGAGGCTTCTGTCAGGCCACTCTGCCATAAAAGCCCGACTGGTGGAGGGCTGCAGTGATAGACGACTTTGTGGAACTTTCTCCCGTCTCCCTACTGCATCTGTGGAGCTCAGCCACAGTGATCTTGGGGTTCTTCTTTACCTCTCTCACCAAGACTTCTCCCACTTTTGCTCAGTTTGGCTGGACGGCCAGGTCTAGAAAGACTTCTGGTGGTCCCAAACTTCTTCCATTTAAGGATTATGGAGGTCACTGTGCTCTTATGAACCTTCAGTACTGCAGAAATTCTTTTGTAACCTTGGCCACATCGGTGCCTTGCCACAATTCTGTCTCTGAGCTCCTTCGCCAGTTCCTTTGACCTCATGATTCTCATTTTGTCTGACATGCACTATGAGCTGTGAGGTCTTATATACACTGTGTTCCAAATTATTATTATTATTTTCTCAGATTTTCCCAAATTACCTATATGAATTACAGTCATTGTAATTTTCCAGTCAAATAACTATTAGAGTACAATTGAAAGGTTTTTGTACAAACTGCCTATAACAGTATATTTTTTAAAAAATAAAACACTCAAAATGCATATTCCAAATTATTATGCACAGCAGTGTTTTCAACCTTTTCATTTTAATAAAGAACAAAAAAAATGGTCATTTTGAAATTATAAGCATTAGCAGGTTATTACAAACTGAAATCAAACAGTTTTCATCTCAAAACTTTATTCTAGATGATGTTACATTTGCACATAGCACCCCTTGTTCGAAAGGAGCTTCTGAACTCTCTCGTCCATTGAATTTGTCAGGTTTTGGATGGTTTCTGCTTCAATTGCTTTGCATGAGGACAGAATACCCTCCCAGAGCTGTTGCTTAGATGTGAACTGCCTCCCGCCATCATAGACACTCCTTTTGATGATGCTTCAGAGGTTCTCAATGGGGTTGAGGTCAGGGGAGCATGGGGGCCACACCATAAGTTTGTCCCCTTTTATGCCCATAGCAGCCAGAGATGCAGATGTGTTATGTGCAGCATGAGACGGTGCATTATCATGCATGAAAATGATCTTGCTGCGGAATGCACGGTTCTTCTTCTTGAACCATGGCAGGAAGTTCTGTTTGAGAAACTCAACATACACTATGGAGTTCATCTTTACCCCTTCAGGGATCCTAAAGGGGCCCACAATCTCTCTCCCCATGATTCCAGCCCAAAACATTACTCCACCTCCTCCTTGTTGGCGCCGTAGCCGTGTTTGCATGGGGTGTCCATCAACCAGCCATCCTCCACTCCATCCATCTGGACCATCGAGCGTTGCACGGCACTCATCGGTGAACAAAACAGTTTTGAAGTCAGTCTTCATGTATTGTTTGGCCCACTGGAGCCGTTTCTGCTTGTGTGCAGTGGATAGAGGAGGTCGACAGGATGGCTTACGCACAGCTGCAAACCTCTGAAGGACCCTGCATCTTGTTGTTCGGGGGACGTTGGAGGCACCAGCAGCTTCAAAAACTTGTCTGCTGCTATGACAAGGCTTTTTTGCTGCTGCTTTTTTAACCTGACGTAATTGCCTGTAGGAAAGAGTCCTCAATTTTCCCTTATCAGCACGCACACCTGTGTACTGTTAATCAACTACATACTTCTTGATTGTGCGATGATCACGATGAAGTGTCTTGGCAATGTTGATTGTAGTCATGCCTTGACCTAAACACTCCACAATTTGTTGCTTCTCAGCAGCCGACACATCCTTTTTCTTTCCCATTTTGGCAGAAAATGTAGGCTGCTTAATAATGTGGGACAGCCTTTTTAAGTAGTCTTGCCTTTCATTGGACACACCTGCCAAACTAATTAGCACAGGTGTCTGCAATTGCTTACAGTGATATAAAGAGCCCTGACACACATCACCATCAATGAGTTTAACTGACAAACAAAAAAATTCTTACCTTATCACTCCTAAACAATTTTTGCATAATAATTTGGAACACAGTGTAGACAGGTGTGCGCCTTTACAAATCAAGTCCTATCAGTTTAATTAAACACAGCTGGACTCCAAAGAAGGAGTAGAACCATCTCAAGGAGGATCACAAGGAAATGGACAGCATGTGACGTAAATATGAGTGTCTGAGCAAAGGGTCTGAATACTTATGACTAGAGTTGAGCGAAACAGGTCGGTCAGATTCATAAGTCGCCGACTTTCGCCAAAGTCGGGTTTCGTTGTTCGAAACACGACCATAGCGTGCAGTCGGCCATGCGTTCGGCAAACCGAGCGGCAAAGTCGGTTTTCCCAGAATGCTTCCAGGCGCCTTTTTTCAGCCAATGAGCAAGGACGTACACTGTGGGCAACGAGATGACATGTGCAGTGTCCACCACCATCTTAGAGAAGGGCATTGCAGTGATTGGCTTGCTTTGGGGGGCGTCATAGTGTCTATAAAAGCCCTGAGCGCCGATCTTAACAGTAGCGAGAGGTTGCTGACGCTGTTTATCAGTAGGGAGAGAGTTAGGGCTGGAAACAGAAGTTCTTCTGTGCTTGTGCTGATAGCAATTGTGCTGTACAGTTAGTGTGCAGTGACAAGGGAGGATTTTCTTGTGTGCAGCAGCGCTGGTTATTAGGCTGCCTGACAGCTGTATTGCTGTGTGTACACTGCTGTGCAGACTGCTTTTTACACAGCACTAATACTTTTATTCTTTTTTTCTCCACGGTTACCAAGTGTTCATTTTTAACACACCGTATAGAGCTGTAAGCTCCTCACACACTACAGTGTACCAGCTGGTATCACTGACAAATACATGCTGACTATCTGTGTGTGACTCCGGAAATATATAAGGAGATTGCAATTTTCCCCTACACTATATACAGCTGTATGCTTCTGAAACACTACGGTATATCTACTCTTTGTATTACGGTCAAATGCATACTGAGTGAGCGTCTGTGTGTGACTCCGGAAATATATACGGAGATTTACAATTACCCCTACACCATATACAGCTGTCCGCAGTCTGATACAGTACCGTATATCTGCTCTATGTATTACAGTCAAATCCATACTGAGAGAGCGTCTGTGTGTGACTCCGGAAATATATACTGAGATTGAAATTTTCCCCTGCGCCATATACAGCTGTACACTTCTGATACAGTACCATATATTTGCTGGTATATTTGGTACATTTTCCCAAACATGAGGAAGTATGGTGGAAGGAAGTATGGTGGAAGAGGCCATGGGGGGGGCAGCTGGTACTGATGGTAGTGGTGGTGCATCTGCTGATAGTGCCAAAAGCACAATAGCATCTAAGGCAGGAGGTGTTGAGCCTGCGTCATCGTCTGGCTCCAGAAGGCCTGGAAGGCTCCCTTTTCTGGGAGTAGGAAAACCGCTTTTAAAGACGGAGCGTCAGGAACAGGTTTTGGCTAACATTGCCGAAACAGCCTCCAGCTCTATCGCCTCCTCTTCTGAAGTTTTAAAAAAATGCAAGCAGTGACTCATCAGTGCAGGCTCCTGGTCAGAAACAACACCTTTCCTTGTGTCCTTCACCCCCCCCAAAAGTGAAGGATGCGGCAGGCCACACTTCAGATTACTCCCTGGAGCTCTTTTCACATACCATGCCTGGGTGTTGTGTTTCGGTAGCTGAGGAGGACCAGGCCGATCAGGATGAGCTCGGTGATAGGCACGGATCAGTCTCCTAGCATGGATGTCTGAAGCAAACACCCAAGAATTGTCCTCCTGACCATAACCTCTCCACTTAACCAAATACTGGAGTTTCTGTCTAGAAAAACGAGAATCCAATATTTTCTCAACCACATACTCCAGATTGCCCTCAACCAAAACAGGGTCAGGAGGCGCAGCCTTAGGAACCACTGGCTCGACAAACCTCTTCAATAAGGACTTGTGGAACACGTTATGGATCTTAAATGTCCCTGGAAGAAGCAAACGAAGGAAACAGGATTAAGAATCTCCATGATCTTATAAGGTCCAATGAACCTAGGCTTAAACTTTGAAGATGCAACCCTCATAGGGATATTTCTTGAGGACAACAAAACCAAGTCCCCCACTTTAAACGAGGACCATCAGTCCTATGCCGGTTGGCAAACCGTTGGGCCTTCTCCTGAGAGAGAGACAACCTTTCCACTACCTGGTCCCAAATCTGCTGCATTCGCTCCACAACAGAGTCAACACCCGGACAGACAGAAGCCTCCGCCTGTCCCGAAGAAAATCGAGGGTGAAACCCAAAATTGCAGAAAAATGGAGACATCAAGGTGGCAGAGCTAGCCCTATTATTAAGAGCAAACTCAGCCAAAGGCAAAAAAGAGACCCAGTCATCTTGATCAGCAGACACAAAACATCTCAAATAAGTGTCCAAGGTCTGGTTTGTTCTCTCGGTTTGTCCATTGGTCTGAGGATGAAAAGCAGAGGAGAAAGATAATTGAACACCAAGTTTAGAACAAAATGTCCTCCAAAATCTGGAAACAAACTGGACTCCTCTGTCAGACACAATGTTCTCCGGAATGCCATGTAACCGAACCACGTGCTGAAGGAACAAAGGCACCAATTCGGAGGAGGAAGGTAACTTAGGTAATGGCACAAGATGTATCATCTTGGAAAACCTATCACAGATTACCCAGATAACGGTCATTCTCTGAGAAACAGGGAGGTCGGAAATAAAATCCATAGAGATATGGGTCCATGGCCTCTTGGGCACAGGTAATGGCATTAACAAACCACTAAAGCGAGAGCAAGGCTTGGAGCGAGAGCAAGTCCCACAGGACTGCACAAATTCCCTGACGTCACGAGACAAAGTAGGCCACCAAAAGGACCGACTCACCAAGTCTCTGGTACCCAAAAATCCGGGGATGACCAGCCAACGCGGAACAATGAATCTCAGACATCACACTCTTCTTCCACTGGTCTGTGACAAACAATTTCCCAATAGGGCAGCGCTCAGGTACCTACACCTTCCAAGGCCAGTCTCAAATTGGGCGAGATGGCGGAAAGAACTACACCCTCTTTCAAAATAACAGTAGGATCAGATAACTCAGGAGAGTCCGCAAAGAATCTCCTCGAGAGGGCATCCGCCTTAACATTATTTGTGCCAGGAAGAAAAGAAACCACAAAATTAAAACGTGTCAAAAACAAGGCCCACCTGGCCTGTCTAGGATTAAGTCGCTTGACTGATTCGAGATAAACCAGATTCTTATGGTCCGTGAGGACCACCACCTGATGTTTGGCTCCTTCCAGCCAATGTCTCCACTCTTCAAAGACCCACTTCATGGGTAATAACTCCCGATTAGCCACGTCATAATTACGTTCAGTTGGAGAAAATTTTCGAGAGAAAAAGGCACAAGGGTTACTCTTAGAGGTCTCTGGATCTCTTTGGGACAAAACGGCACCTGCCCCAATTTCAGAGGCATCAACCTCCAGCTGAAACAGTAGAGAAACATCAGGCTTCCGTAGAACAGGAGCAGAAGTGAATCTCTGCTTAAGTTCCTGAAACGCAGAGACTGCCTCAGGAGGCCAATTCACCACATCAAACCCTTTTTGGTCAAATCAGTCAATGGTTTATTGAAGTAGGTTGGACCCAATCACAGATGGCCTGAACCTTGACCGGGTCCATTTCAATAACAGACGGAGACAAAATGAATCCCAGAAATGAGACCTTCTGTATGCCAAAAAGACACTTTGATCCCTTCACATACAGAGCATTCTCTCTCAAAGTCTGGAACACAGTCCGAACATGTTTCACATGAGAGTCCCAGTCATTGGAAAAAATCAAGATATCATCCAAATAAACAATCAGAAATTTATCCACAAAATCCCTGAAAATATCATTCATGAAGGATTGGAAGACGGAAGGAGCATTAATGAGCCCAAAGGGCATCACTAGGTACTCAAAATGCCCCACTGGGGGTATTAAACGCCGTCATCCATTCATCCCTGTGCTTAATGCGAATAAGGTTATACGCCCCCCTGAGGGCAAGCTTGGTAAACCAACTAGCACTTTTCACCTGGAAAACAGGTCAGAAATCAAGGGTAATGGATATTGATACTTCACAGTGATCTTATTCAAGAGACGATAATCAATACACGGCCTCAATGAACCATCCTTTTTGGCCACAAAGAAAAAACCGGCACCCAAGGGTGAAGAGGATGGTCTGATATGACCCTTCTCCAATGACTCCTTGATATCAGATCGCATAGCATCGTGTTCAGGTACAGACAAGTGAAAAAGGTGACCTTTAGGAAATTTACCACCAGGCACTAATTCAATAGCGCAATCGTAGCTCCTGTGAGGGGGCAAAGATGCAGATTTACTTTCACTAAATACATCCGAAAAATCAGTCAAAAAGTCAGGAACATCCTGAGACTTGGGAGAGGCAGAAAAAACAGGAGTGTCGCATTAACACATTGGCAGCCCCACTGGTCACAGACACAGATTTCCAATCCAAAACAGGATTATGAGACTTTAACCAAGGGAAACCTAGTACAATAATGTCATGCAGAATATACAGCACCAGAAATTTGCAACTCTCCTGATGATCTGGTTCAACCCTCATTATCACCTGAGTAGAAAACTGGGGTTTATTCTCCGCCAAAGGGGTAGAATCAATGCCCAGTAGGGGAATAGACTTCCACAGGGGTATCATGGAAACCCACAACGTTTGGCAAAGTCAAAATCCATCAGGTTAATAGCTGCTCCTGAATCAACAAAAGCCTGAGCAGAAAATGTGGACAGGGAGCAAATCAGGGTAACAGTCAACAGAAATTTAGTCTGAACACTACCCAAGACAACTGAGCGTGCAAAACGTCTTCCCCGCTTAGGGCAGACTGAAATAGCATGAGAGGCATCACCACAGTAGAAACATAACCCATTGCGCTTTCGAAACTCATGACGCTGTGCCCCAGAAGTCACTCTATCACACTGCATGGGCTCAGAAGCTGGCTCACAAGGCAACACTATCTCACGCATTGTAAGGTTCTTTGTCTCTGTTGACATGTTCCTTGAAACTCAGTTTTCCGTCGGCCATTTTGCTTTCTGTCTTTCTGCAGCTCTTGCCCTCAGTTAATATGGAGTTTCCAGTTTTCATGTTCCCGCCCTGATTCTTCCCTCTTGCTTCTTAAGCAGCCTCAGCTGAACAATCAGTGCTCCTGAATCAAGCCTCAGTCAGTCTGTGACCTGACTCCTGGAAGCCTTGGACTTGTACTCCAGCTATTCCCTACTGAGGAACCTTGGAACACTTTTGGACTCTGGAAACCTGCTGTTTGGTGAATCCATGTTTGCAGAGGAATTACGGTACAGAGAAGAGATCCTGAACCTGCTTTGGAGATTTACTGTAGTGCTTGAAGTTACTCTGGCCTGCTGTGTCTCCTGTCGCTGTTCCTGCAAACTGTGTGAACTTTTCAGCATGCTTGTATGAAGTAATACAAGTCATTTCATTTCAACCTATGTCTCCTGTGTTTTCCTCGCACCCAAGCACAAGACGCTATAGGAACTGTACACTATACTTGACAAGATTCAGGAGCCAATGTTTAGTGTCTGCTGGGTCTGGGAAAGCCGTGTCTGCTGTGACTGTGGATATCAGATGTCCGTTTAATACCTTATGTGATGACAGTGGTTGTGACTTCTCACAACCATTCCAGGTGAGCGCATTCCCTTAAAATTTTACTCTGGAGTGTTACCACAGGTAAACACTATTGTTTTTTTTGTTTTTTTTTTCCTTTCCTCTTCTCCTTCCAGCACCTCTGCCTTAAAAGATCTGGAAGATGGAGGCCCGCATAAAGGAACTTTGCGGAGTGACTGATACAATCCTTTCAGATGTACAGACTTTAAAAACCCGTTTTGCAAGCCTACAGGACCTCACTAATCATAATTTGCAAGTGTTTGGACAGACTACCCAGGAATTGCGAGCCAGGATTGAGGCTCTAGAGGAACGAGCCCAGGCTCCTGCCATAACCCCAAGTTCTGGGATCCCCAAATTACCTCCTTTTCGTTTTGGCGGTGAACGTGAGAAATTCAGGGGATTTATTAATCAATGCGATTTATTTTTCTCTGCACATGCTTCACAATTTCCCACTGAACGATCCAAAGTGCTTACTATAATCATGTTGCTTACCAATAAGGCTTTGATGTGGGCAAACCCTCTGATTGAGACTGAGGATGATTGTTTGAATCACCTTGATGCTTTTATTTCAGCCATGGGGCAGGTGTTTGATGACCCCAATCGAGGTGCAACAGCTGAAGCAGCCATGTTAACTTTGCGCCAAGGTAAGCGTTCAGTAGCCGAATATGCCCTGGATTTCAGGAGATGGGCTCTTGATACCACTTGGGACACTTCCGCTAAAAAATCTATTTTTCGGAAAGGGTTGTCTCCACTGATTAAGGATGAACTTGCTCGTGCCGACCCTCCCACTGCGTTAGGTGACTTTATCAACTATTGTATCCGTATTGATGCTCGTCTGACTGAACGCAGACAAGAGAGATGGTTCGAAAATAATCGCACTAACCTTTTACTACCTCCCTCCTCAGCTAAGGAACCTTTGAGTAGGATCACAAGGGAACCAGAACCTGAACCCATGCAGGTGGACTCTTTGCAAAGACGGGTTAGTGATGCACGCAAAGAACATCGTATAAAGGAAAATCTATGTTTCTACTGTGGTAAGTCAGGGCACTTCATTATAAACTGCCCCAGCCGTTCTCGTAAGACTACTGCAGCAGTCATTCACTGTGAGTGTTGCGAGAGGAGCTCTGTCATGTCCGAGCCTCAGGCTCCAGAGAGATCTGCTGCAAGAGATCTTGATTTCTCGGACTTAAACTCTGTTAGTTCTGGGGACGATGACGGTATAAACGCTGCAATTTTTCAAGTTTCCTCAGCGGTGTCCCAGCTGAGTTGTAAAAGAAACAATTCTCATTGCTTCCTTTCCATCAAACTTTGGGTTGACTCAGTCTGGGTGTCTAGCTCTGCTATGATCGACTCAGGAGCAAGTGGAAATTTTATGGATATCTCCTTTGCTCTGAAACAGGGGATACGTTCAGTGAAGAAGGCTACTCCAGTACAGATGGAGACTGTGGATGGCTCTCTACTGACTTCTGGACCAGTGGATCAAGAAACAGAGCCTTTGAGGGTCCTTATGGGTAAAGATCATCAGGAGAAAATGTCTTTTTTGCTTATCTCTTCTCCCCACTTTCCCATCATTCTAGGGCTACCATGGCTGCAGGCGCAGAATCCTACGATTAACTGGGAGACCAAGGAATTACACTTTCCGGAGAAACAGATGAGTCAAGGAGTTTCAGCTTGCTCTGTTCCTAAAGGAACCATGTCAGTCCCTGAACTACCAGCTGTATACCAGGACTATGTGGATTTATGTGACAAGAAGAACGCTGATCAGCTTCCTCCTCACCGTCCATATGATTGTCCAATTGAATTATTGCCCGGAGCCGAGATACCTTTTGGTAAGATCTACCCCCTAGCGGGGCCCGAGCTAAAAGCTTTGAAGGATTATATAGACGAAAATTTAGCCAAGGGCTTCATACACCCCTCTTCATCTCCCGCAGGTGCACCCATCTTCTTTGTGAATAAGAAAGATGGATCTCTGAGACCCTGCATAGACTATAGGGAACTCAATAAGGTTACTATTAGAAACCGTTATCCATTGCCTTTAATCCCTGAGTTGTTGGAGAGAGTGCGGCATGCCAAAATTTTCTCTAAACTGGATCTCCGTGGGGCCTATAACTTGGTCCGTATTAGACCTGGGATGAATGGAAGACTGCTTTCAGGTCACGCTATGGACACTTTGAATATCTAGTTATGCCTTTTGGTCTGAGTACCGCCCCAGCCACTTTCCAACACTTCGTGAATGATATCTTCAGGGATCTCCTAGATACATTTGTGGTGATTTATCTGGATGATATTCTAATTTTTTCTAACTCCACAGAGGAACATCATGGACATGTGAGAATGGTCTTAGAACGCCTAAGACAAAACCATCTCTACATCAAAGTTGAAAAATGTGAATTCCATAGGACCGAAATTCAATTTCTGGAGTATGTACTATCTACGCAAGGGATTAGTATGGATGGAAGCAAGACCCAAGCCATCAAGGATTGGCCAATTCCTAGAAATGTGAAGGAGGTGCAGCGTTTCATCGGGTTTGCCAACTTCTATAGACGTTTCATTAAGAATTTTTCTGAGGTAGTGTCACCTATCACCCAACTTACCCGGAAACAGTCTAGGTTCTCCTGGACCCCGCAAGCTCAGGAAGCATTTTCCTGTTTAAAGGATAAATTTACCACCGCACCTATCTTAGTACATCCCAACCCCGAGCTTGCCTTCATAATAGAGGTGGATGCTTCAGACTGTGCCGTTGGAGCTATACTCTCTCAGAGAACAGGTGAGAAGAATGTCTTGCATCCCTGTGCCTTCTTTTCCCAGCAGTTGTCTTCGGCTGAGAGGAACTACGATGTGGGCAATAGAGAATTGTTGGCCATTATTGCCGCCTTCAAGGAATGGAGACACCTTCTTCAGGGAGCTGCACAGCAAATAGTCGTCCTGACAGACCATCGTAACCTTGAATTTATCAGGTCGGCTAAGTGCCTGACTCCTCGCCAGGCTCGCTGGAATCTTTTCCTAAACCAATTTAATTTTATCATTTCTTATAGACCAGGATCGCGCAATGGAAAGGCTGATGCACTCTCTAGGATTCATTCAGCAGAGACACGTCCACTTACTCCTCCTAAGACTATTCTTCCTGACTCTAGATTCCTGGGAGTGATTCATAATCAAGACCTACTTAAGGACATCAAGGAAGCATACCATGCGGATTCTTTGTTGGCTCAACCCCCAAGGGACGTAAGTCTTGTCTTTAAGAATGGTGTGTGGATTCAGGGACAACGTCTGTATATACCTGAAACAGTCAGATTGAGAGTATTGCAACTCATCCACGATTCCAAGATAGCCGGGCATAGGGGAATTCTAAAGACACAAGAATTTCTTTCTCGTTTCTTTTGGTGGCCCACTTACAGGAAAGATGTCTTAAACTATGTCACTTCATGTGAAGTCTGTGCAAGATGCTAAACACCTCGCTCCTCACCAACTGGTCTGTTGCAACCTCTTCCCACCCCGTCCCGCCCGTGGGGATCCATTTCTATGGACTTCATTGTGGAGTTACCAACCTCTCAAGGGAAGAACACCATTCTAGTGGTGGTTGACCGTCTAACAAAGGCAGCTCATTTTATCCCTTGTGTCGGCTTACCCACTGCAAAACAGTCATCAGACTTGATGATTAAGAATGTGTTTCGCTTACATGGAGTACCGGATGAGGTCATTTCGGATCGAGGGGTGCAATTCACTTCAAGGTTTTGGCAAAATTTCTGTGCAGCATTGGACATTAAAGTAAACCTTTCTTCTGCTTTTCATCCCCAGACTAATGGACAGACAGAACGAACCAATCAGACCCTGGAGCAGTATCTCCGCTGTTTTATCTGCCACCTACAGGATGATTGGGTGGATCTACTTCCACTGGCTGAGTTCTCTTATAACAACTCTCAGAGCGCCTCCACTAAGCAGTCTCCTTTTTACTCCAATCTAGGTTGTCATCCTAACATTCTTCCTCGATTTCCCATAGATACGCCCTTGCCGGCAGTGGCTGAAAGAATCACTTCTTTACAAAAGAATATGGATCTTCTAAAGGAAAATCTAGAATTGGCTCAGGAAAGGTACAAGAAAGCAGCAGATAAATTTCGTAAACCTGCACCAGCTTTCAAGGTAGGAGATTTGGTCTGGCTGTCAACCAGAAATCTTAAATTAAAGATTCCATCGTCTAAATTGGGACATAAGTACATTGGACCTTATAAGATCAATAAGATTATAAGTGCTGTTGCTTGTCGTCTTCAACTGCCCAGAACTATGAGAATCCACCCTGTCTTTCATGTATCCCTACTAAAGGCTGCAACACCCAATACGTTTCCTGGACGTTCTTCTCCTTGCCCTGACCCAGTGCTGGTCGATGGTCAGGAAGAATTTATGGTGGAAAGGATTCTAGATTCCAGGTTGTACAGAAATCAGTTGCAATATTTGATTAAATGGCAGGGCTACCCAGTGGAGGACAACTCATGGGAACCAGTCAATAATGTAAATGCTCCTCGCCTGCTCCGCCAGTTTCATCAGAGGTACCCTGACAAGCCTGGTCTGAGGTCATCCGGAGGTTGTCCCTAAGGGGGGAGTAATGTAAGGTTCTTTGTCTCTGTTGACATGTTCCTTGAAACTCAGTTTTCCGTCGGCCATTTTGCTTTCTGTCTTTCTGCAGCTCTTGCCCTCAGTTAATATGGAGTTTCCAGTTTTCATGTTCTCGCCCTGATTCTTCCCTCTTGCTTCTTAAGCAGCCTCAGCTGAACAATCAGTGCTCCTGAATCAAGCCTCATTCAGTCTGTGACCTGACTCCTGGAAGCCTTGGACTTGTACTCCAGCTATTCCCTACTGAGGAACCTTGGAACACTTTTGGACTCTGGAAACCTGCTGTTTGGTGAATCCATGTTTGCAGAGGAATTACGGTACAGAGAAGAGATCCTGAACCTGCTTTGGAGATTTATTGTAGTGCTTGAAGTTACTCTGGCCTGCTGTGTCTCCTGTCGCTGTTCCTGCAAACTGTGTGAACTTTTCAGCATGCTTGTATGAAGTAATACAAGTCATTTCATTTCAACCTATGTCTCCTGTGTTTTCCTCGCACCCAAGCACAAGACGCTATAGGAACTGTACACTATACATGACACCCAGGTTGTGTGGTGGACGACATACTGGGAGTATGTATTTCGTCCCCAAGTCCGTCTCAGTTTCTCGTACCAGCGGAGGTGGTGGTAGGTACGAGAACTGAGAGGATTTCTGTTCTTCTGGATAGTGGGGCCGCGGCTAATCTGGTGGACGCTCGGTTTGCCCAGGTGCAAGGTATGCAACTGAGTGTATTGGCCAAACCTATCCCTATATTCTCTATTGACGCCAGGCCTCTCGGTCAAGGTAGCTTTGTGCAAGCCGTGCATAACATAGACCTTCGAGTGGGGGCAATACATAAAGAACTATTGTCTTGTTATGTGTTGGAGGGCCTCCCACTCCTATTGTGTTGGGACTTCCTTGGTTAACTAAACATAACCCAGTTATTAATTGGCAATCCAGAGAGATAAGCCAGTGGGGTGAATTTTGCAATAGTAACTGCATGAACACGGTCATCGGTACGGTCGTGCCTAGAACCTTACCTCCTTTTCTGGAGGACTTTGAGGATGTGTTTTCAGAGGAAGGGTGTCAAGAATTACCTCCTCTTCGCGCATATGACTGTGCTATAAAATTGCTTCCTGATGCTAAGTTACCAAAATCTAGGTTATATAACCTTTCTGGTCCTGAGAGGCAAGCTATGAAGGATTACATTTCGGAAAGTCTGGCCAAGGGGCATATTAGACCTTCATCTTCCCCAGTGGCCGCGGGGTTCTTCTTTGTGAAGAAAAAAGATGGAGGCCTACGCCCTTGCCTGGATTTCCGTGAGCTTAATCGGATTACGGTCCGAGATCCGTATCCGCTTCCACTTATTCCTGATCTCTTCAATCAGATTGTGGGTGCCAAATGGTTCTCTAAGTTGGATCTCAGGGGGGCGTATAATCTGATTAGGATAAAGGAGGGGGATGAGTGGAAGACGGCGTTTAACACTCCGGAGGGACATTATGAGAACCTTGTCATGCCTTTCGGTCTGACTACTGCCCCGGCGGTGTTTCAACATTTTGTTAATGACATCTTTCGCCACCTAGTGGGACAGTTTGTTGTCATTTATCTAGATGACATCTTAATTTACTCGCCGGATCTTGTGTCTCATCAGGAGCATGTGAGACAAGTGTTGCAGATCTTGCGAGATAATAAACTGTACGCCAAATGGGAGAAGTGTGTATTCGCTGTACAAGAACTTCAGTTTTTAGGATTCTTGGTGTCAGCCTCCGGTTTCCGTATGGACCCTGGGAAAGTGAAGGCAGTGCTTGAATGGGATCGGCCAGAGGATCTTAAAGCACTGCAGCGTTTCCTGGGGTTTGGTAACTACTACCGGAAATTTATTCGTAATTTCTCATCTGTTGTCAAACCTCTCACTGACATGACAAAAAAAGGGACAGATTTTTCTAGGTGGTCTGACAAAGCTTGTCAAGCATTTTCCTCCTTGAAAAAATGTTTTGCTTCAGCACCCATACTCATCCAACCTGATGCATCACAACCGTTCATTGTGGAGGTAGACGCATCTGACGTAGGAGTGGGTGCGGTATTATCTCAAGGTCCGTCCCCTGGTAAATGGCATCCGTGCGCTTTCTTCTCTAAAAAATTGTCATCCGCCGAGAGGAATTATGATGTCGGCAATAGGGAACTCTTGGTCATTAAGTTGGCTTTTGAAGAGTGGCGTCACTTTTTGGAGGGGGCAGTCCACCCGGTCACCGTCATTACTGATCACAAGAACCTGCTGTATTTAGAGTCTGCAAAACGTCTGAATTCCAGACAAGCTAGATGGTCGTTGTTTTTTACCAGGTTTAATTTTGTCGTCACATATCGTCCTGGGTCAAAAAATGTAAAGGCTGATGCCTTATCTCGTAGTTTCCCGGGGGCCGGGAAGACGGATGACCCGGTTCCTATTCTTCAGGAGGGAGTTGTGGTGTCGGCTGTATGCTCTGAGCTTGAGGAGGAGGTATTGGAGGCTCAGGGGGACGCCCCTGTAGGACCTCCAGGGAAACTGTTTGTTCCAGATCAGTTAAGACAAAAGGTTATCGAGGCACATCATAATTCTGCTTTGGAAGGACACCCAGGGAGTAAAGCAACTGTAGATCTCGTTTCTCGCCGGTTTTGGTGGCCTAACTTAAATAAAGAGGTGGTAACTTTTGTCGCGTCCTGTGGGGTATGTGCGCGCTCTAAGACCCCACATACCTGTCCGTCTTGGGCCCTTTTACCGTTGAAAATCCCGGAGCGTCCATGGACCCATCTGTCTATGGACTTCATTACGGACCTTCCTCCGTCTTCAGGTAAAACTGTCATACTAGTTGTAGTTGACAGGTTCAGCAAAATGGCACATTTTATTGCTCTTCCTGCTCTTCCTAATGCTAAAACTCTGGCGCAGGTGTTCATTGGGAGATTGTGAGACTTCACGGGTTGCCTTCCGATGTGGTGTCGGATCGGGGGTCTCAGTTTGTGTCCAAATTCTGGAAGGCATTTTGTTCTCGTCGGGGGATGCAGTTGTCATTTTCTTCGGCTTTTCATCCGCAGACCAATGGTCAGACAGAGCGTCTGAATCAGAGCTTAGAGACATATCTCCGGTGTTTTGTGTCAGAGAACCAGGAGGACTGGTCTTCTTTCTTGCCTCTGGCAGAGTTCGCTCTTAACAATAGGCGGAGCGAGTCCTCTGGTAAGTCCCCATTTTTTGGGGCATATGGTTTTCACCCCCAGTTTTGTACTTTCAATGGGGGGGGCTCTTCTGGGGTTCCTGAGGAGGAACGATTTTCGTCGTCACTTGCTTCAGTGTGGAGAGGAGTGCTTAATAATCTGAGCACTATGGGGAACCGATACAAACGTATGGCTGATAGGAGGAGAGTGTCTGGTCCGGACCTAAGTGTGAACAATCTGGTATGGTTGTCTACCAAGAATATAAAACTTAAGGTTCCCTCCTGGAAACTCGGTCCCAGATTCATCGGGCCATACAGGATCAGTTCAATAGTTAATCCGGTGGCTTTCCGTCTTGACCTCCCTCCTACATTTAAAATCCACAATGTGTTCCACAAATCGTTGCTTAAGAGGTACGTGGCACCAGTTATACCGTCACCTCTACCTCCTCCTCCAGTGGTGGTCAATGGTAATTTGGAGTTTCAGGTATCGAAGATCATTGACTCACGTCTGAATCGCCGGTCCCTTCAGTACCTTGTTCATTGGAGGGGGTATGGTCCTGAGGAGAGGATGTGGGTTTCTGCGTCGGATATTAACGCAGACCGTTTGGTTCGGGCCTTCCACACTACTCACCCAGATAGACCAGGCCCTGAGGGTCCAGAGGCCCCTCGTAGAAGGGGGGGTACTGTCACGGGTGTGTCGCGGCGGAGATCGTCGCGATTGCACACCCTGACTTCGCACAGCTGAGTTTCTGGTGCTGGGTGTTTTTCTCTACTGAGGGAGTTAATTCTTTATCTCTCGGTGCTGGGCTGACCAGCCTCGCCCAGCTGCGATTGATGTTTTGTTAATTAGCTTCCTTCATATACCTGCTGGTCTGCTGGGGAAGTTGCCGGTGAAAGCATTCATTCAGACCAGCAGAGCGGATCGTTTCTGAGAAGACTTAAGCTAAGAGTGCCTGTTGTGGTTTTTCCTCTCCTCTCTTATTGTTTATCTCCTTAACCTTTTGTGTTCCTCTGTAGTGGAAGTGTTGTATGCAAGGCTGTGTTTTCTTTACCCCTTGTCTGTCTCATTTGTCTTAGACTGTGTGTAAGCTGTGACCTGCCCATTCCCTGTGGTGGTAATCAGGGTCCTTCTCAGGACTAGATTACAGTGGTCAGGGATCTACAGGAGACAGGGTTACGCTGGCGGCCTGGACCTCTGTACCATTAACAGTACCTCCAGGTAGAGGGACTAGTCAGGACCCCAGTTCAGGGTCAGCATAGACCCGGTCCACCTCTATCCAGAGACAGCGTGACACGTACACAGTATTGACCCACAATACATAGGATATTATGTCAGGTAAGACATTGCTGGCAGATACTATGTATACATGTTGATTTTCTCTATTATATGAAATTTAGAATGATGTCACATTAGATATAGGTTGCTATCTTTGAATATATCTGTTATACGTCGTGACACATGTCCACCGCTAGTTCCACCATATGCAGCTCTCAAGTCCAGCTCACCCTAGCAGACACTCTGACTAGGACAAGAAAGTGCTCATCCTCTCATCCGCGTACACTGGCTTTGAACGCCTACATTGCCAAAATGATCTCATTAGAGATGATGCCCTTCTGTTTGGTTGAAAGCACAGCGTCCTGAGAGCTCATGGCCTACGCTGTCCCACGCTATGACCTACCCAGTCGGTACTTCTTCCCTGCCCTCCACCTGCATTTTAAAGACCGCATTGTCCATGCACTCAGTCAGTGAGTGGAAAGGTGCACCTCACCACAGATGCATGGGCCAGTAGGCATGGCCAGGGCCGTTATGTGTCCATCACTGCGCACTGAGTTAAAGTGGTGGATGCAGGGTCCACAGGGGACAGCGGCGGTAGGACAGTGCTACCTAGCCCACAGTATAGGCAACAGTTGGCTGTAGGCATTCGACCCTCCTCTTCCTCCTCCAGAAGCAAAAGCTCGTTGACAGAGCGCAGTCGCATGAGCACTCCATCCGCAACTGCCAGTGTTGCACATGAGGTGTCCCAATATCGAACAGCGTCAGCAGGCTATTTTAAGGATGATGTCTTTGGGCGACAACAGACACACCGCGGAGGTATTGGCCGACTACTTGCAGCGAGAAACTGAGTCATGGCTGGGCAGTCTACATCTTGAGCAAGGTAAGGTAGTCAGTGATAACGGACGTAATTTTGTGGCAGCCATTGCCCTGGCAAAACTCAGACACATACCTTGCCTGGCTCACACTTTGAACCTGGTTGTGCAGTGCTTCATAATTATCCAGAGTTACCAGCCCTGCTCCATAAGGTGCGAAGACTGTGCTCGCACATCCGTCGCTCGCCTGTAGGCTCCAGTCGTATGCAGAGGCTGCAGCAATCGCTCCACCTCCCCAAGCACTGCCTAATCATAGACGTTGCAACAAGGTGGAACTCCACCATGCACATGGTTGAGAGGCTGTGCGAACAGAGGCAGGCTGTAATGTATTTGTGGGAGGATACACGGGCAGGCAGCTTGAGGGCAGACATCGAGTTGTCGGGTGTGCAGTGGTCAAAGCTGAAAGACCTCTGTAAAGTCTTTCAGTGTTTTGAGGAATGCACATGGCTGGTAAGCGCAGACGACGCCATCATAAGCATGAGCATCCCACTTATGCGTCTGCTCATGCAAACTTTGACGCACATTAAGGATCAGGCGTCTGCAGCGGAGTAGGAGGAGGAGGGAAGCCTTGATGACAGTCAGGCATTGTCTGCTCAGGGAACTGTCCTGGACAAGGTGGAGGAAGAAGAGGAGGGGGATGATTATTTTGGGGAGTAGGATGCTTCTCAGGGGGCAAGTGAAAATGTTGGCTTGCCAAGGTCAGGTACAGGGTTTGTGCTTGACTGGAGGGATGTGGATTTGGCAGAAAGTGCTCCTCCACCCACCACTGTCAGTGCATCATTGACACCTGGAACATTGGCCCACATGTGTGATTATGTCTTGCGGATCCTAAAAAGGGACCCCCGCATTGCCAAAATTATGAAGGTTGATGACTACTGGTTGGCCAGCATCCTCGATCCACGCTATAAAGGCAAATTACAGAACATCATGCCGCAGGAGAACCTAGAGCTAATATTGGCGAACAAACAAGCAACTCTGGTAAACCATTTGTCAGAGGCATTCCAGCACACAGCAGCGGTGCAGGTTCTACCGGGAGCCGTACTGGGCAACATGGAAGAGGTGTTCGTGGTGCACACAGCCGAAGTGGCGTTGGAGACAGGGGTTTCATGACCATGTTGTGGACTGATTTCTCGAGTAACGCTCACACGACAGTTAATACTGAATCGATTGCAACAGACAGGAGACAGCAGTTGTCAACTATGGTTCAAAATTACCTCTCCTCCCCTCACAGTTCATTCCCCTTTGACTACTGGGCCTGTAAACTGGACACCTGACCTGAATTGGCACAATATGCCTTACAGGAGCTCGCTTGCCCTGCTGGTAGTGTGCTATCAGAAAGAGTCTTCAGTGCTGCTGGATCAATCCTGACAGAAAGAAGGACCCGGCTGTCGACCCAAAATGTAGGTGATCTCACCTTCATTAAAATGAACCATGCCTGAGTTTCAAAGGATTTTGTACCACCTTCCCCTGATGACACATAGGTTGCCAGCAAAATGGCTCGCTTTGTCCTGCCTCCGACTTCTCCAATTCCTCCACTTGCAGCTGCTTAACGTCCACCTCCCTAACTGGGCTGTACCCCCCCCCCCAGGGTCGGTGTCAGCACCTGGCGCACCCGGGCAAGTGCCGGGGCCCTGAGCAGCTAGGGGGGCCCACTCGCCGTCAGAGACACCGGCGTACTATGAGGGGCCCTGTGCCAGTGCCGGCGCCCACGAGTGGGTCCCCCCTGCTTGCTCAGGGCCCCAACACTTGCAATACTTACCTCTCCCTGCTCCACCGCTGTGACGTCTTCCGCGTTTCCTGACAGTGACATTCAGGTCAGAGAGTGCGATGATGTCACGTCTGTGCGCCCTCTGCCTGAACAGTCACACTGCAGAGAGCTGGAAGATAGCGACACTGAGGAGTCCAGAGTAGAGCAGTGACCAGCGAGGAGAGGTATTTCATTTTTTTAATGTTTGGAGCAATATATGGGGAGCATTATACACTGGAGAATTATATATGGGGCACATCATACACTTGATCATCATAGATAGGGCCCATTATACACTGGAGCATCATATACGGGGCCCATTATACACTGGAGCATCATATGGGGCCCATTATACACTGGAGCATCATATGGAGACCATTATATAAGGAGCATTATATATGGGGACCATTATATTTGGAGCATTATATGGGGCTCATCATACACTGGAGCATCATATTGTCACCCTGTTCTGTCTGTACTTGGTTGTCGGCGTGACAATGCATGTCTGTGCCTTAACCCTTTGCTCCTTTTCTCCCTAATTGAGCTGGGATACTGTTATCTGTTACCTGTATGGATGCTACTCAGTTCCCAGCTCCGCTGCGTAGCCGCACATGCATGGCTGTTTCTGCTGCGTTGCATGACCACCCACATGTGCGGTCCCTGGCTACTGCTGTGAAAGCTACCCGTAGGTTGCAAGGTCCTCTGCAGTGGTGCATGACTTACTACTTGTGCTTAGGCTGCAGCCATTTCCAGGTGCCCTTGCTGTGCTGATATGTGTCTGGCTCTCATAGGGTGCGCAGGCCACACCTGCCCTGCTTTTATCAGGGTTAGTGTGTGTACTAGAAATGCTGTCCCCAGCCAATTGCTGAGGGGCAGCTCCTATATAAAGGCTCCCTGCCCTATGGGCGGGGCCTTAGCTACTCACATAGCTTCTGAATCTTGCCATGTGTGTTGTGTGTCCCTGTACCTGTCCCTGCGCATATCCTAGAGGCGGTAATTCTAGGCTTGAATCCCTGAACCTGTACCCGTCCCTGCGCCTATCCTGGAGGCGGTAATTCTAGGCTTGAATCCCTGATCTTGTACCCGTCCCTGCGCCTATCCTGGAGGCGGTAATTCTAGGTTTGAATCCCTGATCCTGTACGCGTCCCTTCGCCTGTCCTGGAGGCGGTAATTCCAGGCTTGCCTATCCTGGAGGCGGTAATTCCAGGCTTGAATCCTTGATCCTGTACCTGTCCTGTACCTGACTGTTTAAACTGTGTCTGCTGTGTTATGTTCCTGAATCCTTCTGTGTCCTGAACCCTGTGCCCAGTGACTGTGATCCTTTGCTAACTGACTTTCTTTGATACAACCTGGGTTCATCTTGGAAGGAGGGGTCCGGTGTGGGTGTGCTGAGTTTCTGTTACTCTGTGCTCAGCTTGTTTTTGGTGCAATCCCCGGCCGGCTCCAGTTGAGCCTGGCGGGGCTTGCAGATCTGATCCTTCCCTGCCTGATGTCCGGAGCCTGCCGATCGTTGCCAGATGTCCTGAGCCTGATACTGCGGCCTCATGTCCGGAGCCTGATGTCTGCAGGCCGATGTCCGGAACCTGTCGATCATTGCCAGATGTCCGGAGTCCGATGCCAGTGTTCTGATGTTCCTGAGATCCAGCCCGTGTTCCGGTGTCCGTGTTCCTGATTCCGTGTTCCTGAGTCCGTGTTCCTGAGTCCGTGTTCCTGATTCCATGTTCCTGATTCCGTGTTCCTGATGTCCGGTCCGTGTTCCTGATTCCATGTTCCTGAGTCCGTGTTCCTGATTCCATGTTCTTGAGTCCGTGTTCCTGATGTCCGGTCCTTGTTCCTGAGATCCAGTCTGTGTTTCTGATGTCCAGTTTCCTGATGTCCGGTTCGTGTTACTGAGATCGAGTCCGTGTTCCTGATGTCCAGCCCGTGTTCCGGTGTCCGTGTTCCGGTGTCCGTGTTCCTGATTCCGTGTTCCTGAGTCCGTGTTCCTGAGTCCTTGTTCCTGATTCCATGTTCCTGATTCCGTGTTCCTGATGTCCGGTCCATTTTCCTGAGATCCGGTCTGTGTTCCTGATGTCCAGTTTCCTGATGTCCGGTTCGTGTTACTGAGATCGAGTCCGTGTTCCTGATGTCCAGTCCGTGTTCCTGATTTCATGTTCCTGTGTCCATGTTCCTGAGTTCCAGTTCGTGTTCCCGAGTTCATGATCCTGATGTTTATATATTATGTGTTGTTACTCCAGTAAACTTTATTTCATCTATACCTGAAGTTCTACATGGCTCTTCTTGGTCCACATGCTCAGCTGCCACAGAACCCCGGTCTCTGCCCTTCCCTAGTTCGGGTAGGCCGGGTCCCCCTCTGCGGTATGGAGGGTCCACATTGCGTCCCCGGGGGGGCGCCCGCCCCACGCCGTTGTGGTCGGTCAGCGTGGAGGCGATAATGGGCTGAGCCGCTTCTCGGCGGCTGCAGCCAATCGTGACACATATATACTAGAGCATTATATGGGTTTATTATTTATGGGGCATCATATAGGGCCCTTTATATATGGAGCACATATGGGGCCTATTCTGTATGGAGCATTATATGGAGCCCATTCTGTATGGCGCACTATGTGGTGCCCATAATACTGTATGGAGGACTATACTGTCCGGTTTTTGAGCTATTGTAGAATTTACAATAGATATCACTCATGTAATGTAAGAAGTGAAGTATTTGGCATTGTACTATACCTATATTTCTCTGCCGTATCGGAGCATCATGAATTGTGGTATGTGATAAAGGTGCCCACTGAGACTCTTTTGCCCGGGACCCACGAAAACCTGGAGCCAGCCCTGCCTCCCCCCCACAACTTTAGCCAAATAACCCCCAGTTTTCAATGCATTACTATTATTATAAAGTAAATTAAGAATTGATGTAGTTGGCATTGAAATGGGCACTGTAGGTGTGTTTACTGTCCTCCACTTACTGGCGACTTTTATTTGACATTGCATTGCATCCGACTCGACTTTTTCCAATAGTCTGCCGACTTCGTTCGACTCGACATTTGGAAAAGGCGAGCTGACCGAAACCCGACTCGACCCTCCCGGAGGCAAAGTCGCTCATCTCTACTTATGACCATGTGATATTTCAGTTTTACTTTTTTAATAAATTTGCAAAAATTTCTACATTTTTGGTTTTTATCTGTCAAGATGGGGTGTACATTAATGAGAAAAAAATGAACTTTTTTGCATTTACCAAATGGCTGCAATGAAACAAAGAGGGAAAAATTTAAAGGGGTCTGAATAGTTTCCGAACCCACTGTATATACAACCCCTGGCAAAAATTATGGAATCACCAACCTTGGAGGATGTTCGTTCAGTTGTTTTATTTTGTTGAAAAAAAGCAGATGACAGACATGGCACAAAACTGAAGTCATTTCAAATGGCAACTTTCTGGCTTTAAGAAACACTAAAAGAAATCAAGAACAAATAATGTGGTATCAGTAATGGTTATTTTTTAAACCAGGCATAGGGAAAAAATTATGGGAATCATCCAATTCTGAGGGAAAAAATTATGGAATCACCCTGTAAATTTTCATTCCCAAAACTAACACCTGCATCAAATTAGATCTGCTCGTTAGTCTGCATCTAAAAAGGAGTGATCACACCTTGGAGAGCTGTTGCACCAAGTGGACTGACATGAATCATGGCTCCAACACGAGAGATGTCAATTGAAACAAAGGAGAGGATTATCAAACTCTTAAAAGAGGGTAAATCATCATGCAATGTTGCAAAAGATGTTGGTTGTTCTGTAAGGTTCTTTGTATATGTTCTTGAAACTCAGTTTTTCCGT
The DNA here is from genome assembly GCA_033576555.1 of Oophaga sylvatica. NCBI lineage: Eukaryota > Metazoa > Chordata > Amphibia > Anura > Dendrobatidae > Oophaga > Oophaga sylvatica. The sequence continues at coordinate 951,952,693 of JARQOD010000001.1, read as the reverse complement.
CAGCCATTTTGCTTTCTGTCTTGCTGCAGCTATCTTGCCCTCAGTCAATATGGAGTTTTCAGCTTTCATGTTCCCGCCCTGATTCTCTCCCTCTTGCTTCTTAAGCAGCCACAGCTGAGCAATCAGTGCTTCTGAATCTAGCCTGCAGTGAACCTGTGACCTGACTCCTGGAAGCCTTGGACTATGTACTCCAGCTATTCCTACTGAGGAACTATGAACACTTGTGGACTCTGGAACCCTGCTCTTTGAAAGATCCACGTTTGCATGGACTTACGGTAACAGAGAAGAAGATCCTGAACCTGTTGTGGAGAGTGATTGCTGAGCTTAAGTTACTCTGGCCTGCTGTGTCTCCTGCTTCTGTATCTGCAAACTGTGTGACTATTTTTGCCACTTGTATGAAGTAATACAAGACCTTCTATATCAAACCTGTGTCTCATGTATTTTCATCGCACCCAAGCACAAGACGCTATATGAACTGTACTACATACATTACAAGATTCAGAAGCCAAAACGTTAGTGTCTGCTGGGTCTGGGAAGGCTGTGTCTGCTGTAACTGTGGATATCAGACGTCCAGTTGTACTTTCTGTGATGACAGTGGTTGTGACTTCTCACAACCATTCCAGGTGAGCAATTCCCTTAAGTTTTTTTTTCTGCAGTGTTACCACGGGTAAACACTATTGTTTTTTTTTTTTTTTTTCTCTTCCCTCTTTTGTGTCTGCTGTAACTGTGGATATCAGATGTCCGGTTGAACTTTCTGTGATGATAGTGGTTGTGACTTCTCACAACCATTCCAGGTGAGCAGTTCCCTTAATTTTTTTTTCTCTTTGCAGTGTTACCACAGGTAAACACTATTGTTTTTTTTTCTTTCTTTTCTCCTCTCCTTCCAGTACTCCTGTCTTAAAAGATCTGGAAAATGGAGGCCCGCATAAAGGAACTTTGCGGAGTGACTGATAATATCCTTGCAGATTTACAGACTATAAAAACCCGTTTTACAAACCTACAGGACCTCACTAATCACAATTTGCAAGTGTTTGGACAGACTGCCCAGGATTTGCGAGCCAGGATTGAGGTTCTAGAGGAGCGAGTCCAGGCTCCTGCCGTAGCCCCAAGTTCTGGGATTCCCAAGTTGCCCCCTTTTCGTTTTGGCGGTGAACGTGAAAAATTCAGGGGATTTATTAACCAATGCAATCTGTTTTTTTCTGCACATGCTTCACAATTTCCCACTGAACGATCTAAAGTGCTTACTATAATTATGTTACTTACCAACAAGGCTTTGATGTGGGCAAACCCTCTGATTGAGACTGAGGATGAATGTTTGGATCATCTTGATGCTTTCATTTCAGCCATGGGGCAGGTGTTTGATGACCCCAATCGAGGTGCAACAGCTGAAGCAGCCATGTTAACTTTGCGCCAAGGTAAGCACTCGGTAGCCGAATATGCCTTGGATTTCAGGAGATGGGCCCTTGATACCACCTGGGACAGTTCCGCCAAAAAATCTATTTTTCGAAAGGGGTTGTCTCCACTAATTAAGGATGAACTTGCTCGTGCCGACCCTCCCACTGCGTTAGGTGACTTTATTAACTACTGCATCCGTATTGATGCTCGCCTGACTGAACGCAGGCAAGAGAGATGGTTCGAAAGCAATCGCACTAACCTTTTCCTACCTTCCTCCCCAGCTAAGGAACCTTTGAGTAGGATCACACGGGAACCTGAACCTGAACCCATGCAGGTGGACTCTTTACAAAGACGGGTTAGTGATGCACGCAAGGAACATCGTTTTAAGGAAAATCTATGTTTCTATTGTGGTAAGTCAGGGCACTTCATTATAAACTGCCCCAGCTGTTCTCGTAAGACTACTGCAGCACTCATTCACTGTGAGTGTTGCGAGAGGAGATCTGTCAGGTCCGAGCCTCAGGCTCCAGAGAGATCTGCAGCAACAGATCTTGATTTCTCTGACTTAAACTCCGTTACTTCTGAGGACGATGACTGTGTAAACGCTGCAATTTTTCAAGTTTCCTCAGCGGTGTCCCAGCTGAGTTGTAGGAAAAACAATTCTCATTGCTTCCTTTCCATCAAACTCTGGGTTAACTCAGTCTGTGTGTCTAGCTCTGCTATGATCGACTCAGGGGCAAGTGGGAATTTTATGGATGTCTCCTTTGCTCTGAAACAGGGGATACGTTCAGTGAAGAAGGCTACTCCATTACAGATGGAAACTGTGGATGGCTCCCTGCTGACCTCTGGACCAGTGGATCAGGAAACGGAGCCTTTAAGGGTCCTTATGGGTAAAGATCATCAAGAGAAACTGTCCTTTATGCTTATCTCTTCTCCCCACTTTCCCATTATTCTAGGGCTACCATGGCTGCAGGCTCAGAACCCTACCATTAACTGGGAGACCAAGGAATTACACTTTCCAGAGAAACAGATGAGTCCAGAAGTTTCAGCTTGCTCTGTTCCTAAAGGAACCATGTCAGTCCCTGAACTACCAGCTGTATACCAGGACTATGTGGATTTATGTGACAAGAAGAACGCTGACCAGCTTCCCCTTCACCGTCCATATGATTGTCCAATTGAATTATTGCCTGGAGCAGAGATACCTTTTGGTAAGATCTACCCCCTGGCGGGGCCTGAGCTAAAGGCTTTAAAGGATTACATAGACGAAAATCTAGCCAAGGGCTTCATACGCCCCTCTTCATCTCCTGCAGGTGCACCCATCTTCTTTGTGAAGAAGAAAGATGGATCTCTGAGACCCTGCGTAGACTATAGGGAACTCAATAAGGTTACTATTAGAAACCGTTATCCATTGCCTTTAATCCCTGAGTTATTGGAGAGAGTGCGGCATGCCAAAATTTTCTCTAAATTGGATCTCCGTGGGGCCTATAACTTGGTCCGTATTAGACCTGGGGATGAGTGGAAGACTGCATTCAGGTCACGCTATGGACACTTTGAATATCTAGTTATGCCTTTTGTTCTGAGTATCGCCCCAGCCACTTTCCAACACTTGGTGAATGACATCTTCAGGGATCTCCTAGATACATTCGTGGTGATTTATTTGGATGATATTCTAATTTTTTCTAATTCCACAGAGGAACATCATGGACATGTGAGAATGGTCTTGGAACGTCTAAGACAAAACCATCTTTACATCAAACTTGAAAAGTGTGAATTCCTTAGGACCGAAATTCAATTTCTGGGGTATGTACTGTCTACACAAGGAATTAGTATGGATGGAAGCAAGACCCAAGCCATCAAGGATTGGCCAAGTCCTAGAAATGTGAAGGAGGTGCAGCGCTTCATCGGGTTTGCCAACTTCTATAGACGTTTCATTAGGAATTTCTCTGAGGTAGTGTCACCTATCACCCAACTTACCCGGAAAGAGTCTAGGTTCTCCTGGACTCCCCAAGCCCAGGAAGCATTTTCCCGTCTGAAAGATAAATTTACCACTGCACCTATCTTGGTACATCCCAACCCCGAAGTTGCCTTCATAATAGAGGTGGATGCTTCAGATTGTGCCGTTGGAGCTATACTCTCTCAAAGAACAGGTGAGAAGAATGTCTTGCATCCCTATGCCTTCTTTTCCCAGCAGTTGTCTTCGGCTGAGAGGAACTACGATGTGGGCAATAGAGAGTTGTTGGCCATTATTGCCGCCTTCAAAGAATGGAGACACCTTCTTCAGGGAGCTGCACAACAAATAGTCGTCCTGACAGACCATCGCAACCTTGAATTTATCAGGTCGGCTAAATGCCTGACTCCTCGCCAGGCTCGCTGGAATCTTTTCTTAAACCAATTTAATTTTGTTATTTCTTATAGACCAGGATCACGCAATGGAAAGGCTGATGCACTCTCTAGGATTCATTCAGCAGAGACCCGTCCACTTGCTCCTCCTAAGACTATTCTTCCTGACTCTAGATTCCTGGGAGTGATTCATAATCAAGACCTACTTAAGGACATCAAGGAAGCATACCATGCGGATTCCTTGTTGGCACAACCCCCAAGGGACGTAAGTCTTGTCTTTAAGAATGGTGTGTGGATTCTGGGACAACGTCTGTATATTCCTGAAACAGTCAGATTGAGAGTATTGCAACTTATTCACGATTCCAAGATAGCTGGGCATAGAGGAATTCTAAAAACACAGGAATTTCTTTCTCGTTTCTTTTGGTGGCCCACTTGCAGGAAGGATGTTTTAAACTATGTCACTTCATGTGAAGTCTGTGCAAGATGCAAAACACCTCGCTCCTCACCAACTGGTCTGTTGCAACCTCTTCCCACCCCGTCCCGCCCGTGGGGATCCATTTCTATGGACTTCATTGTGGAGTTACCAACCTCTCAAGGGAAGAACACCATTCTAGTGGTGGTTGACCGTCTAACAAAAGCAGCTCATTTTATCCCTTGTGTCGGCTTACCCACTGCAAAACAGACATCAGAATTGATGATTAAAGATGTGTTTCGCTTACATGGAGTACCGGATGAGGTTATTTCGGATCGAGGGGTGCAATTCACTTCTAGATTTTGGCAAAATTTCTGTGCAGCATTGGACATTAAAGTAAACCTTTCTTCTGCTTTTCATCCCCAGACTAATGGACAGACCGAACGAACCAATCAAACCCTGGAGCAGTATCTTCGCTGCTTTATCTGCCACCTACAGGATGATTGGGTGGATCTACTTCCATTAGCTGAGTTCTCTTATAACAACTCTCAGAGTGCCTCCACTAAGCAGTCTCCTTTTTACTCCAATCTAGCACGATTTCCCATAGAAACGCCTTTACCAGCAGTGGCGGAAAGAATCACGTCTTTACAGAAGAATATGGATCTTCTAAAAGAGAATCTGGAATCTGCTCAGGAAAGGTACAAGAAAGCAGCAGATAAATTTCGTAAACCTGCACCAGCTTTCAAGGTAGGAGACCTGGTCTGGCTGTCAACCAGAAATCTTAAGTTAAGGATTCCATCATCTAAGTTGGACATAAGTACATTGGACCCTATAAAATCAGTAAGATTATAAGTGCCGTTGCTTGTCGTCTTCAACTGCCCAGAACTATGAGAATCCACCCTGTCTTTCATGTATCCCTACTAAAGGCTGCAACACTCAGTGCGTTTCCTGGACGTTCTTCTCCTTGCCCTGACCCGGTGCTGGTCGATGGTCAGGAAGAATTTGTGGTGGAAAGGATTCTGGATTCCAGGTTATATAGAAATCAGTTACAATATTTGATTAAATGGCAGGCTACCCAGTGGAGGACAACTCATGGGAACCAGTTAATAACGTTAATGCTCCTCGTTTGCTCCGCCAGTTTCATCAGAGGTACCCAGACAAGCCTGGTCTGAGGCCATCCGGAGGTTGTCCCTAAGGGGGGAGTAATGTAAGGTTCTTTGTATATGTTCTTGAAACTCAGTTTTTCCGTCAGCCATTTTGCTTTCTGTCTTGCTGCAGCTATCTTGCCCTCAGTCAATATGGAGTTTTCAGCTTTCATGTTCCCGCCCTGATTCTCTCCCTCTTGCTTCTTAAGCAGCCACAGCTGAGCAATCAGTGCTTCTGAATCTAGCCTGCAGTGAACCTGTGACCTGACTCCTGGAAGCCTTGGACTATGTACTCCAGCTATTCCTACTGAGGAACTATGAACACTTGTGGACTCTGGAACCCTGCTCTTTGAAAGATCCACGTTTCCATGGACTTACGGTAACAGAGAAGAAGATCCTGAACCTGTTGTGGAGAGTGATTGCTGAGCTTAAGTTACTCTGGCCTGCTGTGTCTCCTGCTTCTGTATCTGCAAACTGTGTGACTATTTTTGCCACTTGTATGAAGTAATACAAGACCTTCTATATCAAACCTGTGTCTCATGTATTTTCATCGCACCCAAGCACAAGACGCTATATGAACTGTACTACATACATTACATGTTCACAGTCAGCTGTGTCTAAAATCTAGACCAAATACAAACAACATGGGAAGGTTGATAAAGGCAAACATACTGGTAGACCAAAGAAGACATCAAAGTGTCAAGACCGGAAACTTAAAGCAATATGTCTCCAAAACAGGAAATGCACAACAAAACAAATGAGGAACGAATGGATGGAAACTGGAGTCAACATCTGTGACCGAACTGTAAGAAGCCGCCTAAAGGAAATGGGATTTACATACAGAAAAGCTAAACGAAATCCATCATTAACACCTAAACAGAAAAAAACAAGGTTACAATGGGCTAAAGAAAAGCTATCGTGGACTGTGGATGACAGGACGAAAGTCATATTCAGTGATGAATCGCAAATCTGCATTGGGCAAGGTGATGGTGCTGGAACTTTTGTTTGGTGCCATTCCAATGAGATTTATAAAGATGACTGCCTGAAGAGAACATGCAAATTTCCACAGCCATTGATGATATGGGACTGCATGTCAGGTAAAGTCACTGGGGAGATGGCTGTCATTACATCTTCAATAAATGCACAAGTTTATGTTGATATTTTGGACACTTTTCTTATCCCATCAATTGAAAGGATGTTTGGGGATGATGAAATAATTTTTCAAGATGATAATGCATCCTGCCATAGAGCAAAAACTGTGAAAACATTCCTTGAAAAAAGACACATAAGGTCAATGTCATGGCCTACAAATAGTCCGGATCTCAATCCAATTGAAAATCTTTGGTGAAAGTTGAGGAAAATGGTCCATGACAAGGCTCCAACCTGCAGAGCTGATCTGGCAATAGCAATCAGAGAAAGTTGGAGCCAGATTGATGAAGAGTGCTGTTTGACACACATTAACCCCTCTCTACCATCAGACGTACTATTCCGTCCATGTGACCCTGGACCTAATTCCCATGGACGGAATAGTACGTCATGGGCGATCAGCTGCGCTCCCGGGGGGAGCGTAGCTGATCGCGGCCGGGTGTCAGCTGTATATCACAGCTGACACCCAGCACTATGTGTCAGGAACAGTCACGGACCGCTCCCGGCACATTAACCCCTGGCACACCGCGATCAAACATGAGAGCTGAGGAAGCCTGCAGCGATGCCAGAGCGATCGCTGGTGTGACAGAGTGCTGTGCACACTGTCACACCAGCGATCTGATAAAATACTGTGATGTCCCACCCTGGGACAAAGTAAAAAAGTAAAAAAAGTAAAAATAAAAAGTGGTAAAAAAAATCATAAAAAAAAAAAATATTCCCCAATAAATTAATTTCTTCCTGTAAATAAAAAAAACAAAACAATAAAAGTACACATATTTGGTATCGCCGCGTCCGTAACGACCCCCCCTATAAAACTGTCCCACTAGTTAACCCCTTTAGTGAACCCCTTAAAAAAAAAAAAAAACTAAGCAAAAAATCAATGCTTTATCATCATACCGCCGAACAAAAAGTGGAATAACACGCGATCAAAAGACCGATATAAATAAGCATGGTACCGCTGAAAACGTCATCTTATCCCACAAAAAACGAGCCATCATACAGCATCATCAGCGAAAAAATAAAAAAGTTATATCTCGCAGAATAAAGCGATGCAAAAATAATGATTTTTTTATATATAATTGTTTTTATTCTATAAAAGCGCCAAAACATAAAAAAAGATATAAATGAGGTATCGCCATAATCGTACTGACCCGAAGAATAAAACTGCTTTATCAATTTTACCACCTGCGGAACGGTATAAACGCCTCTCCCCAAAAGAAATTCATGAATTGCTGACTTTTGTTCATTCTAACCTCACAAAAATCGAAATAAAAAGCGATCAAAAAATGTCATGTGCTCAAAAATGATACCAATAAAAACGGCACCTCGTCCCGCAAAAAATAAGACCTCACATGACTCTGTGGGTCAAAATATGCAAAAATTATAGCTCTCAAAATGTGGTGATGCAAAAAACTACTTTTTGCAATAAAAAGCGTCTTTTAGCGTGACAGCTGACAATCACAAAAACCCGCTATAAATAGTAAATCAAACCCCCCTTTATCACCCCCTTAGTTAGGGAAAAATAATAAAATTAAAAAAATGTATTTATTTCCATTTTCCCATTAGGGTTAGGGTTGCGGCTAAAGTTAGGGTTAGAGTTGGCGCTAACGTTAGGATTAGGGTTGGGATTAGGGTTAGGGGTGTGTTAGGGTTAGGTTTGTGGTTAGGGTTGGGACTAGGGATAGGGTGGTGTTGGGGTTAGGGTTGGAGTTAGAATTGGGGGGTTTCTGCTGTTTAGGCACATCAGAGGCTCTCCAAATGTGACATGGCGTCTGATCTCAATTCCAGCCAATTCTGCATTGAAAAAGTCAAACGGTGCTCCTTCACTTCTGAGCTCTGCCATGCGCCCAAACAGTAGTTTACCCCCGCATATGTGGTATCAGCGTACTCTGGACCACAAGAGTTATTGTGCAATTTGTCCTATTTCTTCTGTTACCCTTGGGAAAATAAAAAACTGGGGGCGACAAAATCATTTTTGTAAAAAAAAAAAAAAAAATGATTTTTTTGTTTTTACGGCTGTATGTTATAAATTTTCTGTGAAGCACTTGGGGCTTCATAGCGCTCACCACACTTCTAGATAAGTTCCTTGTGGGGTCTATTTTCCAAAATGGGGTCACTTGTGGGGGGTGTCCACTGTTCAGGCGCATCAGGGGCTCTCCAAATGCGACATGACGCCCCCAGACCATTCCATCAAAGTCTGCAATCCAAAACGTCACTACTTCCCTTCCGAGCCCAGACGTGCACCCATACAGTCGTTTTCTCACACATGTTGGGTATCAGCGTACTCAGGACAAATTGGACAACAACTTTTGGGGTGCAATTTCTCCAGTTACCCTTGTGAAAATAAAATATTGGGGGCGAAAAAATCATTTTTGTAAAAAAAAAAAGATTTTTTATTTTACAGCTGTACGTTATAAACTTCTGTGAAGCACTTCGGGGTTCAAAGTGCTCAACATACTTCTAGATAAGTTCCTTGTGGGGTCTATTTTCCAAAATGGGGTCACTTGTGGGGGGTTTCCACTGTTTAGGCACATCAGGGGCTCTCCAAATGCGACATGACGCCCCCAGACCATTCCATCAAAGTCTGCAATCCAAAACGTCACTACTTCCCTTCCGAGCCCCGACGTGCGCCCATACAGTAGTTTACTCTCACATATTGGGTATCAGCGTACTCAGGACAAATTGGACAACAACTTTTGGCATCCAATTTCTCCTGTTACCCTTGTGAAAATAAAATATTTGGGGCAAAAAAATCATTTTTGTAAAAAAAAAAAAGATTTTTTATTTTACGGCTGTACGTTATAAACTTCTGTGAAGCACTTTGGGGTTCAAAGTGCTCACCACACATCTAGATAAGTTCCTTGAGGGGTCTAGTTTCCAAAATGGTGTCATTTGTGGGGGGTTTCCACTGTTTAGGCAGATCAGGAGCTCTCCAAACACGACATGGCATCCAGCCAATTCTGCATTGAAAAAGTCAAACGGCGCTTCTTCCCTTCCAAACTCTGCCATGCACCCAAACAGTGGTTTACCCCCACATATGGGGTATCAGCGTACTCAGGACAAATTGCACAATAACTTTTGGGAGTCTTGTTACCTTGGGAAAATAAAAATTGGGGTGAAAAGATCAATTTTGTGGAAAAAATATGATTTTTTAATTTTACGGCTCTACGTTATAAACTTGTGTGAAGCACTTGGGGGTTCAAATTGCTCACCAAAGATCTAGATAAGCTCCTTAGGGGGTCTAGTTTCCCAAATGGGGTCACTTGTGGGGGGTTTCCACTGTTTAGGCACATCAGGGACTCTCCAAATGCAACATGGCGTCCAATCTCAATTCCAGCCAATTTTGGTTGGAAAAAGTCAAATGGTGCTCCTTCCATTCCGAGCTCTGCCATGCGCCCAAACAGTGGTTCCCCCACATATGGGGTATCAGCGTACTCAGGACAAATTGGACAATAACTTTTGAGGTCCAATTTCTCCTGTTACCTATGGGAAAATAAAAAATTAGTGACTAAGAGATAATTTTTGTGGGAAAAAAATAGGATTTTTTATTTTCATGCCCGCGCATTATAAACTTGTGTGAAGCACTTGGGGGTTCAAAGTGCTCACCAAAGATCTAGATAAGTTCCTTAGGGGGTCTAGCTTCCAAAATGAGGTCACTTGTGGGCGGTTTCCACTGTTTAGGCTCATCTGGGGCACTACAAACGGAACATGACCCCCATCAATGTTTGCATTCCAAAACGTTACTGCTTCCTTTCCAAGCCCTGCCGTGCGCCCAAACAGTTTCCCCCCCCACATATGGGGTATCAGCGTACTCAGGACAAATTGGACAACAACTTTTGGGGTCCAATTTCCTTGGGAAAAATCAAAAATTTGGGACTAAAAAATCATTTTTGTGGAAAATTGTTTTGTTTTTTTTTCACACCCAGGCATTATAAACTTTTGTGAAACACTTTGGGGTTCAAAGTGCTCACAACAGATCTAGATAAGTTCCTTAGGGGGTCTAGTTTCCAAAATGGTGTCACTTGTGGGGGGTTTCCACTGTTTAGGCGCATCAGGGGCTCTCCAAACACGACATGGCGTCCATCTCAACTCCAGCCAATTTTAGTTTGAAAAAGTCAAACGGCGCTCCTTCCCTTACGAGCTCTGCCGTGTGCCCAAACAGTGGTTTTCCCCCACATATAGGGTATTGGCGTACTCAGGAGAAATTGCACAACAACTTTATCTGCCCATTTTCTCCTTTTACCCTTGTCAAAATAAAAAAAAGTTTGTAAAAGATCATTTTTGTGGCTAAAAAGTTAAATATTAATTTTTTCCTTCCACGTTGCTTCAGCTCCTGTGAAGCACCTGAAGGGTTATTAAACTTCTTGAATGTGGTTTTGAGTACCTTGAGGCGTGCAGTTTTTAGAATGGTGTCACTTTTTGGTATTTTCTGCTATATAGACCCGTCAAAGTGACTTCAAATGTGAGGTGGTCCCTAAAAAAATGGCTTTGTAAATTTTGTTGAAAAAATGAGAAATCACTGGTCAACTTTTAACCCTTATAATTACCTAACAAAAAAAAATTTTGGTTCCAAAATTGTGCTGATGTAAAGTAGACATGTGGGAAATGTTATTTCTTAACTATTTTGTGTGATATATTTCTCTGTTTTAAGGGAAAAAAAATTCAAAGTTTGAAAATTGCAAAATTTTCAAAATTTTCGCCATATTTGTGTTTTTTTCAAAAATAAACGCAAGTTATATCGAAGAAATTATACTTCTAACGTGAAGTACAATATGTTACGAGAAAACAATCTCAGAATCGTGAAGATCCGTTGAAGCATTCCAGAGTTATAACCTCATAAAGAGACAGTGGTCAGAATTGTAAAAATTGGCCGGTCATTAACGTGCAAACCACCCTTGGGGGTGAAGGGGTTAAGTCCATGCCTCAGAGACTGCAAGCTGTTGTAGAACCAGAGGTGGTGCAACAAAATACTAGTGATGTGTTGGAGTGTTTTTTTGTTTGTTTGTTTTTCATGATTCCATAATTTTTTCCCTACGCTTGGTTTAAAAAATAACCATTACTGACTGCCAGAAAGTTACAATTTGAAATTACTTCAGTTTTGTGCCATGTCTTTGATCTGCTTTTTTACAACAAAATAAAACAACTGAATGAACATCCTCCAAGGCCGGTGATTCCATAATTTTTGCCAGGGGTTGTATACACACACACATATATAGAGAGAGATATAAAGAGAGATATATATGAATATATATATATATATAATTTTTTTTCCCAGTCCAAAAAAAAATTAAGGCGTCCATGATTTTTTTTCAAGGTGAAGAAACTTGTACAGATTATTCATGACAATAATTATCATGTTACAGTTTACAGCGACTGCAGCTGATGTTTTCATATCAGAATTATAGGCTGTAGACATAGATCACTTATAATCATAATCATTTACAAGCAAACCTGCTGCCAAGTAATCCTCCGTATTCATGAGCTCTATATAACCCCACACCAACGGCTAATTAGAAGTTTTCTGTGTACACTGCATAGGCAGAAAGCTGCCAATCAGTGGTGGTGGTGGGGGTTCATTAACATGGAGGACTACATGGCAGCAGGTTTGCTAGACCACTACTGATAATCTTCCTACCGATTAAGCATTGATTTAATCAAAACTACAGCAAGCAGCCCAGGAAGTAACACATCGATGGAATCAAAGTCTTTGTCACTATATTATGCCTATCACGGAGTAGGTGGAAAAACCTGGTGACAGATTTAGTTTAGAGAGTTATTCCCAAAATAATAAGTTATCCTCTATGTATTGAATAGGAGATACAATTGTCACCACTGTTTTGTCAGGTGTCCCGGGGCTCCTTCCCTGTACCAAACGCAAGGGGCACCCTACCTCGCACTGTTCACCAGGTTACTAGTGATGGTGAAGACGCCAGGGCCACATACTTTGCCTTAGCTCCTGAATCTGCCCTCAGTCTGTACCCTTCCCCCACCCAGGGAACATTTCACAACCCCCCTACATAATTTTAAAATAGCACCCTTTAGTGCCTTTCATGTGGAGTTTATTCTACAGCTTTTTTTGCTTGTTTAACCAAATAAATAAATTAAAAAATGACGTGTGTGTCCCCCCTATTTCATGAAACCAGCAAAGGTAAAGCAGACAGTTTTGAGCTGATATTATCTGGCTGGGAAAGTCCATGGTTATTGGGCCCTTTCCGGCCTAAAAATACAAGCCCACAGCCGCCCCAGAAGTAATGGAGAGGTGTCTATTACTAACCCGGTACACATCCCAACTTTTTCCCTGCTTCACCAATTTATCTTAAAATAAAAAAAAAAACATGCAGGTCTCACGTAGTCCAGGAAATCCGACGTAGTCCACAAATGGAAACCTGATAAAAATAAAAAGAGAACAATAAAAAGACACTGTCCCTCGTTCAACAATTTATTATAGAAAAAAAGGTCCCATGCAGGCATAGTCTATAGCTTCACCCGACGTTCCCCAATTCGGTCATTGAAAGCCTATTGATCGTCATTCTGAGGGTCCATACACTTTTAGCAGCAGCCAATCCCAGCTTATGCTGCGCTCCATGAGACCTGGTGACTGTGAAGAGCACTGATGTACATCACTGCCCATCAGAGTCGCCGGGTCAGGCTGCGCTCTGAGAAGTTTTAAGAAAAGTTGCATTGTTATTTCATCAAGTATTGTTATTTCTAAAGTATTAAGTAGAATGAACATTACTGTCACATCTCATTCAAGAACCTGCTCCTGCAATGTCTGCTTCTGTCACCAAGAACTACGGTATTAATTCTGATAGTGGTGTTGTTGATGGGGAGATGTCGGGACAAGAAGCTCTGGGCAGCATAGGCCTTCTGATTTTGTTCATTGTCTGCCCACTGGGTCTGTTTACTGAAGATTCTCCTGTTTTACACTTGTGCACCATCACCACCCTTTTGGTTCTGACCTGATTACCTGACCATTTCTGACATCCTGCACCACTGCCCAGCAGACAACTTTATAATCAGGGGAAACTATCAGAAGAAACCGCTAGGTGGGTACTTACCAGCGGTTTCAGTAGCCCTGATAGTGAGAGCCAGGAGCCTCTGACGGCCTGTGACCGGGAGCTGGGCAAGATAACAGCAATACAGCAGAGCTGGAGTCAGCAGAACGCCGGGTGGTGAGTGTACTGACAGGACCTGCAGTCACGTGACCACAGGAGCGGAGCTTAGGGTCCTGCAGCAGGAGATGTGTGGCAGGATGCTACAGGGACCCTGAGCAGAGAAGGGAAAGGGGGTCACTGGACACCAGCGAAAGGACGGGGCACCAGAGGGAGACGAAATCCAAGACAAGCCAAGGTCAGTAACGAGAGAGGCAACGCGGTACACAAGGAGCAGGCTAATCAAGAATAGTCAGGGATGTGGCAGGAGTCAAAGAAGCAGATACACAGTACAGAATCGAAAGGCACAATTACAACGGGGAAACAGAACCGGGTCAGAACCATACAAACAAGCTAGAACACAGGCACAAGGCACAGGCAAACAGAGGTCAACACACTCTGCCAAGGGCAAAAGTATAACTGATGGGATTGGAGCTTTCCAGGGCTATAAGAAGCTCTCCCCGAACCAAGGAGAGGCCACAATAATAAACCCCAGGTGTGCAGGTCAAAGCCTGCACTAGAATCAAGACATTAACCCCTGGCGTGCAGATCAAACCTGCACTGGGATCATGACATTTATGGTCCCAAACCAAGAGTCCCTGTGGAAATTCAGAACCTTGGGATCCCTGGGATCTGGTAAATGGAGTGTCCATGGTAGCCATTTTTAGAGTTGGGTGATGGAGGAGACGTCAGGACTGGAAGTTATGGGCAGCGCACGCCTTCTGATTTTGTGTCTTGTCTGTCCTCCTGGTTTTGAACCTGGCTTGTTTTCTTAAGATTCTCCTATTTTATGTTTTTATATCTTGACCGCCCACTTGGTCCCAGTTACCTGACCACTCCTGCCAGCCTGCACCTCCTGCCATCAGACGACTGCATGGTTCCAAGCCAGGGGTCCCTGCAGAAGTTCAGATCCTTGTACAGGAGATAAATGATGAAGACTAAGGCAACCATTGGGATTTGGTAAACGCAGTGACCAGTGCTAAGCATATCCATGGTAGCCATTTTTACAGCTGTTAGGCGACCACTGACAGAGGTATGGTACAATTACAAGTCTTATTTTCTTAGATTGGACTAATGATATCTTGCTAATTTTATATACACAATTGATATATTTTTAAACCACATTTTAAGAACTGATTTTAAAGGGAATCTGTCACCACATTTGACCTATCTAAACTACTAATATGGGCATACAGGTTATAGACAGCTGAAAAAGTCTTCCCTGTGTGCCTCATATCAGATGCCTTATTGTGAATAAATCCTCAACTCCCTCGCTGATGAAGACAGTCTAACTGGTGAAACATGTTGGGGAGGCTTAGGAGCATTTTTTAGTAGCTAGTCAGTGTATCTATGGGTTGTGGTCCAATGGGATAATATAGGTAGCGACTGCACCAATATACCCTAACCCAAAAGGAATACATTGTTATTAGGATGGTGAATATAATTTCAATACAATAAGTAGTATACTAATATCCTAAAACGTATACTGACTAAGCAGGTTTTAAAAGTCTTTTTCCTTTAAATAGTCTGATTAAAAGTTAATTTTAATGGTCGTTGGATAGGGTTTATTTGTGTGACGCGAGTCACGGTAGTAAATATATATACTACTTACTGTAAGTTAAGGGAGGTCAAACAATCCGAGGTCAGGTCCAGGAAATGGCGCAGTACAACAAAGGGAAATCAGAGACGAAGTCCAATACTCGAGCCGAGGTCAGGAAAGCCAGAGAGACAAAACAGTTTACAGGAAGCAGGCACAAGCAAAGGGTCAGAGTCCGGGAAGAGAATCAAAAGTCAAGCTGGGTCAGGCACAGAGCGCAGAGGGATCAATGTTCCACAGGCAACAGCAAGAGTACGATTGACACTGGGGAAAGGAACTAGCATGCTTAAGTAGAAGCCTGATTAAGGAAAATGAACACAGGTGATTGCAGCACAGAACCAGCACAAACTGACAGCCCGACACAAAGTAGCAAAAAGACAGAAACAGAGTGGAAATCGTGACAATTTTCCTTTGGCAATTTGTGAATAATTGTATGATTACCCTATTCTGACTATTTGAACAAGCATCCATTGTGAATAAATCCTCTTTTATCACTTTATATATGTGACCTCTTCCAGGCTATGGGAAGGAGGTTGCCTGGAAGATAACTTTCCCTCCAGAGCTTATATTACATGAGGGGAGAGTTACCAGTGTGAGACAAGTAACCAACACAGAACAGGAGAAATGAAACTTGTCTTCTTGCAAACACATCTTTTGAAGTCTCTGAACTCTGCGGTATTGTAACAATATTACACCCTGCCTATCTGTGAGATGGAGGCTGAGAGGAACGTGCTGACGTGTCAGTTACAGTGCCTTGTGAAAGTATTTGGCTCCCTGGAACTTTTTAAACTTTTCGCCACATATCATGCTTCAAACATAAAGATACCAAATGTAAATTTTTGGTGAAGAATCAACGACAAGTGGGACACAATTGTGAAGTTGAACGAAATTTATTGGTTATTTTAAATTTTTGTGGAAATGCAAAAACTGAAAAGTGGGGCGTCCAATATTTTTCGGCCCCTTTAACTTAATACTTTGTTGCGCCACCTTTTGCTGCGATTACAGCTGCAAGTCGCTAGGGGTATGTCTATATCAGTTTTGTACATCGAGAGACTGAAATTCTTCCCCATTTTTCCTTGGCAAACAGCTCGAGCTCAGTGAGGTTGGATGGAGATCGTTTGCGAACAGCAGTTTTCAGCTCTTTCCACAGATTCTCGATAGGATTCAGGTCTGGACTTTGACTTGGCCATTCTAACAGCTGGATATGTTTATTTGTGAACCATTCCATTGTAGATTTTGCTTTATGTTTGGGATCATTGTCTTGTTGGAAGACAAATCTCCGTCCCAGTCTCAGGTCTTTTGCAGACTCCAACAGGTTTTCTTCAACAATGGTCCTGTATTTGGCTCCATCCATCTTCCCATCAATTTTAACCATCTTCCCTGTCCCTGCTGAAGAAAAGCAGGCACAAACCATGATGCTGCCACCACCATGTTTGACAGTGGGGATGGTGTTTTCAGGATGATGAGCGGCGTTGCCTTTACGCCAAACATATCGTTTGGCATTGTTGCCAAAAAGTTTTTGGTTTCATCTGACCAGAGCACCTTCTTCAACATGTTTGGTGTGTCTCTCCAGGCAGCTTGTTGCAAACTTTAAACGACACTTTCTATGGATGTCTTTGAGAAATGGCTTTCATCTTGCCACTCTTCCATAAAGGCCAGATTTGTGCAGCGTATGACTGATTGTTGTCCTATGGACAGACTGTCCCACCTCAGCTGTAGATCTCTACAGTTCATCCAGAGTGATCTTGGGCCTCTTGGCTGCATCTCTGATCAGTCTTCTTGTTTGAGATGAAAGTTTAGAGGGACGGCCGGGTCTTGGTAGATTTGCAGTGGTATGATACTCCTTCCATTTCAATATGATTGCTTGCACAGTGCTCCTTGGGATGTTTAAAGTTTTGGAAATCATTTCGTATCCAAATCCAGCTTTAAACTTCTCCACAACAGTATCACAGACCTGCCTGTTGTGTTTCTTGGTCTTCATGATGTTCTCTGTGCTTCAAACAGAACCTTGAGACTATCACAGAGCAGGTGCATTTATACGGAGACTTGATTACACACAGGTGGATTATATTTATCATCAGTAGTCATTTAGGACAACATTGGATCATTCAGAGATCCACAATGAACTTCTGGGGTGAGTTTGCTGCACTGAAAGTAAAGGGGCCAAATAATATTGCACGCCCACTTTTCAGTTTTTGTATTTCCACAAAAATTTAAAATAACCAATAAATTTCGTTCAACTTCACAATTGTGTCCCACTTGTTGATTCTTCACCAAAAATTTACATTTGGTATCTTTTGTGTTTGAAGCATGATTTGTGGGAAAAGGTTGAAAAGTTCCAGGGGGGCGAATACTTTTGCAAGGCACTGTATATTCACACACAGCTCTGCAGTGAGATTAGGAGAGCAGAGAGCGGCCATTACACATCACGCTGGTATCTCCCCTTCATGTAAAATAATTTCTGGAGGCAGAGTTATCTCCAGCCACCATCCTTCATATTGCTTGGAAGAGGTAATTTATATAAAGTGATAAAAGATGATTTCTCAGCAACAAGGCATCTGATATGAGGCACATAGGGAGGAGGACTCTTTTCAGCATTCTATAACCTGTATGCCCATATTAATAGTTTAGATAGGTCAAATGTGTGACAGATTCCCTTTCGTGACATCTAAGTTTAGGCTTCAGAAGACTTGACTGATTCAGTATAAGGATAAAAGAAGAGGTAAAATGTCCAAATGGAAAAGATTGTATTTCATTTTCCCAGCCTATAGCCACTTGACAGGGAAAGGACAGATTTTTTCACACTGTCACAGTAGAGGAAATGGCATGTTCTAGCCACAACGTAAAAGATGAGTGAGGTGTTGGATATTACCCAAAGGCATCGAACTATGTCAGATGGGTTAATGACCATTCCATCAACTGTTCCCGTTGTGTTATCGTGATGTAATTTAATGCTTTTACACACAGCAAATGAGTGTGCAATTTTCTATGCAATAATATGCTTAATAGGATACCGCCAGTGGAATTCTTGTATAAACAACTGTTCCTAAATGGCAAAGTCCTCTGACCCGCCAGGATCCATGCTTTCATCCTGACCACTCTCAGTATAAAGTCCTGCCAATAATGTAGAGGAAGCAGTTGTTTGTTTAGGCTCACACGACTGCCACAATATTTCTGGTCTCCAGAGTTGTTTTCACGAGAACATGGAATGAAATGTAAGGTTTCATAATGCATTTTGGCATTTACGTTAACCAAAACCATTTCCGAGGGCTTTCAACCTTGATCATATTTTGTAAATTGCACTTATAAATGTTGTAATGTTTTATTTGCTTTCTCAATTCATGACTTTAATTCAAAACAATGCGAGTCAAGTCTGCTGTAAATTTTATCTCATACTGTTGGGCCAGAAACCAGATTCACATTGATGATATCCATTAAGGTCAAAACAGCCGTTTGTGGTTAGGCCTACTGGTTGTGAATTCCCGACCTATTCTGTGCTATAAACCATCCTGTCTTCTATTTGCCGCGATGTTATTGAAGAGCTACACAGGAAAACATTAATGCTAGACTATGAAAGAAGAGCCTTTTTTTTTTTTTTTTTTTACCCTGTCACTTGTACAGATTAAATATTTAGGAAGACCCTGGCATATTGTCCCAAAGTGTTCTACAGTAATGCTGGATATGTAATAATGATTAAATATA
>JARQOD010000001.1:951907374-951933708 GCA_033576555.1 Oophaga sylvatica | reverse complement strand
GGACCAAAAGTAATTGGACAGATTAAATAATTGTAAATAAAATGTTCATTTCTAGTACTTGGTTGAAAACTCTTTGTTGGCAATGACTGCCTGAAGTCTTGAACTCATGGACATCACCAGACGTTGTGTTTCCTCCTTTTTGATGCTCTGCCAGGCCTTCACTGCGGTGGTTTTCAGTTGCTGTTTGTTTGTGGGCCTTTCTGTCTGAAGTTTAGTCTTTAACAAGTGAAATGCATGCTCAATTGGGTTGAGATCAGGTGACTGACTTGGCCATTCAAGAATATTCCACTTCTTTGCTTTAATAAACTCCTTGGTTGCTTTGGCTTTATGTTTTGGGTCATTGTCCATCTGTAGTATGAAGCGACGACCAATCAGTTTGGCTGCATTTGGCTGGATCTGAGCACACAGTATGGCTCTGAATACCTCAGAATTCGGCTGCTTCTGTCCTGTGTCACAAAATTCATTGTGGTAATGTCTAGAACCAAAATTAACTAAATGTTGTCTCTGTCCAAATATATATGGACCTAACTGTATCTGTGGTCGATGGACACATTTACCAATCTATGAGCTCTCCTAGCATAGTAGATTAGGTCCCATTTTGACAGGCTCATAATTATGAATGTACATTCCTAGGAACGCTCGATTCCAGATTATTGGCATGTCTAAACAGACCAGCAATCATCCAACGAAAACCAAAATGCTCGTTTGATGAGTGAAATAATATTTAAGTAAGCTTAAAGGTAAGCTGTCACCCCATTTTTGCCCTATGAGATACTGCCACCGCCATCAGGGGCTTATCTACAGTATTCTGTAATGCTGTAGATAAGCCCCCAATGTTACCTGAAAGAGAAGAAAAACGAGTTATATTATACTCACCCAGGGGCGGTCCGCCGTCTGATGGGCATCGCGGTCCAGTTCGGCGCCTCCCATCTTGTAGCGAAGCCGGCCTCTTCTTTCCGTCCCATTGTGGCTCCTGCACAGGCGCACTGCTCTGCTCTGGTGAGGGCAGAGCAGAGTACTGCAGTGCGCAGGCACCGGACCTCTCTGACCTTTCCCGGCGCCTGCGCACTGCAGTACTCTGCTCTGCCCTCACCAGGGCAGATCAGTGCACCTGCGCAGGAGCTGCAACGGGACGGAAAGAAGAGGCCGGCTTCGCTACAAGACGGGAGACGCCGAACCGGACCGCGACGCCCATCGGACCAGACCGGACTGCGGACCGCCCATGGGTGAGTATAATATAACTCGTTTTTCTTCTCTTTCAGGTGACATCGGGGGCTTATCTACAGCATTACAGAATGCTGTAGATAAGCCCCTGATGGCGGTGGCCGTATCTCATAGGGCAAAAATGGGGTGACAGATTCCCTTTAAAACTTATCATCCTTAGAAGCAAATTGTTTTGTGTGAATAGAATGATCACATTAATGATCATTCTGGGCGCATAGAAGTTTGGTTGGGCAGGCCATTAAATGACCACCAATCAGCTTGCATGTAGCCCATCGGTGGTGGTTTTACAGCAGTAGGTGGCCTTTCTAAATTCAGCCTTCTAGTGTTAAGCAGGGTTCTAAAGGGTATGCCACACTGAACAATATCGCTAACGGGATCGCTAAAAAACGTCACTATTTAGCGATCCCGTTAGCGATGTTGTTCAGTGCGGCAGCTTCCAGCGACGAGCTTCCTGCTGTGATCTCGCTCGTCGCTGGAATCGTTCCGGACCCTATTTTCTCGTCGGCGCTCCCGCTGGGTAAGTATATATCGCTAGTGTGGCACCTTTTCTTAGCGATTTAGCGGTACTTTTGTACCGCTAAAGTCGTTAAGAAGATCGCTAACGGCGATAGCGTCGTTAACTATATCGCTAAATGTGGCCGCACTTAGCGATATAGAAACAATCCCGCTAGCGATCGCATTAGTATGCGTCGTTATCGTGATCGCTAGCGGGATTGTTTAGTGTGGCAGTACCTTAAAATATTTCCTTTTCAGAATCCCAATCCCCTTTACTTTGAGATATCTAGTATCTTGTCTTACTTACAAAAAAAAGAGGAAGTTGATAACATCTGGAATAACATGTTGAAGGTCCATTAGCCTTGATATACCAGTATTGTAGAGGAAATGTATTATCTGCAGAGCTCAAGAAATAGACCTTAAAGCGCTTTTATCTTGCACGTTGCATGTTAATGATTTTGCTGTGTGATCTGTTTTGCTAACATTCCATAGTAAGTTCTTCACATTTAAACATAGTGGTCTGGATACAGTTCAGCTTCCAATCCACTGTGTAATGCGTTTACTTTTACATATCGGAGCTGTTTGTATCATTCCTAATTTTCCGAAGTATGTGACCCTTAGATATTTTACCCACTTTGTTGTAGGTGAGAGCTGCTTGTGTTATCGTTTCTTCTGACCCTTGACTTTGGTGGCCTAAACGTGCTAATGTCTGTTTGTTAGCATCAAATTATTGTTGACACACTATGACATGTCCCAGGTTCTCCGAGTTGCTCTTTCATCTCATTTACTCACTGTGTCTTGAAGAATTCAGATGAGACAGGAGTTTTATTTTCTCCATAACAATACATGGAAAGATTTGCACATTTTTATGAACTTGGTTTCCGTCCTAATGCAGGTCACTTGCAAACATTTTGAAAAGAATATATAATTTGACAACCACTAAAAATTGTAGGAAAAACATTGACTACCATCAAAAATTGGAGGAAAAAAGAGATGTGGTCCTCTTAAAAAAGAAGTCTAGTATACATAGAATAGTTGTGAAAATTGGTCACGGAAAAGCTAACCTTGATCGAGGGTTGGTCTTCTGAAAGAGTTGTTCCTTTGACGTGGTCAGTACCTGTATCGCGCCTAAGGTTACCCAACAGATAGAAAAACTACCTAATATAATTTTATTAGCGCAATCCAATCATTTATGAAACATAGAAGATTACAGCAGAAAAAGACCATATCTAGTCTCTTTACATTTTTATTTTATTTTTTATCTTCAGATTGATTTTGTCTTCATTGTTCGATAACACAGTGGCTCAGTGGTTGACACTGTTGTGCTGCGGGACTGGAATCCTGGGTTTGATTCAGAAGAAGTGCAACGTCTGGTTGGAGGTGTGTATTCTATTAGTGTTTTCGTGGGCTTCTTCCCCCACACCAAAACATATTGATAGGTTTATATGGAATTTAGATTTAGCCCCAGAGGAGACAGAGTGCATGTGTTCAATGCCGTGGAATGCGTTGGAACTATGTAAATAAATTACATAAGTGAAATAGTCACTTATTATTAATTTAATTTTCCGACTAATATCTACTGGAAGTCTTGTCCTGAGAATCTACTTGCTTCAGGGTATACAGTGAAGGAAATAATTATTTGATCCCTTGCTGATTTTGTAAGTTTGCCCACTGACAAAGACATGAGCAGTCTATAATTTTAAGGGTAGGTTAACTTTAACATTGAGAGATAGGATATCAAAAATAAAATCCAGAAAATCACATGGTATAAATTTTATAAATGTACCGTATATACTCGAGTATAAGCCGACCCGAGTATAAGCCGACCCCCCTAATTTTGCCACAAAAAACTGGGAAAACTTATCGACTCGAGTATAAGCCTAGGGTGGAAAATTAGATTATACCCCATATGCTGCCCCATGTATTATGCCCCACAAGATGCCCCATGTATTGTGCCCAATATGCTGCCCCATGTATTATGCCCTACAAGATGCTCCATAGATTGTGCCCCATATGCTGCCCATGTATTATGCCCCATGTATTATGCCCCCATAGATGCTCCATAGATTATGCCCCAAATGCTCCATAGATTGTGCCCATAAGCTCCATAGATTGTGTCCCCAAATGCTCCATAGATTGTGCCCCATAGATGCTCCATAGATTGTGCCCCCATAGATGCTCCATAGATTGTGCCCCCATAGATGCTCCATAGATTGTGCCCCATAAATGCTCCATAGATTGTGCCCCAATGCTATAGATTGTGCTCCCATAGATGTCATAGATTGCCCTCATAGATGCTCCATATATTATGCCCCATAGATGCCCCATGTATTGTGTCCCCATAGATGCTCCATAGTATAGGTCGCCTTATTGCGGCCGCAGCTGCTGCACTGAAAAAAAATAAGACATACTCACCCTTCGTGCTCTGGGGGCCAGTGCCGGAGTCCTGAAGGCGGGACCCGGCGCGCTATGGGGACAGGTGCCGGTGTCACCGCTCGATCAGGGCTCTGGCACCTGAGATATTTACCTGGCACCCGGTCCACCGTTGCACGCCGCTGTGTTCCAGGTCCTCCACAGTGAATGCTCAGGCAGAGGGCGCGGCGCGTACTAACTACGTCATCGCCCTCTGCTCAACATCACAGCAAGAGGACGCAGCGGCGAGCAGTGGGGAACGTGACAGGTGAATATCCCTTATACTCACCCTCGCCGCGGTGCGTCTCTGCAGCCCTGCTGCTTTCTCCCGCGGTCTCCGGCGCCAGTGTTCAGCGGTCAGTGGTACGCTCATTAAAGTCATGAATATGTGCATATTCATGACTTTAATGAGCGGTACCACTGATGGCTGAACACAGGCGCAGGAGACCATGGGAGAAGAGCAGGGGCTGCAGAGACACGCCGGCGGGAGGGTGAGTATATAGCACAGCTGCGCACCTCCTCCCACGCAGACCCCCTGGTATATGAGTCGAATATAAGCCGAGAGGGGGACTTTCAGCCCTAAAAAATGGGCTGAAATCTCTGCTTATACTCGAGTATATACGGTATTTGCATTTTGCTGTGAGACATAAGTATTTGATCCCTCTGGCAAACAAGACATAATGCTTGATGGCAAAACCCTTGTTGGCAAGCACAGCAGTCAGACGTTTGAACTAATAGACAACTGGTCAATGAGAAAATAATTTGTATCCTCAAAATAATTATTTTTCTATGCCTCCTTCTAGATAATGACCCTTATATTTATGCTAGAGTATCGGTAGTTGGAAATTACTAATTTACAAGCTGCATTAATATCTACAATGGGTACGGAAAGTATTCAGACCCTTTAATTTTTCACTCTGTTTCATTGCAGCCATTTGGTAAATGCAAAAAATTTTTTTTTTCTCATTAATGTACACTCTACACCGTGTCTTGACTGAAAAAAAACAGAAATGTAGAAATTTTTGCACATTTATTGAAAAAGAAAAACTGAAATATCACATGGTCATAAGTATTCAGACCCTTTGCTCAGTATTGAGAAGAAGCACCTTTTGAGCTAGTACAGCCATGAGTCTTCTTGGGAATGATGCAACAAGTTTTTCACACCTGGATTTGGGATCCTCTGCCATTCTTCCTTGCACATTCTCTCCAGTTCCATCAGGTTGGATGGTGAATGTTGGTGGACAGCCAATTTCAGGTCTCTCCAGAGATGCGCAATTGGGTTTAGGTCAGGGCTCTGGCTGGGCAGTCAAGAATGGTCACAGAGTTATTCTCAAGTCACTCCTTTGGTATTTTAACTGTGTGCTTAGGGTCATTGTCTTGTTGTAAGGTGAACCTTCGGCCAAGTCTGAGGTCCAGAGCATTCTGGAAGAGGATTTCATCCAGGATATCTCTGTACTTGGCCGCATTCATGTTTTCTTCAATTGCAACCAGTCGTCCTGTCCCTGCATCTGAAAAAAACACCCCTATAGCATGATGCTGCCACCACCATGTTTCACTATTAGGATTGTATTGGGCAGGTGATGAGCAGTGCCTGGTTTTCTCCGCACATACCGCTTAGAATTATTACCAAAAAGTTCTATGTTCGTCTCAGACCAGAGAATCTTATTTCTCATAGTCTGGGAGTCCTTCATGTGTTTTTTTTTTAGCAAACTCTATACGGGCTTTCATATGTCTTTCACTGAGGAGAGGCTTCCGTTGAGCCACTCTGTCATAAAGGCCTGACTGGTGGAGGGATTCAGTGATAGTTGACTTTATTGAACTTTCTCCCATCTCCTTACTGCATCTGTGTAGCTCAGCCACAGTGATTTTGGGGTACTTATTTACCTCTCTCACCAAGGCTCTTCTCCCACGATTGCTCAATTTGGCTGGATAGCCAGGTCTAGGAAGACTTCTGATGGTCCAACTTCTTCCATTTAAGGATAATGGAGGCCACTGTGCTCTTAGGAACCTTGAGTACTGTAGAAATTCTTTTGTAACCTTAGCCAGATCTGTGCCTTGACACAATTCTGTCTCTAAATTCCTTGGCCAGTTCCTTTGACCTCATGATTCTCATTTGGTCTGACATGCACTGTGAGCTGTGAGGTCTTATATAGACAGGTGTGTGCCTTTACAAATCAAGTCCTATCAGTTTAATTAAATGCAGCTGGACTCCAATGAAGGACTAGAACCATCTCAAGGTGGATCACAAGGAAATGAACAGCATGTGACTTAAATATGAGTGTCTGAGCAAAGGGTTTGGATACTTTTGACCATGTGATATTTCAGTTTTTCTTTTTTAATAAATTAACAAAAATTTCTAAATTTCTGGGTTTTTTTTCAGTCAAGATGGAGTGCAGAGTGTACATTAATGAGAAAAAAAGACCTTTTTTTGAATTTACCAAATGGCTGCAATGAAACAGTGAAAAGTTTGAAGGGGTCTGAATACTTCCCCTACCCACTGTAAATTGTATTTTCTTAATTGTATTTTGTAATATCTTAATTGTAATTAATATCTTAATTGTAGTATCTCATGATTGCTCACCACCATGTGGCTGCTTTCCTGCTTTTTAAGTGTATTCATTCTGCTACTGCCACTGACTTTCTGTTAGGACTTCTAGTACTAATTCTATAGAGTGTAAGTGCTGCCCATTAAAAAAAAACAGGAATCATCTTCCTCCACCAATGCACAGCTGACCAAGGACACTTTAGGGACTCTTCTTCCATTTCTCACTGCCTGTGCATTTTGTTTCCTGTGTATGCTAAAGGTGTAATTCTGAAGTTATGTTACTGTCTGGATTTGTATCTTGACCCCATTTCTAATCTGCTGCCAGCCCTGACCTTCTGCTTGACCACTTCTATGAAAAAACTCCACCTGCCTTGACTTTGACTGATATGACTAAGCTTCAGCGATCTTGTGTTGGCCTTACATAATGGCTAACAGAGACCACTCTAAGGTTGTCACCTGGGGTCCCTGCAGTTAAGTCCAGATCCTTCTATAAGGGGTAAAGAGTGAATGGCAGTGGAACGCCACTCCTCACTATGGTCTTAAGTCAAATCTGTAGCAACCTAAGAAGTTCACTACATCAAAATGAACTTTGGACAAGTTGAGTATGGTTAAATAGATATCCGTCCTATCAGACCGATTCATGCTTCTAAATGTTACTCTATCTTTGACGGTAAATGCCACGAGTGTAGCCTATGTTGAAGATGTGGCCAAGAAAAGTAAATTTCCTTGTGAAAGAACATTCATAATTGGGAAACATCTACTCACTCATTCTTGTGTCTCACCAATATCAGAATGCTCATTAGTTCTGGGACTAATTCTAATGTCTATTACTAAGTATCTGGTCATACCATGTAATTTCTTCCACTCATTCTCAAGGCAAAACCTTAGGATGCCAACCGCAATTCAACATTTTAGGTGCTCAAAGGGTTTATGAGGACTTACTTTTTTTTTCTAACCACAGCATGATTGGTTCAAATTTAGATTCAAAATTCTTCATTTAATTGGGAATATTGAGTGTTTACCTTGCCTTATGTATTTTTTTGGGACCAATGAAATGTACAGTGACCAATGGGGCACTTTTGTTTTTAGACTTGTAGGGTTACACAATTATATTAAATATTGTTGATTCATTCAATATGACTTTATAGACTACAGTCATGGTCATAATGATTGACGGACCAAAGTTTTTAAACCAGTCAACAACATTTTCTGGAAGATAAGATTTTTTTTACCTGATCAGTAACATCTTTTACAGATATTGCTTATAGATATAACTCAAACTGGTCAAAAGAGTTGTTGAATTACAAAGAAAAATGTATTAATGTCTTCCTGACATGTGACGTATTATTACGCCATATACAGTGTCCAGTCCCAGTCCTTGATGCAAATTCAGAAACTGAGCTTGCATCATTCCTGGCAGATAATGGGTGTGATACACAGTCTGGATCTGCCCCTAACATTAGCGGGTGGAACCGAGTAGCGCCCAATGCTGTTAACCACTTAAATGCCGCTGTCAATCTGTGACTGCAATTTTTTTCTGTTTTCCAATTTATCAAATGATAAAATGAAAGGTCCCATTCAAAACTACCATTCGTCCTCCAAATGCCAACTTCTCATACATCTGTCTATGTCAAGGGGAAAATTAAAAAGAGTTATGACTTTTGGGGAAAAAAAGGAAAAAAAAGTGTAAAAATGGAAACTCACCCAGTCAAAAATAGGTTAAGTGCCAGAGAACGTTCTAAATTTTAAAAAAGAAAATATTCTCACTCTGTCGCAGGTTGCTTCCGCAAGGATAGGAAGTGATGACATCCTGTTCTCCAGTCACCTGACTACTGAAGCCTGTGATTAGCTGCAGCGATGCTGCACCTGACCACTGCAGTTAATCACAGGCTTCACCAGTCAGGAGACTGACTAACATCATCACTTCCTGTCTGGGTGGAGACTATTAGAGTGGCCTGCGCTGGAGTGACTGGGTTTAAAGCCAATGAGGATACTTTTCATTACTTTTATAACTTCTGAATTTTTTTTATAAGTTGGACAACCCCAGCTGTACAGCCTGACAGATTCACTACTACAGAAATGTACTCAAATTCGTAACTGGAAAAGTATTCTGATTCTGGCTCACGGGCAACTTGGAAAATGCTCCAAATTCATTTATAGGTGGCACTTTTTAGTGAATTTGCCTCGCCCTACACTAATGTATTTTTGATCACGTGTAGGGTGAGTTTTCCCCTATGATTGTAAAATGTATGAATGACGTAAATTTTAAAAGTTCAGAACGTTTCAATAAAGTTTCAATCCCACCTAGTAAGGATACAGAAAGAAGATTTTTCTTGACTTTTATAAGACTAGACATATATGTTATTGTCTAACGTCTTTAACTATTGGGTTGTTTTGTGTGGTCACGTCCTCGGTGAACAAAGTGAGATCTGATTGGATTTGATCTGGCATGACGGAAATCCAGGTCACCTGATCGCCCCCAATGTCATGTGTCACTTCATTAACCAAAGCAGTGATGGAGAATGTGTGTGGCTGAATTTCCATTGATGTTCAGCGGAGTAATGAGATGGCTGTAACTAGGCCTTTTGTGTGTGGTCAGTCCCTCACACATCTACTTATTGGACTAGACTGATTTGACTTGTAATTAGAATTCTGCTTACATGTTTTCATCTGTTATTTGACTACATATGTAGGCAGTAGGTTTATTTTTTATCCTTGAATTATTAGGTTGGGGACAAGTGTAAGATTTTTTTTTTTTTTTAATTTTTGGACACTATTGAGATTCTGGGTTCAGCCGTAAATTCTCCGTGGACAAGACTGTGACAGAAATAGCAAAAAGACGGTAAATGTTAACGTATTGTTTGCAGAGAGATTTTCGTGGAAATTAAAGTGACAACAGGTGTACTAGAGAGGCAACACAAGACAATCATCAAAAAGAGAATGGTTTTCTAGGCGGTGGTGCCATAAAATTACTCTGTCCTTATCTTTCCTGGTTCTCTCGTTTTTAATTTGGCTAGTGTCCTTGTAACTACTGGTACCATGAGGCTGTACCTGCAACCCATTCAGGTTGTACATGTAGTCCTCCTGGATTGCACATCCATACATGCATTGCATTAAGGTTTGCTGTGTATCCCAGTACAATCAAGAGTTTGGAGCAGATTCTAGAACATGAGCTATTATATGAGGAGTGCCAGACAGGGTCTAAGGTACTAAATCAGCAACAGAGCTGGTCTGTGCCCCTTTGTGTGAAATGTAGGAGCACTACCAAGACTTTAAAAAAATTACCTCTAGTTGGCTATTCATGTGCATATTTTGACTAAATTATCAGAAAAAGACTTCATGAGGTTGGCATGAGTCGCATGTCCTGTAGTGGGACTTTTCCTCACAGCCCAGCAATGTGCACCTTAATAGGTATTCATCAGAGAACACCAGAATTGTCCGGTCTGCCATTGGCATCCCATTTTCTTTACAGGAGACAGCAGGGTCATACTGAGCAAATGTGACAGACCTGAAAGAGTCTGGAGATGCCATAGTACATGATGGTTTGATTGTGGAATATTGTTAGGGAAGCATATCCTCAGAGGCTCCACAAACCTCCACCTTATAGTGACTGGTACAATGACTGCTGTTTCGTATCAGGATTCAATTCTTGGAGCTGTTTTCAGAGTTTATGCTTGTGGACTCTGGGTTCCTCCTTGTGCAAGAGAATACCATGTGGCCAGAGTGTATATGCAGATCTTGCATAACAAAGCCACTGATTCAACTTACTAGCCTTCACATTTCTCAGACCCAAATCTAATTGAGAACTTCTGGAAAATTATATAGTAGTACATCCAATGCTGCCAAGTAGAGCCACAGACTGCTCAGGAGCTTACTGATGTCCTGACCCAGGTCTGTGAGGAGATCTCCAGGACACTATCTCACCAGGAGCATTCCCAGATTTCAGGAATGTTTGCAGACACATAAGGCCATACACACTAATAAGTCTTGATATACATTTTACTTTGATTTCTGGGGTGTTATAGAATCCATCGCCTAGTTGGTTTATGTTTAGGTCAATTGTTATCCATAAATTACACAGTTTATATCAGTAAAGATTTTCAGCTTGAATCTTTCGCTCATTGAGATCTGATGTGCGATGTACGGCAACTGTTCCCTTTATTATTATTTTTTGGAGCAATGTAGTTCCATTTGGATTTGCAAGTCCAGAGTCTGAGCCACGAGTAGGTAGGAAGCCAGTAGTTAGTATGTATCCTGGTAGTCTGCTTATGTACAGGTTCAACCAACTAAAGGTTGGCTATTCCAATGGGAACTATCAAGGAAATATGCCACATTAAATTTCACGGTCCATTTCTTTGCTATTTTAATGGCAAACTGCTAAGATACCCGGTTATGCCATTATAAATTTTCATGAAGCCTTTTTCATTCTGGTTAATTCATAACTTCTTTGGTTGGTATTTTTTAAGCAGTCGATTCAGTGTATTTACATAGTTGATTAGCAATGGAGTTGTTATGCCCCCAGAAGACAAGTAATGATGGTACATGGTTCATACATAGTTGCAGCACTTAATTTCCAAGCTTCTGGAAAGAGTAAGCTCAGCACGCCGGTACAGTTAATCCCTGCATTGGAGCAGGAAGACATGGTCTCCTTGCTCTACCGATCTCTGTTTCGTAAACTGCAGGTCATCATGTCAGAGTCCTGATGCGGTGACATCATCACACCGCATCGAGACTCTAACTTTCAGTGCATGTGTCAGTGCTATGACAAGTATTTGCTTTGTCGCTGGACTTGTCAGGATACCGGATTAGTTGTTAGTAAAGGATTTCTGTTAATGGAAACTTTAGTGTGATGTGGGGGCATCAAAAACAATGGGGGAGCCTTATACATAGTATGCGGATGATTCAGAGGCCATTATACAGCTTAGGGACTAATGCAAAGGCCATTATACAGTATAGAAGCCATTATACAGTTTCTGGGGCTAATATGGGGCCCATAATACAGTTTGGGAGCTAATTCGAGTCCATAACACAGTATGATGGCTACTATGGGGGTCATTATATTGTGCATTGGGGGATCAGTGGGGAAATCAGACTGTGTAGGGGAGCTGTGGGCTCACTATACTGTGTATAGGGGAGTTGTGGTGCATTGTACTGTGTATGGGGAGCTGTGTGTCTATCCATTATAATGCATATAAAGGAGCTGTACATTGGGGGACTCAGGAGGACATTATTATATAAGTGGGCACTTAAGCATTATTGTTTCAGGGGCACTCAGAGTAATGTGATCATCAAATGTATTATTACTTCCTAGGGACACTGTTTTCTAGGGCTCTTGCAAAGTACATTAATATTTTCTAGGAGGTATTTTACCACTAGAGGGCACAGTGGAGGCATTATTACCACGTAAGGGGCACAGTGGTGGCATTATTTTGTGGCGCAGCTTATTGCTGGATCTCACAGGCTACTGTACTCTGGGGTCATCACATGATCTCAGGGTACCATGGCAACCATCAGGACCCACAATTATTGCGGGGGTCTGATGATTACTAAGGGGTTTTGTGACCCCTTGCAACCAATTAAATACCGCTATCACAATTGACACAAGCATTTAAGGGTTTAACCAGCCCCCGATCGTTTCCAAAACCGTCTGGGGCCGCCGATACAGCAGGATGTCAGCTGTCATGTGTCAAGAACAGCTGACACCCACAGGAATTGCCGCTGCCTGGCGGTGGTACTCCCTTGTTCCTCTGCGCCGTTAAAAAGCGGCGCTGAGGAATAAAAGTACTGTCACACTAAGCGATCGCACCAGCGATCACGACAACGATACGACCTGGCGAGATTGTTGGTGTGATCGCTATATAGTCGCTAGTAGCTTCCAAACAGGAAGATCTCATAAACGACACATCAGCGATCAGCGATCTGTATAACGACCTCAGCGGTCGTTGGGACCTGTCACACAGCATGTATTGTTACAGATTGAGTGCAACCTTTTCCCGCGCCCTCAGCACAGATTGGTGGTCACTGTATGTCATATGTCACAGCTCTCGCTTAGTGATTGGACGTTCGCGTCATAAAAGACGACGCAAGTGGTTCATACGAATTTCCAGCATCGTTCCATACTG
Organism: Oophaga sylvatica; assembly: GCA_033576555.1. Taxonomy (NCBI): domain Eukaryota; kingdom Metazoa; phylum Chordata; class Amphibia; order Anura; family Dendrobatidae; genus Oophaga; species Oophaga sylvatica. The sequence continues at coordinate 951,920,910 of JARQOD010000001.1, read as the reverse complement.
CGTCCTGCTAGCCTTCTGCTTTGCAGCTACTGCGATCCAGTCTGTGCCGCTATTGCGTTTGCTCCGGATTAATTTTTTCAGGATTTCAAAAACGTCTTGTATAAATGGCAAAGATGAAGCGCTGTAGCGACTCTGACAGGATCGCAAAACCCCCACACACGATAGTATCCTCGCCACAACGCACAAAGGACTAGATGTTGTGGCCGCCAATCGGAGCTGAGCAGCGTTAAAACCTAGTCCAGCCTGCACCGCTGACATATGCGTCGCCAACGCGGTCGCTGGTCCTTCATAAAGGGTGTCAAACTCAGCGATTCATGCTCACCAGCGGGACGCCAACGATCAAAAAACGGTCCAGAACGTTCGTGCACGATCAGCGACATCGCAGCAGGGGCCACATCGCTGCTACATGTCACACACAGTTAAGTCGCTAACGATGTCGCTGCTGCGTCATAAAATCAGTGTCGCTTAAGCGATATCGCTAGCGATCTCACCTAGTGTGACAGTACCTTAAAGCCCCTTAATGATTGTCAAAAGGCATGTCGGCAGTCGTTAAGAGATTAAGCCTCCAGAGTATTCAAAACAAATTTACTACAAATTGAATTTACCAATTAGATCCCCACGATTTGTCGAAATGGAATGTCGTCAGATCGGCTCATCTCGAATTGAAATGTTTATTATTTTCATGTGAACTATTGATTTTGGAACTAAAAATGAAAACCTTTAAGTACCGACACTTTGTACACCACCAAAACTTCACGGAATGACTGTATAGGATATTAGTCCATACAGGGCTATGAGGCTGCCCCTCGCTGAGTGTGTGAATTCTCTGAGATGACTCCGTTTGCTTTCCACCCAGTAACCCACTCTGTATTTCAATGGGATGTCATAATACCTAATCTTCTGCTTTTACTTTTTGGATGTTTTTGCTTTCCTTTTGTCAGAGTGTCTCTGCTTTTTCAACCCTTATCATTTGTCTGAGCCATCATTCAAAAGGGGAAATGTTCATTTCAGGGAGATTATCTTTAGTTTCATGGGGGAAAGAGAAACAGGTTCAAATGAGAGAGACTTCATCAAAGAGACTTGTAATCCCTATTGTGTCTACAGAGCCTTCCCAGAAAAGAACTTGATGAAAGAGCCTTAACCTTTTTTCCAGTACTTAGCCAGGCCTGGAACACATTAATCTGCTTTTTTTCCCGGCAAGAATCTCCCACTTAACGGGTTAAATCAACAATTCTATCATCAACATTTTTTTTAATATATACAGTTGTTAATAAAGTCATGTATGATTACATCACATTTTGTATTTTGTAATATACGGGAGTGTTTAATCCATCCTTTTTTTTTTTCTTCTTGTCTTTTTTTTTCTCTCTCACAATTTCCTTTACTTGTCACAATGAATTTTACACGGTCAACCAGATATTTATCCTTTTCTTGTCTCGAATTTCTTTTTCAAAAGTGTCCTATCAGTAGTTTTTTTGTTTTTTTTTTCCGAAATTTAGCAAAAACATTGCAATTTTACTTTTTTTTTGGAAAACAAAGTAAAAGAATAAACAAAAATAAAACATAACAGTAGCAAAGCATAAGGAATATAAACAAGACATTTCTCTTTGTAAAAATAACATGCAGTATACCGTAGTTTGCCTCTTAATCTTGTTACGGCGGACTATTGGTGTCTAAGCTGCTTTGTAAACATCCTGGAAGAAGTTCCCAAAACTTTTGCCTTTTTTTTTTGCTTTTTTTGACATATGTTTTGGCCAAGACATGAATTAAAAAAATATTTGTGATAAATGAAACATTTACCATTTCACAATTTCAATTGAATTTAGGGCAAAATATATTTGACATATTAACCCTGCTCTTTACAATAAATGCACGGGATAATTATTTAAATTTGTCAAATCTATAGATTTTAGAGCACAGTACAATTACTATAATTTACACAGTACTTAATTTTGTTAAAGTTGTAGAAATTTTGCAGTATTTGATTAAAAAAAACAAACACTAATTTTACAGAAATTAATCATTTGTGCTTCCAATATGTCGTCTTCTATCTGATATTAAAAATAGATTGAGCAGTCTTTTAAGAAAACCACCAATTTGTTTGAACAACTTCCCACAGAGTTGACCCCTTACTGAACAGAAAATCTGTGTCGTAATGTAGTGATAAAGAAGTGACAATACCAGTCAGATTTCTCATTCCGGAGCCTGGATAGAGTTGGGGCAATCTCTTTGGGGGTTAAACGGGTGGCCATATTGTTTGTCATCTAGTTTTCCAGCAGTAAAGGCCCGCATACACATTTAAACCTGGCAATTTCTGCAAAATTGGCCAACAGCTTAAGCCCCATCTCACATAGCGAGATCGCTGCTGAGTCACAAGTTTTGTGACGCAACAGCGATCTCCCCAGCGATATCGCTGTGTGTGACATGCAGCGACGATCAGCCCCCCTGCTGGGTGTCGCTGGTCATCGCTGAATGTCCTGGACATTTTTTTCATCGTTGGTCTCCCGCTGGCCAGCACGCATCACTGCGTGTGGCAGGCGGGAGATCAGTGAGCTGGAGCTGGTAACCAAGGTAAATATCGGGTTTCTAGGCGAAGCGCAGCGCCTAGAAACCCGATGTGTACGTTAGATACCAGCGCGTTGGTGCAGGGGAGCTGGTAACCAAGGTAAGCAGCGGGTTTCTAAGCTCTGCCCGGCGCTTAGAAACCCGCTGTTTACCTTGGTTACCAGCTCCCTGCACCAACGCGCTGGTATCTAACGTACACTGCGAGTAACTAAGCGACCTGCATCGCTTGTTACCCGCATAGTCGCTGTCCTGATCGCTGCTGAGATCAGCCTGTTTGGCAGCTCACCAGCGATCATGTAGCGACACACCAGCGATTCTGACAAGTTCATATCGTTTTTGGGATCGCTGGTGAGTTGCTATGTGTGACGGGGCCCTTAAGGTACTGTCACACTAAGCGAGATCGCTAACGAGATCGCTACTGCGTCCCCGATTTATGACGCAGTAGCGATCTTGTTAGCGACTTAGCTGTGTGGACATGTAGCAGCGATGTGGCCCCCGCTGCGATGTCGCTGATCGCTTATGAACGTTCTAAGCCGTTTTTTGGTTGTTGGTGTCCCGCTGGTGAGCCTGAATCGCTGAGTGTGACACCCTTTATGAACGACTTTACCAGCGTCGCAGGCGGGACTAGGTTTTCCCAACGACCGCAGAGGTAGTTATACAGATCGCTGATGAGATGTGTTTGGAAGCTAACTAGCGACCACATAGCGATCACACCAACGATCTCGCCAGGTCGTGTCGTTGTCGTGATCGCTAGTGCGATCGCTAAGTGTGACAGTGCCTTTAGTGTGTATGGGGGCCCCCCGACAGATATTATCAAGTGAGAATAGATTCCTTAAAGTCCAATTTCGAATGGCTGATCCTTTTTGTTTTTCGGGAGATAAGCTGGTGCCAAAGAAGTTTTGACAGCTGCTCTTTCATAAGAACATAGGAGCACTCAGCCAAATCAATTGTTCCAGTGTATGGGGGACATGGGAGAGATAGCGGTCGGCTAACAGCGTCTACTGGTATGGGGGGCTTAAGAATGAGTTGAATAGATTTTCTTAAAGCACCACTTTTTTAGTTTACTGCTGGAGTGGTGCAACTAATGTAAGTTCCCTGTCCCTAGTAATATACTTCCCAGCTCCTATCTTCATCTATTCCCGGCATCTCTCCAGTCGTTTTCTGCCGTTTGTGACCTGCCAGATTGCTCCAGTAGTCACTTCTGAATGTAAGTCTATGAGAGCCACAACGAGGGTCTCATAGTCTTTCATTGAGCATTTGTGACCATTACATCTGACTTGCGGCAAGTCAAAAGTTGTGGTTACAAGACTGCAGAGCAGGATCAGAGCTTCGCCGGGAACATCTGAAAACAATGGCTGGTAAGTATATTACTGCAAGCACATATTTATGATACCACTCCAGTTCTGAAATAAAAAAAACAAAGTTCTGGTTTAAAGCTGATCTTTCTCCAGATTTTACATAAACTACATATCTCATTAAATACACTCCTCAACACTGAAATTGCACCACCAATAAGGAAAGGTTGTGGAATTATGGAAATCATAGGAATCATAGACATGTTAATGATGTGCAAATGATAAAAAAATGGAAATAGAATTTTCAAAACATCGAAATGTATGCAGTATGAGCGCCCCACTCAAAATTTCCCACACTTAGGGTATGTCTCCAGGGGGCGTACTGGCAGCGCTTTGGATGCAGCAGGAACCCCGCTCCGCCCAAAGCGCCGCCCCCCTTTTGTACGCGCAGTAGTACCGCATGTGTTCATTGAGCGCATGTGGAATCACGGCATCCTATCCATAGACTGGGTTATTTATCTTGCGCGGAGACGGAGCGTCTCCGCAAGATAAATAGACATGTTGCGGTCTAGAAAGACGCGCCGCATGTCTGGATATGCAGGGAAGCCAGATGCGGCCCTGCACACATAGTGGAGACGTGATTTCATAAAATCCCCTCCACTATGCTGTAACATCTGGACGCTGCGGATTGGACGCTGCGGCTGTACACAGTGTCCAATCCGCAGCAAATACTGAATGTTTCCTGAACGTGGAAACATAGCCTAATATGCCTTGGCATGTTATCAGTGAAGTTATTAAAAAGAACATTTCACCAAATTTTGTATATTGATGTTGGTGAACATACAATGTAATAGTGGCTGCAAAGAATAAAACTTTTTTTTTATTTTGCCTGTTCATTGCAGATATATTAGCGATAAAATATTTGGTACCTAATGAGTTAACTTTTAAGTTCAAGTGGGTGTTATCAGATAGTTTTCACTAGGACACTGTGACATTCTCCCTTGAAGACCTCATGGTCTCCAGACCAAATTCCAACTATCATTGAGTCTAAGACAAAAGCGGGACTCATTGCTGTAGAGAATACCCCTCCATTCCAGCCTCCATTGCTGTCTTACTCTACACCATGATAGTCTTTGAGAACGGTGTCATGAGGCCAATGGACACCTGTAGCTGGACGTCTGGTTCTTAGCTCAGTGTCGTGCTAACTCCTACTGATGTTTTGTGTAGCTACTATTTGATGCCTTAGGCTTAATATGTGTCTTCTAATTTTTCTTGCAGTACAGAATGGGTGACTACACACCATTTTTTTAAACTGATGAGACAATGTGTGCAACATTATGAGAGATTGAATCTGCTCCCCACACCCATGCGAGTGGAGAGCAGTGAATGTTCATTTTCTTTAATAATGGGCTGTCACGCTGTATAGCAGATATATATATGAGATGTCAGTAATCTATATCAAAAGGGCAACATACTATATAACATGCGCATAGATATATTATAACATGGATTTACCTGATAGAATGTCCAGTGGGTCAAAACGGAATCCGTTATACGCTGTCTCCGGCTAGAGGGTGACCGGGGTCTAAGCTGACCCTGAACTGGGGTCCTAACTAATCCCTCAACCTGGAGGTACTGTTAAAGGTACAGAGGTCCAGGCCACCAGCGTAAACCCTGTCTCCTATCAATCCCTGCCAACTGTATTCTAGTCCTAAGAAGGACCCTGATTACCACCAAAGGGAATGAACAGGTAACGGATAATGAACAGAAAGACATACAAGAAAGAGAAGGAATAAAGTAAATAAAGTCTTACATACAACACTCACACACAGTAGGAACACCTAAGGTCTCAGAGATAAACTATAAGCTATAAGAGTAAAAACAACTAATGAACTCTTAGCTTAAATATTCTCAGAACCGATCCAGACTGCTGAACTACATGAATGCTTTCACCGGCGTCTAACACCCAGACTGGCAGAAATATAAAGGAAACTAATTAGAACATAATCAAAAGCAGCCGGGCGAGGCTGCACCTAGCCTTAGCAAAGAGCTAGGAAAAATTAACTCTCACATTACCAAAAAACAAAGAAACAGAAGCTCAGCTGTGAGAAGTCAGAATGTGCAATCGCGATGATCTTTGTGGCGATGCACCCATGACAGTACCCCCCCTTCTACGAGGGGCCTCCGGACCCTCATGACCAGGTCTGTCCGGGTGAGTTGTGTGAAAGGTCCGTCCACGTTATCATTGACCACCACTGAAGGAGGAGGTAGAGGTGACGGTATGACTGGTGCCACATACTTTTTAAGTAATGACTTGTGAAACACATTATGAATTTTAAACGTAGGAGGGAGGTCCAGACGAAATGCCACAGGATTAATTATGGAACTGATCCTGTACGGCCCGATGAATCTGGGACCCAACCTCCAGGAGGGAACTTTAAGTTTAATATTCCTGGTAGACAACCACACCAGATCATTCACCTTCAGATCTCGACCAGAAACTCTCCCCCTATCAGCCATCCGTTTGTAACGGTTCTCCGTAACCTTCAGTCTTAACTGATCTGGAACTATCAGTCTCCCTGGAAGTCCCACAGGGGCGTCCCCTGAGCCCCCAATACCTCCCCCTCAAGCTCAGAGCATACAGCTGACACCACAACTCCCTCCTGAGGAATAGGAACCGGATCATCCATCCTCCCGGTCCCTGGGAAAGTACGAGATAAGGCATCAGGAAGCAACTTTATTGAGCAGTCATATGCGCGATGAGGAGGTAACTCTTTACACCCCTTCTCTGAGAACATCTCCCCAAAGTCCTCCAGAAAAGGAGGCAAAGTCCTAGGCACAACTGCACCGATGACCGTGCTCATGCAGTTATTCTTGCAAAATTCACCCCACTGGCTTATCTTTCTGGATTGCCAATCAATCACTGGGTTATGTTTAGCCAACCAAGGAAGTCCCAACACAATAGGAGTAGGTAGACCCTCCAACACATAACAAGACAATTGCTCTTTATGCATTGCCCCTACTCGAAGATCTATGTTATGAACAGCTTGAACCAAGCTACCTTGACCAAGAGGTCTAGAATCAATAGAGAGTATAGGGACCGGTTTGGCCAATACACTCAGTTGCATACCATGCACCTGGGCAAACCGAGCGTCCACAAGATTAGCCCCGGACCCACTATCAAGAAAAACAGAAATCCTCTCAGTTCTAGTACCAATCACCACCTCCGCAGGCACGATAAACTGAGAGGGATTTGGGGACGAAATACAGACTCCCAGGTTAACTCCTTGGGTCAAAGAGGTCCGGGATGGACAACCCCCAACAAATGTCCCTCTCTCCCGCAAAGAAACACCTTCTAGCCTTGCGGCGCACCGCCGATTCCCTCCTACAAAATGATGTCCCTCCCAACTGCATGGGTTCCTCAGAACAGACCAGGGGAACCTCAGTATAAGGGACTTTAGTAGTAGGTGGAGTCATCATGGGGGGCGGAGTTACCTCGCGTCTTCCCCGAAGTCGTCTATCAATGCGAATAGCAAGGGCCATAGCAGCCTCCAGTGATGGAGGAGAATCATACTGAGCCAACACATCTTTTAATTTGTCAGACAACCCTTGACAAAACTGGCTCCTAAGAGCTGGGTCATTCCACTGAGTATCTGTTGCCCATCTACGGAACTCAGAAGAATATTCCTCCGCTGGACGATTTCCCTGCCGTATTTTACGTAACTTTGTTTCAGCAAGGGAAACTCGATCCGGATCATCATATACCAGACCCAGGGCAGTAAAAAATCGATCCACTGACTGGAGATCTGGGGAGCCTGGAGGAATAGAGAACGCCCAAGATTGAGGGTCCCCTTGTAAGAGCGAGATAACAATTCCCACCCTCTGCTCTTCACTCCCAGATGACCGAGGCCGCAGCCGAAAGTACAATTTACATGCCTCCCGGAAAGTAAAAAATTTGTCCCGCCCACCAGTGAACCTGTCCGGGAGAGCAACCTTAGGTTCAGATCTGGTTTGCTCTGGGAGGGACAAAACCTTGGACTTAATGTCTGCAAATTCCATGGACAACCCCTGCAACTGTCGGGCCAGCTGGGCTACTGGATCCATGACAGCTGGGGAGAATCTTTTTGGGCCGGTGAAAATGTCACGCTGTATAGCAGATATATATATGAGATGTCAGTAATCTATATCAAAAGGGCAACATACTATATAACATGCGCATAGATATATTATAACATGGATTTACCTGATAGAATGTCCAGTGGGTCAAAACGGAATCCGTTATACGCTGTCTCCGGCTAGAGGGTGACCGGGGTCTAAGCTGACCCTGAACTGGGGTCCTAACTAATCCCTCAACCTGGAGGTACTGTTAAAGGTACAGAGGTCCAGGCCACCAGCGTAAACCCTGTCTCCTATCAATCCCTGCCAACTGTATTCTAGTCCTAAGAAGGACCCTGATTACCACCAAAGGGAATGAACAGGTAACGGATAATGAACAGAAAGACATACAAGAAAGAGAAGGAATAAAGTAAATAAAGTCTTACATACAACACTCACACACAGTAGGAACACCTAAGGTCTCAGAGATAAACTATAAGCTATAAGAGTAAAAACAACTAATGAACTCTTAGCTTAAATATTCTCAGAACCGATCCAGACTGCTGAACTACATGAATGCTTTCACCGGCGTCTAACACCCAGACTGGCAGAAATATAAAGGAAACTAATTAGAACATAATCAAAAGCAGCCGGGCGAGGCTGCACCTAGCCTTAGCAAAGAGCTAGGAAAAATTAACTCTCACATTACCAAAAAACAAAGAAACAGAAGCTCAGCTGTGAGAAGTCAGAATGTGCAATCGCGATGATCTTTGTGGCGATGCACCCATGACAGTGGCCCACGTGATCGCCAAGCCGCTGCAGGAAGCTAGTCACTGCTCCCTACGTCCATGCGAGTGGAGAGTAGTAAATATTCATTCTCTTTAATAGCGGGCACATGTGATCGCCCAGCCATTGCAGGAAGCCGGCAGCTGCGACATATAGTGTGTCCACTATTAAACCGAATGAATATTCACTGCTCACCACGTCCATAGTTTTGGGTGCGGGGACCAGTGAATATTCCCGCAGCTGACCTCGGCATGTGGGGGTACATGATAGTAATGTCATCTACTGCTTACACGCTGAAATGAGCTGCTAGAATCAGCACAAGACGCAGCGCTGCGAGGGAGCGGAAGAAAGATGAGTAGAATCATTTATTTTTTTATGTGTGCACGGTGATGAGGGGACCATATATACCTGGATGGGGATGGTGGCCATGTATACCAGGACGGGGATGGGGGCCATGTATACCAGGATGGGGATGGGGCCATGTATATCAGGATGGGGATGGTGGCGATGTATACCAGAATAGGGATTGTGGCCATGTATACCAGGATGGGGAGCCATGTATACCAGGATGGGGGACCATGTATACCAGGATGGGGGGCATGTATACCAGGATGGGAGGCCATGTGTACCAGGATGGGAATGGGGGCCATGTATACCAGAATAGGGATGGTGGCCATATATACCAGGATGGGGGGCCATGTATACCAATAGTCTCCATCACCTGTGTGTAGCCGAAATGCTTACTTGCTATGAGCGCCGACCACCGGGCGGCGCTCAACAATCTGCGATGACAACCATAGCAATCTGGCTATGACAATCATAGAGGTCTGCTGGAGAACTCTGGTGGTCATTCCAACCCATAGGTGACCCACGATCATGTGACTGGGTCACCAATGTGCGTGATTAGTGATGCGCTTCTGGCGCAATCGCAATAAATGCAGCTGTCAGAGATTGACAGCGGCATTTAACGGGTTAGCAGCCGCGGGTGGAATCGCGATCCGCTCTTGCGGGCACATGTCAGCTGTTCAAAACAGCTGACGTGTCGGGAAAGATGTGGTCTCGGCGCCGGAGCCCACATCAAAGGGTGAGACAAGACAAGCGCTGAACATGTACAGCGCTTGTCGTGAAGGGGTTAATAATAAAAACCTTCATTTAAAAACTGCATTTTGTGTTTACTTGTGTTATCTTTGTCTAATATTTAGGTTTGTTTGGTGATCTGAAACATTTAAGTGTGACAAACATGCATAAGAATAAGAAATCGGGAAGGGGCTAAAAATCTTTTCACACAACTGTGTGTACATATATACTGTTGAAAACAGAAGTTTACATGCGCTATATAAAAAGATGCATGTTTTTCTCAATATCTGATATGAAATCAGAATAATTCTTTCCCGTTTTTGGTCAATTAGGATTACCATAATTATTAATATTTGCCAAATGCCAGAATAATGAGAAAGAGAGAGGATGTTTTACGGCATGTATACATATATACTTTCATGGTTGAAAGTATTGGCTCTCTTGAAATTGTTTGAGAAAATTAAGGATTTCTCCCACAAACTTATTGCAACTACATGTGTTTTGTTATACGGATCAGACAAAATTTTCGACACCTTTCCAAAATTGTGGGTGAACAACTTTGTTCCAAGCATGTGATGCTCATTCAAACTCACCTGTTTTCAACATGAAAAGCAAACCTGAAATCAGATAAAAAGGGGAGAAGTTGACTCAATATTTGCATTGTGTCTGTGTGTGCCACACTAAGCATGGAAAACAGAAAGAGGAAAAGAGAACTTTCTGAGGACTTAAGCTTTAAAATTATTGATAAATATCAACCATCTCATGGGTACAAGTCTATCTCCAGAGATCTTGATTTTCCTTTGGCCACTGTGTGCAACATAATCAAGACGTTTACAACCCATGGCACTGTAGCTAACTCCCTGTACATGGATGGCAGAGAAAAATTGATAAAAGGTTGCAATGCAGGATAGTTCAAGTGGTTTATAAGCTGCTCCAATCAAGTTCCAAAGAAATTCAAGCTGTCCTGCAAGCTCAAGGTGCATCAGTGTCATCGTGAAAGCTTGACTGCAGTTTGCCAAAATATACGTAAGTAAGCCAAAATCCTTTTGGGAAAGCGTATTGTGGACAGATGAGACCAAGATAGAGCTGTTTGGTAAAGCACATCATTCTACTGTTTGCTGAAAGCGCAATGAGGCTTACAAAGAAAATAGCACAGTACCTACAGTCAAATATGGTGGAGGTTCTGTTAGAACAGTGTCAGTGTCCCTGCATGCTTCTCCATCCTCCCCTCTGCAGGGACACCGGCATGTTCACTTACCCATCCACGCACCTTTGGCGTCTCCTCCCAAGATGTGCACACGACATGCAGGTCTCTTGGGAGTGTGCTTAGGGTGTGCACTCCCTGCTTCTTAAAGGTGCTGCTAAAATGTCCACAGTTAATATCTGGAGATGTCTAGAATATAAAGCATTCTCCCCTATTGGGAGGTGCCTTAGCAACTTCAAGTGCTCAGTGTACTTCCTGTTTCTTGGTTGTAAGGTCCCCATACTTGTGCACTTCGCATCTAATCCTGTCTGCCCCTTTTTCCGTCTGTCCTGCTGTTCCTATACCTGAATCTGCCCTTCCTGTGTCTAGTCCTTATCCTGATCCATCTGGTCCACACCTGTGCTGCTAACCTCACCTGCCCAGCACCTGTGAACCTGCATCTGTGATCCCGTACCTGTGGCCGTCCCTTCTTGTACTAGTCCTGCTTGTGCCTGATCACGCACCTATCTACTAGTAGTACCCTCCTGCTAACCAGTTACTGTCCGGTCCTGCTTCTCTGTCCCCTTGGAGATTAGCTACCTGGGGTCCACCTGGATTCTAGTCTAACCACATCATCAGAGGCTCTAGTAAAGAACCAGGTGTTCGCTTAGTTATGCCCCCACAGGCTCTCCCTGGATCGTGGCACAGTGTTTCAACGGTTTTACTGCTTCTGGCACTGTGTGCCTTTGCTGTGTACAGGGCATCATGAAATCTGAAGATTATCAACGGATTTTAGGTCGCAATGTAGTGCACAGTGTCAGAAAGCTGAGTTTGCGTGGTAGGTCATGGGTCTTCCAGCAAGGCAATGACCCCAAACACACTTCAAGAAGCTCCCAGAAATGTTTGGAAACAAAGCGCTGAATAGTTCTGAATTGGCTAGCAGTGAGTCTGGATCTAAATCCCATTGAGCATCTGTGGAGATATCTTAACATTGCTGTTGGGAGAAGATACCTTCAAATATGAGAGACCTGGAGCAGTTTGCAAAAGATGAGTGGTAAAATATTCCAGTTGAGAGGTGTAAGAAGCTTGTTGATGGTTACAGGAAGCTATTGATTGCAATTATTTATTTCAAAGGGCGTGCAACCAAATATTAAGTGGAAAGGGGAGAAACATTTTATGTGGACAATTTCTGTGTTTGTGTGAAATTATATCGCCTTTTTTCCCCTCTGTTTTTTTGTGTTGTTCCAATAGACACAAAGGAAATAAACCTGTTTAATATAACGTGTAATTGCAATAATTTTCTGGGAGAAATGCTTCATTTTCTGGAACAATTTCAAGGGCGCCAACAGTTTTAGTACTGGCCATTCATTATATATATAGATATCTATATATCTATATATATATAGATATCTATATATATATAGATATATATAGATATCTATATATATAGATATATAGATATCTATATATATAGATATATTTATATATATATATAAATATATATACAGATCTGGCAAAAATTAAGAGACCACCTTCAAATGTTTAGTTTGTCTTTTTTTTCTCTTTATAGGTATATTTTTGAGTAAAATGTAAATTGTTCTTTTATTCTATAAACTTCTGACAACATGTCTCCAAATTTCCAAGCAATAAATATTGTATTTATGTTCAGAAAATGAGAAATGGTCAAAATTAAATAAAAGAACCAATGCTTTCAGACCTCAAATAATGCAAAGAAAACAAGTTCAGAATATAATCTTTTTAAAAAATACTAATGTTTTAACCAGGAAAAATTTCAGAAAATCAAAATTTGGGGGGAAAAACCATAAATTTTAATCCCCGTTTTTCAGCGTCTTGGCATGTTTCCACGTCTTTCACACAGCATGGCGAAAAAAATTTTAAGCAGTTTTTTGTTTGATGGCTTGTGACATCCATCTTCCTCTTGTTACGTTCAGGGGTTTTCAATGGGGTTCAGGCTGGAGATTGAGCGGGCCCATGTAGGGTTTTGATGTGGTGTCTCTTAATTTTTTCCAGAGCTGTATAAACCCTTCCAAAAAAAAAAAAGAACACAAAATAAAACATCCTGATTTCACTGGATGAAATTTCCCGTTGTAATTTTATTATTATTTTTGGAATTTTTGAAAGTAAAAAAATAAAAAGATCAGTTAAATCAAATTAATTCCCCGGAGGTCTGGGTTTGGAATGATACCAAATCAAAGTGGGAAAAAAATTACAGGGAAAAAAAAAAAAATTAAAAAAAAACATTATTAAAAAGGGGGGTTTTTTTGGAAAAAATTAAAAATAAACCTAAAAAAAGGGGGGGGGGCAGAATTTTTAAAAAAAAAAAATTTTAAAAAATTAAAAAAAAAAAAGGGAAGGTTCTTTTAAAAAATTAATGGGAAAAAAAAAAAATTTAAAAAAAATAAAAAAAAAAAAAAAAATTTTGGGGGAAAAAAAATTTTTGAAAAAAAAAAAAAAAAAAATTAAAAAAACCAAAAAATTGGAAAAAAAAAATTAAAATTTTTTTAAAAAAAAAAA